>JAOXNG010000002.1:9122310-9155734 GCA_028566535.1 Scolopax minor
AAAAAAAAAAAAAAAAAAAAAAAAAAAGGTAATAAACCCCTGAAGTCTGTCAATCCTGCAACTGCTTCAAGGATAGTTTTTGCAAAACTTTCTTTAATGCACCATCACATAAGTAGCGCATGACATTTGTTGGAAATGGAGCATGTTACCATTACCCAAACTATTTCTTTAAAGCTAGCAATCAAGGAAGAACAAGAAAAGCAAGTTGGATATTCAGTGTTTATATAGGTCAATTTTTAGATATGTGTTGATAACACATGAAATACTGACGTATATGTGATTTAGCTCACTATCTCAAAATCATTGAATTTCAATACTGAAAAGCTCCATTATCCTATTTCATATAGCTGTGCACTGCACAACTTCACAGACCATTTTCTAGTGTTTTGTCAATTCTAGTTATAAAAGCCTCAAATGAATGGGTTGCTAATATTTCCCTAAAATGATTTTTTCACAACCTAATATATCTTTGCCATAAAGTTTTTTTTGCCACACAGTTTTATTTCTTCTTTGCTTGTTTTCATCCTATGGGAATAGCTCTCTGACCTTAACACAGTTCTACATGCACTTACATTTAAACATTACATTAAGATTCTGACCCAAAATACTTTTGTATATGCAACAAAATGAGGTAATAAAACAAAGCTAGCTGAGGGGAAAAAAAGCTTGCACTAGTAAAGATTAAATTCAACAGCACAGATATAGTTCAAGTATATAAAGAGATTAAAATGCTTTTGTATTTAGCCTTGAAGAGTGTAATCCATTTTTTACATCAAAAAACAGTAATGAATTTACTTAATTCCATCAGTACAACAGAATCCCCATAAAACACTGGGCAAATTATTTAATTTCTGCTTCAATTCCCTTTGTAAAAGAGAGATAATGCTTTCTTAACCAGAGATTACTATCTGCTTAGATTCACTAGCTATCCATGAGGATAAAAATCTTACAAAGAAATAATATAATCTCTGCATTTCTTTGAGCAGTTGCGCAGAATATTCTGATTCACACATTCACATTTATAAATACATACAAAATACTGGACTGCAATTTTGCAAGTTCTGTTCCACACTTATGCACTGATAAATAGTGTTCACACAAACCCATGACATTATCTATTTGATTATTCATTAATTTATTTTTATAGCATTTTTTTTGTTGTTTTTTTTTTCCTTTTAGCAGCACATAGTGAAGTGCTGTAATAATTTTATTGCAGCAATTGAACATTGAAAGTTAAGCAGCAAACTTGAAGGAAGAAAAGAAGACAATAGAGAAAGCCATAATGGTAAAAATACATTGCAACTTCATTTCAGGCTTTTGTATCCACATTGCAGGGAGAAAATCTGTACAACATTCAAATTGCATTTACTCATGTGCTTAAATGGAAAATCCAACATGCTGCTTATTTAAATTCTTTTAATATAGTTTTAGGTATGAATATTTATAAACACATTTTTGTAAAGTCTTTTGTCTTTATACAAGTTTCTTTTTGGTATTTGGAACTTCATTTTCTGTTTCTGGTAATGCAATGCAAATATTTCTCTGCAAACAAATTAGCCACAAATGTTTCTATATTTGAACTAAATATTAGAGCTATGAGTAATTCTCTGGCTGTACTATCAGCCACCATTCAGATAATCTACAGTCACATTAACTTAGATTTGGAATCCAACTCTTTCAACTTCAGAACAAGTGAATGACTGCAGCTATTTATTCCCAACACCAATTTATCTTTGTGAAATACAGAGAAACATTTTCTATTGGAACGGAAACATCCCATATTGACTTATCAAATAAAGATTTCCTGAGTGCAGAAAAACTGAAATGTACAGAACTCTAGAAAATGGATAACTGCCATCACTGAACCTAGACACATTAATGTCAGCAAATGTAAATCAACATGCAAATATATTAATATACAAACATACAGGAAGTGAAGTGGAAGGTTCATTTTCAGTGAGCTAAGTACAGATCATAAAACCAGAAGCTTGAAATCACTTATGTTGCATTATGATGATTAATGATTTTGGCCCTTTGCTACAGTATTGTAGCAGCCCTAAAAATGGAGCAATTACTTCTTTTGAAGAATGAAGTTAAAAAGAGTTGCTAATAAAGGAGAGTGCATACAGTCTGGTGGTTAATTAAGGCTCTTAGTGAATGGTTTCATTACCTTTCCAAATCCTATTCTGATTCTCATCAATTTTCCAACATTTCTATTGTTACAAAGTAAGTTACAATTAATAAATTAACTAACCCACATTAATTAAAAATTTTTGTAATTTAATATTTTTCATTCACCTCAACCCAACCCTCCTAATTTTCAAAAACTCAAACTTTTTTTAAAAAATATGAAAATGACATCGAAAAGATTGTGTATGTTTCTTAATTCTCCCTTTGCCAGTGACTACAGATTTTTCCAGTCTTTCTGGCATGACTTTCATAATTTATTTTTCAGCCTAATAGACATCACTATTTATTTTATAGTCTGCTAGCTCACACTCTTCAAAAGCTCTCCCTATTACTCTTTCTTCTATCTACCAAACACAAAAGCTATGGTAAGTCTCAGGGCAAAAAAAGTCTAAATTGCATTTGAAATTCAAATTCAACAGTCTACATTATATGTAAGTGAATACAAACAATTCTACAAACCCAATGTAAACACCCAATGTAGCAAAGAAAAGGGATGTCTTCTATATTAATGTAGAATTATTGCACATAAAAAATATTTGCTTTTTAAATAATAATTAGGGCTCTAAGTAGATAGTCCCTTTAACCACCAACTTGTTGTATGCTGCCTTTGGCACCATAAGTTTACATGTTAAAGATTATGTAATGCCACCACTTAAGAGTTACAAAAAGAAAAGTTGGATCAATTGTTATTTGTGAAAGTCAGCACTATATTCAAGTACTGGCTCAGCATTTTTAAAGACCATGCAGAAATGGATAAAAGCACAACAGAGAAGCACGTCTTTGAAAGCACTTAAGGTCAGTATGGGAGAAGGCAGAGGAAATCACTCAGAATCTTCCCACCTCTGTATTTTTTTCTAAACTATCTTCAGCAAGATGCTGGCCCTTTTACATTTTCTGAATAGTGCTAAATGCACACCATGAACACCTGAATTTGGATTACTAACAAACTACAACATCTTTTTTTTTTCTTTTTCTAAAACAATTATAGACACAAACTTTATAAACCGTAATAAGCAAAAGGTTATTTTAGAGATCAAGTGCTTAGTAACCATGTTAAAGAAAACCCAAAATACCCAGCCAAAACCTTCTAATTTTACTGAACTGGTCAAAGTTAATCATATTATTAGACTAATTGTTGGAAAATAATTATCTTCTATTAGTTTCATCAGATAGAATTTTTGTTGTATATCAATTTGCTTGGTTACTTAGGTTGCTTACAGGTAAAAGTTGTTTTAAAAGCAGAAAACTCAGTCACAATCATCAAAACATGGCAAAACTTACTTTTACTTCAGATGAAAGGAGAAGAGGGAATGGAAGAGGAGTTTAATTTTCTTCCATTCTTTTTCTGTCAAAATTATTTTACATTAATTTAACAGCAATGTGAGAATGAAAAATAGAATGCACTAAATATACCCAAACACAGCAATTCGCAAAAGGTTATAGAACAATGAACAAAGCCATCCATAAGGAGAGAGGTCATATTCTTAGCTGCACAGTCCAGTTGAAATCACTTATATTTTACTACACAAGCATCATGGAATGAACACAACCTTTGGGTTTTTTGGTGGCAGTCTGTAAGTTGTGTCTTCCCTCTGGCACAATGCTGATGTCACATGTCAGATCTGATGAGAGTTCATCACAAACTACTCAATAAAGCTAGTCTCCTTTAGCTATCACAAAGAAATATCTACCAATTTCCACAAGCTGAAGCCATTCCATCCCTAGCAATCTCCAAAACAAGTTGTTCCATTATTTAAATGATGATTAAGTTAATGTGTCCTTTTGATTTACTGTTGTTCAGTCAAGCCTGTCAAACATGCTTAAAGCCTTGTATAAATGTTACCTAAATAAAAGTTATTATTCAAACTATGTATGTATGTATGACTTCTGTAAAATTCAATCTAAACAATACAAGTTAATTTCATTTCTTTAGTTTAGATTCCTCTAGTGCTGGAGAAGTAATATAGATTTTTCTTCCACAATCATTTCAACAGACAACATTTTCTGATTGACGGGGTATTTTGAAAAGATAGTTAATTTTTTTTTAAGCATGAAATTATGCAATTCCTTGAATAAAACTTCAGACTAAAAGTATTAACTCATACAGGAAAATATACGCATTTAGCTGTATTGGATTATACATGTATTAAACTGGTTAGTCCTTGCTGAAGTTATTTTCCATAAGAAGATGCTACTGTAGTAAAATTGTTCAACTTTAATGATTACTTAAGAACTAGCAGGTTCCCTTGCTTCACACTTTCTCACATCAGTCTGACTACTGATCTAAAATATCAGGAAGATATATTTCATATTGTATTTCATTACAATATTTCAATTTAATAAAGAATTAGTATTTCTGCAATGGCACTCTGATGTTCTGAAATGTCTTTAAAAAGTTAAGGTTTGAGCCATTTTGAAACTAAACATATACTGAAACAGCAGAATTTACAAGATCTGAAACTCTTATCTTCACCAGTTCTCTGGGACTATCTCACACAGCAAGCTTATCTGACAGGTGGAGAAGCATGGCCTGAACGCAAAGGCAAGTGTAATGGACTGGAAATATGCTGAACCTCTAGGTTCAGAGGGCAGCAACCTGCAGTTCACCACTGGTTGTTGACTATGGCTTGTAGTGGGAAAAGTATCCTAGAGGCTGGTGCCAGAACTCTTATTTCATTGTCTTCATCATCAACCTGGATGATGACACTGTAGCACCCTCCACAGATTTGGAGGTGGCACCAAAGTAAAGGGAGTAAAGGTAAAGGGAAAGTGGAAAGTTGTTCACATAATGGTACAGGCCAGGACTGGCCATGTAGTACCTCTCCTGAAAAGAACCTTGGGTTTATGGTGGGTGACAGGCTGAACACTAAGTCAATACAATCATTACAAGCAGGCAAAAGAAGATCAAGAGACTCTCAATACAGTAATAAAGGGCCAGGGATTACAAGGAAAAAGCATAAATGGAGTTTGGGTTACCTAATTAGGAAGGGTCCTATTTCAGATATGAAGATAAATATTTGAAAAAAGATTATTATATTTTAAGATGTGCACAAAGGTGTTTGTTTTTGCTCTAGCTCCTCTTTCTCCATCAGGTGCTCTGTGAAGCACCAAATATGTTCTGTGTCACCCAGCATAGTGGTCACCATGGAGCTGTGCAGACCTATTGAAGCTGGACTGCTTTTGCTCCTGCAAACTCAATGCAATTTATTAAATTTAATATCAAGTTTCACTACACTCTCAAAACATGATTTGTGAAAACTATCGTATTTTGAAATAAAAAGCTACAAGACTGGAAGGCAGAGAGCAATTATAATCTGTCAATGATTGTAGTTAATATCAATACTTCAGTATTACTGACTTAATCCCTGCCCACTGGTTTGATAATACAAAATCATTTGTATTGATACTCCTCTCTCGAGACTGTCCACAGATATGCTAAGCTGTCAGCACTGCATTCAAATCAGGTTAATGTCTGTTCTTAGTTTCATGCTTAATGCACAGCTGAAGCTATTGTCAAGCCACCAAAAAATCTCAGTGTCAGTTCTTAGAGATATGGTAACATTAAAATATTACAAGGAACACCAGCCCAGCATCTGCAATGAAGTGATGAGGCAAAATCATGTTATAAGCACATAGAGGAGTCACAGTTGTAAGAGCAAAGAGGTAAAAACATAAACAAAAATCTCCTATTGCTCAAAATCGGACTTCCAGAGGAAAACACTCTAAAAAGGTTGTCCTGGGAATGTACAACAGAAGACGAATTCACCTGTAAAGTATACACCCTATGGCTTTAACCAAAGCCTCAGGTTTTCTGATAGGAGGGAAAAGTGAACCCCTGAGAAATGATGTGGGAAAGAAGAAAACTTTACAGAAGACAAAAGGGTGTCCTGAAAAAGGTCCAAGAGCCAGGCATAACTTAATAGTTAATGTAATTACTGTAGCTATGTAACAAATAAAGGGTAGTTTCAGAGTGTGAAAGATGAGAGCTAGGTGACAAAATTAGAAGTTGGATGTCTGTAGTCCATGAAAGACTAACAAATATCTGAAAGAAACACCTGTGGAGAGAAGGGCAGGAAGATGGGGCAATATCTAAAGACAATACTCAATGGCAGCATGAATGAAATAGTGCTGTTCCACTGTGTGTACTTAGGACATGGAAAAAATGATTACCCAAATAAAATAACCCTGAAGAATGGAAAATTTGCATTGATATACATTACAAAACTATGGAAATCAAAGAAGCTGCAAGTTGGTTTCTTTGGATTTGGGAAGCTATGGGTTGGGACAATACTGGGCATCAGCTAGCCACAGCAGCCAGAATGGTACCCCACTGTCCTGAGTAATGAATCCTGTATGACAAAATCAGCATTGAACTGATCCTCGTTTCTGGGAAATATTGACTGATCCATCTTCTAAAGACAGCTGATTGCAGATTGGCAGAGCAGCCAACAGTGGCTGGGGCAGAAGCAGGAGGTACTCTGTAATACTAAAACTGCCAGCAGTTTTGGCCATTGACTGCTAGAAAAGAGCAGGCATTAGAAGGAAGAATTAAAGCAAGGAACCCTTGTATTAGGGAAAATTGATTGAATTGATTTTTTGTAATAGATGAAAATCATTGGGAAGTTTTGGTGATGCGTTTCAACCCTTTGTGAGAATCCTACCTTACAAAAAGGGAATCAAGGGCAAAAGTAATGCTACACACAAAAGAGCACAGCAGTGTGCTCCAAGCTAGTGCAGTCAGAGAGACCCCATCTCAGTAACACAAGGATAATCCTACCTGGAGGTTGCAATTGCAATGCTTCCAACCCAAAACTGTCCCAACAATGTACTTGGGGACATCTACAGTGCCGTGCACTCTATAGCAGGCCCACACCATGGCTTGCTGCTAGGTCAAGGTAGAGAGGTTGACTAGATGATATGTCCAAAATGACTCAAATGTAATAGAGAAATTAAACTTTCCAGAAATGTAGGTATGTCAGCACGAGAGAGCAGGCCAGTCTGGGTTGGGATTTAATCTGAAAGCAAAACATTAGAATGTTTCCGTGACAAGATATTCAAACCCAAATCTAATCGTCCTACTCACCCCAAATGCAAGTAGGTAAAAATTCACCGCCTGTGATACCCAAAGGCCATGCTCACTTTCTGGAATGTTGGTATTTCCATTAGAAATAATCTCATCTAGTATAGCCCAAGAACGTAATGTAAGACAATGCTATCTTATGACCTTAACTCATTTGGTCTTTTTTCTGTATGTACCACAATTCTTCTACCAACCGAAATTGTCATAAATTACATCGTATTTTACCTGTTACCACTGTAACTGTTTTCAGTTACACCAAGCTGTATTTGCTGTATTCTTTTAAGAACCAGATTTCAAACAGTGATTAACATACCATTCCGCTTCAGTAATTACTATAAAGTAATACATAACATTTTGTTACTTCCTAGCTTGACTTCACTGGAAATAATATAGTCCTTTAGCCTCCGCACAGTAATTGCCCTTACCCAGGGATAATTCTGTAAACACAGATTGCCTCTGTAGCCCTAAAACTGCTTTTGCATCCAGCCCTGAATGCAGTTATATAATTATAAATTAAATCTCAACATTTTTTTTATGTTACACGTCGTTGATTTATCTGATCAATGCCTCTCTGTCAAAGCTCTGAGAAGCTAATGAGCCATGGAGAACATCTTAGCTTAGGCTGTTTTCAAATTTCATGAAGTTAGGTAATGCAAATGAAGAGTCCACATTTGCTGAGCCTTCCAAAGTCCTGATAAGGTGTTAATAGACCTTAGCAAATTCTGATTATGGCTGTTTTATTATGTATATAGTTGCATTTTCTACAGATAACAATGTTGGTAAATGAAATGCCAAAGGAGCAATGTTTGAGTCTGCTCACCTGAGTGAGCAATGATAAGTAATAAAGTGTAACAGACAGAATCTCCCTTTTTTATTTTTCCTCAGAATTCACTAAGCCAAAGCAAATTTTTAGTTTTCTAAGATTTCTATTCTATTTCTAACAAGTATATGCCACTTTTTAGGTGGCAAAAGTGCATAAAAGATAGTATTTTATTATCTAAATTCTTCAAGCACTTTACCTGAAAGTCCAGGTTTAGTCATAAAACAGCATACACTAAGCAAATTCTTTTGCCAAAAATCTCTTACATTGTTTTTTATTACATCGTATTAGGAAACTGCTGAGTCAACAATAGCTATTTTGCTGTAGAAAGGACAAATTCCTAAATAGGCATAGATGTGTCAGGCAGAAAATATTAGCAAAATACTTTTCAGTGATGATATACATGCAAAGACAGAAGTAAATGCATTCTTAATAAATAGTCTTGTTCATCCAAGGGAACATGAGCGATGTGAAACATCAAGATACCTGCCTATACAGACTTTTTCACCAGCAGGACAAGCCACACGATTGTTTCTAGCATTCTGCCATAAATCAGCTATGTGACCCTGGGAAGTGGGTTTCTGCACCTCTGTAATGACACTGGGAAACAGAGATGTGAACTGTTAAACAGCTCTACATCTACAGATAAAAAGTTCTATACGCACAAAAAAGGAGTTATTTTTAGCTCTTCTGCATGTGAGCTGAATGTTGGGTGAAGCAGTGTAGCCGAGCCAAAAGAAGTGGTTCTTCACTGATGAGAGAGAAGTGGCAAAGTGGTGATTGACAGACGTATGCCAAAACCATTACAGAAGTTAACACAAGATGTCCTGCAAAGCAGATACAGTAGGGCTTGTAACAACAGCAAGGAAGAAAATGATACATAAGCTTAATCAAAGTTGGCAAGGCTCTCATTAGAAAGAAATTAAGGTGGCGGCAAAATGGGTGAGAGAGGAAATACAACAAACATTACTTGTCCAACATAATGCAGCAGGTAAGTAATAGAAACAGAGCCTAGACTTTATGGATCTAGAAAAGGAGTTTTCACAGAGTCAGTAAAATAATATATGAACAACAGACATGTACACATACATAAAACAAATTTTCTCTCTAGTCTTTTATGACCCATCAAGAACAAACAAATAGGGAAAAAAGTCACATCTTACTGTAGCTAATCTCTCAAAAAACCTGACTGGTTTCTTTCTTCCACAGTGATTCCAACATTTTCTAGTGAGAGGGAAAAGGCTCTCAAGTATGTCCGGTTTCTGCTTCTTCTGTCTAGCACCTCCAACACTTATTGGTAATACCTAGGTTTAATTAAAGCATGAGGCTTAATGAATGTTTAGGGGAATGTAATACTTAAATAGTGTCATTCAAGGACAACTTTGTTTTCCAAGGTGGCAATCAGCATTACTCCAATCAAAATAAAATCTATGAAGTGGAACTCAGCAAATCAGAGACAGCATTAATAATTGCAACACTAGTGATCCTGTGTTAACCATCAAAAACAATCAGCATTTGTCAACTGATCTTATATGAATTAATCTGGATAGAGCCCCTTCTTTGCCATCTCTATATAGCAAAGCATTACTTGTTATACTTTTGGAACATAAGGAGGACATTCACTTATTTTTCACAAAGGAGTGCAAGAACAGAAATACAAATCATGTGACAGACCATATTCAGCCACTTCCCTCTGTTCTTAATTTGTGATGATGATTTCCCATGGAAGGGGACAGAAACCTTGGAAATATGTATATTTTCTAGGGAGATGTTGGGGGACAGGGGGTAGGAGGGGAGGGCTGTGAACACTTCAGGGAACAGCTGTCATCTGCCAGGTTAGTCATTGGACTGCTCCATTCTGGTACTATTTGTAGTCACTCCTGCCTCTGCAGATAATGCGATGGCTGCAGAATGTGGCAGAGGAATGTGAACTGAATTCTAAGCAGGATGTAGCTGTTCCTAAAGCTTATGAACAATACAGATTATGGGTGCTAAGAATATAATTAGTACCAACACACCTTTGTCTTCCACCTGTCCATCAGACCACATACCTTTTTTTTCTTAAATGAGGCACTGGTTTAAAATTGTTTTATCACTGTAGGAATATTGAGAGAATTACTCCACATGACACAATTTTCAAGCTTCATAGTGTTGACTTTCTATACAGCACACTTTCCTTCGCAACTTTATTCATGATGTTCTAGTTAATTGTCTGACAGCATTTCTTTCAGATTTTTTTTTTATTGAGGACTTATAAAAATCATAAAGATATGCTCTGGGCAGACACTCAGCACATAAAGGCTCAGCGAGTGAACACTCACATTTAAAGTGAATTTGGTATTTGTAAAGGTAGTATGAATGGAATAACTCTCAATACCATCAGTAATTTTATAGTACCAATAACACTAATTGAAAATATCTCCTCTAGCTTTTCCTTTTTTTCTTTTCCTCCCTTTCTTCCCTTTTTAGTTCCATCTCAGTATTATTCCACACTGATAAAGCACAGCGTTTTCTCCAAGTGGGAAGATAATTCAATATAACCGACAATTCATCACTTGGGCTTTCTGCTGAAAAATCTTCCCATTGAGAAAGGATGTTTTTCCATACTAAAGGGACTTGGCCACAAGTGAGTGCATCAGCTGATTTGGTGTATGTGAGAAGAGTCTTAGAGGCCATTTGTTCAAGTCACAGAAGAGATGTCCTAGAATATCCTACTCCAAAGGCTCTACTCCACTCTATATTATTAAAAATCTATTCCATTCCTATACACAACTCTATCCAAAAATCTCTTATAAACCAATTTCTTGTATAGCCTCGAATTTCGTTTCTCTACAGAAATATAAAAAGGAGGCTTTTTTCAGGTTGAAGCGATATGTGCAAATGCACATTAAAAGTGGCAAAGGAAAAAAAGACAAAACCTGAACAATTTGGCTTGAAATGCATGACTGCTATCTTGACTCCGTGAAGAGTAAATGTAGCCATTGTCTATACTTTCTCAAAGATAAACTACAACTCTCCCAGCTCCAAGACCATTTTTTTTAACTTTCTATTTATTTATTTATTTAAAGCAGGTGTTTCTGTAACCAATCATTAGAGAAGACAAGAAAAGGGTTTCTTCCCACAGTTCCCACTTTTAAGTAGGAGAAAGCTTTTTGCTGCATGGACCCAAGTAACTGTAAAGAAAAAGGTTTCTCAAAGTCCCATCCATGAACCCTGGACAGGCCCATGGGTTCCTCTTATGTCCTGTTGCCTCATTAACCACTCTTACACAACTTAGCACCTCTTTTCATCCTGCCACAATCCTCCTTTCTTAAAAAGAAAACAAAAAATAAGCAAACAAACCCCCCCCCAAGGAAACAAAAAAAACACCACCCCAAAAAAAAAAAAACCACTGACAGCAACATAGTGCAAGAAGTCAGACATTCCTTCTGCCATGAATTAAATTCAGGAAATTATGATCTTCTTTCAATGAGATTATAATCTTCTTTCAATATTCTGCCAAATATTTGGTTAATCAGGTTGTCCAGTTTAAAGAAAAGAAGGAAATCTAAAGGTAGAAAGACGACACTCAGAAAAATTGTAAATGAGATATGAGCCTCTTTTTTTAATTTTCTTGGCTGTTTTACTCACCTGAAGATTCTACTGGGATGGCAAATTAAAATTATTTTAGTATTTTTGTTCAGGTAGACCATAAAATATTTCTATAATTTATACAGAAGATAATAAATTAATAAAATTAATTTAATAAATTAATAAAAATTAGACAGAAAATATTCCCAAATGAATTCTAAGATGTCTAGGTAGCTTTTTACATACAACAACTTAGTATGTCCCTATACTAGCATGTCTACTTGAATCAGCATCACTGTCCCTTGATTGGTAGACTGAACTGCTATTTTCCTCATTTGTAAGGGCTCTAGAATTGCTCAAAACAAAAAAGAAAAAAAGTTTGCTTAAAGTCTAGTTTAAAAACCACAGTTGGGATTGAAGGAAATATTTTGTTGAATATATATATTATTTGTTGACACACAGTATGCTTTGAAATTTCAACTTTTACAAATTAAATAAAAATACTAGAAAATGTAACATTTTTTCTTTATTCAGTTCCACTTAATGGCATTTAATAATAATTATATAGACATAATATATTTACCCATACATCTTCCACAAGTCATGTGAGAAATAACTAATTTGAAAATGCTAGTGTGAACATTACTAATTGATCGCATCACTATTATTAGTGGTTCCTTTCTGAAGAGGCCAGTATGGCTTTATCTTCATATGGAAAATCTTCATTTTAATAGAAAATATTAAATAAGGTAAGAATATTGAAATCATTAGGTTAAATGAAGACCAAAGAATTGCAATCATTTTGGCTCATGTAATTTATTGCATTAGTTTAATCTATTATATTCATTGCAATGCATGAAAACTGGTGACTTTGAAGTATTAAGCATTTGTGTTGTTTTGCATCAAACTTTATATCCTCACTTAGCCCTAGAAGATAATCAGGATCAGACATCAGATTATAAATAAACAAAAGTAAACAATAAATGGGTATAAATCAGACTATTAGGATATAAATCAAGTCATTCATAGTATAAAATTTAGAAATAAAAAAACCCCAAAACCTATATTATGCCTTCAAAGCATTCTATTTCTTTCCATTATGTTTTACAGAATATTTTATAAAGAAAATGTTTTTATATATATCTGTCAGCAAAATAACCGGAGGGAGAGCAGGTCACATCCAGTATCACTTGCAATTTTCTCTAAGTAAAATGCCAAAACACCCAATTTACCAGATCTAGGAAGGGAGCTAGTGAAAGCATCAGATATGATTATGGACTCTCCATGCTCATAAGACTCTTCATACAATCCAAAATTTGTGTTTATGCATTCAGGGACTAGCACCTCACCTGCTACTAGATTATTCTTCCCATTTGCTACCAGTGACTGGAGAACAGCTTCTCATTATAAGCCTCTGCTGTGCTTTTGCACAGCCATTTTCACATCCTCATGTGGAGCAGGACCCACACTATTCCCTCTGCTCTTCAGGTCTTATTACTTTGGCAGTCAAGAGCACATGACTGCCAAACAGCTGCCTCCAGATGTTTTTATGGGATTCAGCAAATTCCACAGGACGATGGCAGAACTGAAACAGAAAAACCTTTCAATTCTGTCAAAGGAGTTACAAGAATGAAGAAAATAAAAAATTCAGAGAGTGCCATGAATACTTCCATACTGACTCATCTAGATGCAATTCAGTTTCCTTCAAAGTACCTTTTCACCAGTCTGCAAACCCCAGTCCAGGTAGTAGCTATGATAGCAGTTAACTTCTAGCAACTACTCAACCTAACCTGTGACCCCAGTCAGGTCTGCAGCTTCCTCCCATCATGCCAATCCTTTGAAGTCACCAGTAGCCTGGAAATGCACTGGAAAGGCTGGTATCTTCTTGGCTCCTGCTTTTATGCCCAGGTATCAGAAGTGCAAATAGATACTATTATCATCCCTCTCTGCTCATGGAAGTCAAACTAATTTGTGCCTTAATGACAGTGGGAGATATTCTGATTCCTTGCCCTAGAGAGATTCTTGAATTATCTTGAGAGCCTTGAATCTTGAATTATCATTGTAAGATAAAAAAAGCATGCTTATAAGCCTCACAGTTTACAGCTAACACTAACAAACCCTTTTCTTGCATCCTGTAACAGATACCCTCCAGCCTGTGATAACAGCAGTGCCTGCACTGTGGACTGGAGCCCAAATATTCATTCCAAAAGGGTCTGAAAAGCTCTGTGGTCAACAGGAGAAGGATGAGACCACATCAAAACCAAAAAGAGAAAAGGATCACTGCTCAGCATCATCTTTAGAGGGCAAAGAAAGAAGCCATGTAGAGCTGCTTAAGGCAGCTAAGGAAAAACATGGCATTGCTTAGAAGGAATAAGTACATGCAGCTCCTGGCACTTGAACTAGAAACACATCAGCGTCATGCATTTTCTAGGCCAGAACAGACTGCTATGCCGTCCTCCAAAAGGGAAAACACTGTGTAGGTGGGAGTAGCAGATGCCTACAGGAAGAAAGATGGCTGCTGTGATAAAAGGGTAGAAAGCATCATCTGATGTGGGATAGTAAGCGACTTTCATTTTTCCCCTTCAGAGTCCAACCCACAGCAGATGCCATTAGTACAATAATGTTATGCATTTCATTTCTGAGTACATTCACTTTAACGTATTTGAAGTTCTTCCACTTTCTTAAAAAAACAAACAAAAAACCCCCACAAAACAAGAAAACCGCACAAAAAAACCCACAACACTTTGTGATCAGCTACTAGAGACAAAACAATGAAGTGCCCAAAGTTGGCACTTCAGTGCCACTGAATACTTCAGTGAGAGATTTCTTTTGTTGTCAGAGGTCAAGAAAGAAGATTACTATCAATTTAAACACAAGCTAATAATGGAACTGAAGAAGGAAATACAAATGATGGGGAAAAACACTGTTAGAAGGCAAAAAATAACCATAAGTTAATGAATCAGGAGAGCATTTTGGACTCTAAGTTATTTACTTCACATTTGTTAACAGTTTCTGAGGATACAATTTTGCAGTTACAAAATATCCGTTAGGGAAATTGAAGTATTCCTTGGGATTCAGAGGATTTCTTCCTTCCCCCTCACCTCAAGGATGCATATTTTGTGAGATCTTCTGAAGCACTGAAATACCTATGTGATGGTCTGCAATTCACCAGAAAACTCCCAGGTCTTTATTTTAATTTGCCTTGCGTCCATGGAACTACAAACCTACGTTTTAAGTGAAAGGCTGACAATACTGTGTATTTTTATAACAAATACCCCTCTAATCACTACAGCACAAAATTGCACTTTATCTTCTAACAGGGCAAAGACATCAAAAGAAGCATATTAGCAGTATTTTTACAATGGTTACATAGGAGATCAAGTTGATGCAGAAAAAAATTGACAATGCCATAAGAGTCTGCTCCCATTAGAAGGTGAAGGTTGGTAGCAATAGGTGAGTGAGAAAAGCTTCAGTGTAAAGTACACTCTGAATGGTCTTCATTGAGACAAGCTCTAACTTTTTGACTGCTGGGTTGAGTAAAATAGATGGATTTTTAAGTACTATATTATTTGTCCTTGTAATTAGATGGAAAAAACTTTCAAATGGACAGAACTTTTCAATTGCCCATGAAGTTCATCAGTGACAGGCTCAGAGTAGGGAAATTGTGAATGACCAATCCCAAGGTCTGATATGCAGGAGAAAAGCATATATATATAGCACCCACAACATGTCACATATTAAGGCAACATCCTGACAAAAAGCAGTGTTGTTGTTCTCAAATGAAGCATTTTACTGGAGCTCCTGGGGTTTGTGCCTATGCTGCTGAGCTCATGGATCTTGCATTGCACGGTGCCTAACACCGAAAGCTGGCACATACACCTGCAAGCTAAACGCTGACATGTGCTGCTTTGCTATATCACTTCCCTGTATAATACACTTTCTTTTAACTTCGCATACTTAGCAAATTTCAAGTTCAGCTCTGCCTTAAATCAGGAGACTATTAAACAGGTTTGGTTCTCCTTTTATTTCATATGTAATAGTATTGTGATGCAGTAGAAGACAGTGGAATTAAATACTAGCCTTATTTTTGTGGAGAACAAACAGAAAATCTTTGAGAATTGAAGATTCTCGTCATCTTGAAGTTCAAGTTATAAAATATTTTTGCTATCTCAGGCACAGCAAAGCAAGTTTATAAATGCATCAGGAAAAGAATTAAAAGGAGGGTCAGTATGATTCAGCGACTCAATTACAAGATCATTGAAAAGGCCAGTTCTATGGTTGACTACACAAGGTGCTCAGTAATTAGATAGCAAGTGACTGAGGCCAAATGGAAAGAAGAAAAAAATGCATCTACTTCACCCACCTGCAGCTTTATCAGAAAGACCATTTAGTGCTGAGCTTCCGGGCCAGTCTCTGCTGTGCACATGATTTACAAAGAGATACAAGAGCAAGGGTTCCTCTGGAGACAGCAGAGGTGAGCAACCCACCAGCAGCCAAATGTGCAAGGTGAACCTTGCAGGACAGAGCAAGTATTTGGAAAACATGGAGGGAAGCATGAAGCAAGACAAAGGCAGCGAAAACACAATAAAGAACAAATAAGGCTGTGCTCAGTGTTACAAACCAGATCTGTCACACATCACATTTCCCACCCCACTTCCCCTGTAACATCTGCCTGCCCCTTCCCTGTCAGGGGTGCCCTCCAACATCCCATAGAAAGATTGTCCAGACTGTATGTGATATCCATCTCTCTTTTCCCCACTCTCTGTAACCACAGGTCTTGCACTGACCCTTCACTTTCCACTATCAGCTAACTCACCTTCAAAAACAAGGTTTCTTTAAACATCCCTCAGCAGAACCTGCTGTGTCTCTTTCCTCTCTATTCCACAGGATTCTATGAAATATTGGAGTCCTCCCTTCTCCACCAACTACTGATGTCTAACTGTTCCTCAAGGGGTTTCTGTATGTATGCCCATCTTCTTGTGCCACTCCTTCCCTCCCAAAGCTTGCCTATGAGAATAATCTCTTCTTTTCTTCCACAAGGGCCCCGTACACCCACCATTCCTCCCTTTAGTCACACACATTATGCACCAAGACAGATTTGTCCCCGTCACTGTGCCGCCAATGATGGGCTTCATCCCCCAGACGAGAGCAGACAAGCACCAGCCAAATCCCCCAAAGACAGATCTGCACATGAACACTTGTTCATTTTTTGCACATCTTCTGTCTTCCACCTATGGCACGAATTAAAGCAGAACTATTGTTATCATGAAGGACATTACTTGTTGCCACAAAAAAAGTCTTTGAGGTACAGACAAATGCAAATATGTTCAAACTCTATTAGAAGGTAGGTTGCCACTTTTCCATGGGCTGACGTTCTGATATTTCTCCAAAGCAAAACACTTCTGGCCAGAGGTGCTAAGAACATCCTCTGATTTTATAGAATTGATCAGTGCAGTCTTCAAAAGTAGGAGTTAAAGACAGATAAATTAGGTGTCAGACTAGGTGAGTAAACTCACAAATGAAATGATGAGAACCAGAAAAGAAAGAGCAGATGCAGAGAGGGCAATGAGAAAAGAGGAAATTCTGTGCTGTTAGCTCCATGCTCTTAACACTGAGGCAAACCCTTGGTTTTTCTAAATTATGCTATTCATAGGGTAGACAATAAAAGCTAGAAGGCACAAACCCTTTTAAAATCGAAGTTTAACAGAGATGTTGAGGGGACAAATATTAGAAATACACAAGTAATCTATTAAAATTCCTGAGGGCTGATTTGAATTTTACTGAAATCCAAGCAAAGTCTGTCACTCCAATCAAATGAAGGGCCTTGGATAAATCATGTCACAAACATTTGATATATGTTACTTGAATAACTTCACCGAACTCCAAAATGCAAATTTACTATGTAAAAAACATAGCGAACACTGGAGAGAAATTTCAAAGTTTGGTCCAGTGCTGTGTAGGAAACCCTTTAAAGCCCCCTGATTATTTCTTAATAGCAAAAGAATAAAAATTATAGCAATGATGCTGAATATTAGCACATTCTAGTGCGCACTTCTGCTACAAATGTCCTCCTTGAGTTCATCCTTCCTCTGAGGTCACACAAAACTACAGCTTTCCTACTCATTCTTTCCAGTATCTTCCCATATATGACTCACATGAAAGTATTTTGCATTTATATCACATAGAATTGATGCAAGTTTATCTCAATTAAATAAACCCTCTTCTTCAGAATGGCTAGCATTTCTTGTTTTCTTTAGTTTTCTATTGTTTTGCAGTTCACATAATAATATTTCCAGGAAGCCAATTAGCAAAGAAAGTATTTGCCAACGAGCAGTCCTAAAACTTCACCAAAGCTAAAATTAAAATATACATAATTACTCAGCTAAAGGTTTGAGATATGATTCTTTGCATCTTAAATTATTCTTACAAAAAGGGAGCAACTTATTCTATTATGGAGCAACTTAAATAAAATACAGACAATAAACTAAACTGGTAGAAGATTTTCAATAGGCTCTTCATTATAGAATACCTACCTTTTACCTGGAATGTTTTGTATTTTATTTATTTTTTTCCACTTATGTTTTTTAATCATGCAAATTAATTTATTCATTAACAAGGCTTGAAAGAACACCATTTGCATTTTTATGGAGTGTTAGTAAGGTAAGTTTTTTTGAGACTAACACTCCATAAAAAAAAATATCTTTTTTCAAATCCTTTTATTAAAGAAATCTGTTTTGCATTTATGGGTACAGCAGTTACCGTTTCAAGTCAGTATTTTCTAGCACTTATGCAAAACTATCAGAGATTACAAGAGGATATGTAAGTAGAAACTGTATGCTATAATTGAGAAGCAATAGCTGAAAAAAAGTTGTCTTTACAAAAAAAAATAAAAATCTATTTTGTTATTATTTTTTAAGTGAAGGAATAAGACATTAAACGGAGTCACTTACAGTTCTTACAGAACTCTCCAGCATGGAAAATGGGCAGGAGAGCTAATGGGCATTGTGTGTCCATATGGAGGTAAAAAAAAACTACAACAAACTAAACAAAATCACTGGGACTAAATGAAGGAGGAAACGCCTCTCCATAAACACAAACCATCCTTTCTCAGCAGCAGAGCAGTAATGGCAAGGGCAAGGTCTTCACAGGTGGCAGCACCTACATGTCCCCAGGACACCTGTAACAACCCTGGGCACAGTCGACCCAGCCTGCAAGGAGCCCTGGCCTCGTATGACCCTGTGCCTGCAGAGTAAATAGCTGCTGACACGGGCTGCGGGGGCCTCGACCGAGGCTTGCAGCAGCCGCCAAACGTGCTGCGGCAGATGGTTCGAGAGGCAGCAAATGGGGTGTCGCGTGCCTGAACAGAGCATCGCGGGTCAGGGACCTGCTGGGAACTCCTCTCCTGTTTTCTTGCAGTTTGGGTAGGCTTTTGTGTCTGTTTACTCTTTATATAGACAAATGTCTAACACAAAACATGGTCAGGCTTGGAATGAAATCCTCTCTGCACTGTTATTCTTCTATTACCCGCCGCTTTAAATGTAAGCCCTTATTAAGGGCTACATGGAAAATTTCCAACAAGCAAGGTCTATCAGAGCTGACCAAATTTTATAACGTGCCTGTTGCCATTACTGCCCAGCACAGTGCTGACACAGGCGATACAGAATAAAAAATCTCAGTTTCCACAACAGCTTTTAGATGCCCTGCATAGTCTGTCTCCAAACCACCCCCTGGAAGGGCTCCATGCCATTAGCCATTCATGATCAGATGCTCAACTATTGCCATTGTCTGCTTCTCACTTGAAGTTGTCGTTGTCCAGCACATCACATTTAAACTTCTGTAGGAACAAGAATAGCTCACAACTGAAATATAGACAAATATTAATTATAATAAGGGAAGCAGCTCTTGAGAAAGAAAGAGCTGCTATAACAAACAGGAGTTTTTAAAATAAATAATGAGTCAGAAGAAACAAAATATATATTCAGTTAGCAGAATTGTTTCTGTATAGACTGCTCTAAAGCTTTCCATATGGGATAAACAGATGTTAGTATGTAGAAGGCAACAACAGATATCCCTTGCATGACATCTTGCACATTATTCCATTGGATTTTGTTTTTATCAGCTAAAAATAGTGCTTGCTAATATAATATGAAGGAAGAGGGTCTATATGTATGAGGAACCAGTTTTTCATGCTTTTAGAACTATTTAGAGCATCCTGAATCATCTTGGGCACTTCATATTTTCTGTGCTCACATGCCTTTTTAGTCTCAGGATGGTCACTTTTCCCTCCCACCTTTCTTGGTAAGCACAGAAGAGATTCCTCTTGCTTTTATATGCCATCTCACGCACCTCTCTAACACTCAAGGTGCCCACTCAAACGTGCTCTGTATCTTGTTTAATCCTGTATCTGAATCATTTCTTGCAGTGAAGAAGAAAAACTGTGAAAGAATACCCAGCACTAAGTGTCAGATGCCTTTGAAATAAACTGATAATAGGATCAGATAGAAAGTCTGAACTGACAGCTTCTCTTGCCCTTCCTAACCAACAGAAGAGTAAAGCGGAAGCTAAATCAAAATCTAATCAATAACCTCCATGAACACCCATTCCTGGACTGTTCTGAACTCAGCAGAGGACAAAGAAAATATTAGATACCTTTATTTTTGAACAAAGCAATGATAAGATTTCACTGTTGATCAGTAGGCTTTATACTCTTCTGGGAACACAGGTACAAATGAGCCTCAATTATTTTACTATACTACGATAAATTTCTTTTTTCCATCTTTGCAGTCTTCATCCCATTGTCAAAACACTACATTAAGAAAGATCTGAAACATGGATTGGTTTACATCTTTTGACAGTGTTAACCCAGTGAGTTCCGTCTCCTTCATTACTCCCTGAAGCATTAACGCAACACACCACAGAGAACTCCCCCAGGAAAGCCGGACAAGCAATTTCCCAAAATATAAAGCACATCTCCACTCGAAAAGAGCTAGTCCAAGGACAGCAAAAGCAATGACTTATGGTCATACCTGCACCGTGCCTGAAATACTCATGGTCTTCACATGATGGCAGAGCAGAAAAGAAGCACATCAAGATGTGCTAATCCTTTTTGCCCTTACCCCTGAGTGATGGTAGCTATGCTAGCTTTACAGGCATCTTCCTACAGCCGCTGCAGCATTGTGCCTCCAGAAGCCACCGACTAATCTGAAGGCAGGTTCTCAGCTTAACAAAACAGTATTTCAGTAAATGACCCAGGGGATCTCAATAGTAGAACACAGTAAAGCAGAAAATGCAGTATAAATTACTTGCTAGACAACAGCAAGCTGCAGCAAAAACTGCATCATTCCACTGATACAATGAAAAGGGTTTTGTGGCAGTAATTGGAAAGAGTATTTGAAAGTCTGTTTGACTGTCATGCATTGTGGGAGATACAATTAGGCAATGTGGTTTTATAATGCAAAGGAAATTGTTTTGAGTGAACCTCAAAAGAAAAGAAATCCTTTAAAGTTTCAAAATATTTGGATCCCCAGGTGCATTCATTCCACCTTTTTTTTCTTTTGCAACAGCTTGATCACTTTTTCTTTCCTTTTTTTTTTTTTTAAAGTGGATTCTGTCCTTCTTCCTATCCTCATTCTGCTAGAGCTCCAAGTCCTACTAATTAACAATACAGTTCTGAAAACTTTCGTTCTCTTTTTCCAATTCTGATTCTTCTCCGAGTCACATTTTTTTAAGGAACAATTCCAAAGATTTAGTTTGTTAGTTTTATTAATTCTGTGAGGTTTGGTCCCTACTGCCTTTCATTCTTCTTGGTGATGACTGTTTATAGACTATCAAAAGAAGTTACACCCACATTATGACTCGCAGCATAAGTTATTTAGAATATCTTACCATCAATATTATCTTTATTTAAGGGGTAATAAAGACCCTATAAATGCAACTGCATGCATTATTTTGCTCTAGTTCTCTTTTAATACCACCATTTGATCTTAAAAATATATTTATGGAAGTTAAAAAGAAAAATTGGAAACACTGTTTCCAGTAATGGTTACCATATAATACAAAATATTACCCATTATACCCTTCTTTCCCAAAATTACATTTTTCTATTTTGACAAACTATTCTATTCTTGTCAATCTCCAAAAATTCATACATACCTTTCCTGCTTGTACTACTTTCACAGCTGCAACTTCTTCCTAAGACTTGCTGCAACAACTTCTGAAGATTGGAGAAAGTGAGAAATCATAGAATCAATGATGTATATATCACAGAATCACTTGCATTGGAAAAGACCTTTAAGATCATAGAGTCCAATTGTTAACTTTCTGTGAAGAAGTATTTCCTATCATCAATCTAAACCTCCCTTAGTGCAACTTGAGGCTGTTTCATCTTGGCTTATCACTTGTTACTTGGGACAAGAGACCAACCCCCACCTTTCTACAACCTCCTTTCAGTTGATTGTAGAGAGCGATAAGGTCTCCCTTCAACCTTTTTAATATCCTTTTTAATTACAAAATATTTGGACCCCCAAATCTAAATACTCATCCTAGCCTCTTTTATTTCAAAAGCTTTCTTCTTGCAAAAGCATGTTCACACAGACACATTCATTCTATTATTAGGGAAATCAAGGGAAAATGTGATTGCTGTTTACAAACAGAGCAGCAGCAGTGTCTACAATTAGGACTCAACATGGGCAACCTCTACTTTGCTAGAAAGAAACTGATTGAGATACAACAGCATGAAATTGTACACTAAGAAGACACTGCATAACAGTGTGAAAAAAACCTGCTAGCAAGTTCTTAGAAGCAGTAATACCACTCCACAGCACTTGCTGAAACCAGTGTTCAAGGAAACTGGACCCAAGAACATGGCTTGCACGGACATGAATGGCATCATTCCTGAGTATAATAAAATTACCTTTTTCTATTTACATAATACCTTACATAAAAGGTAAATAATAAGAAGAAGTCACTTTAAACACAAATAAGCCAGTTTCTGAGCAGCTTAACTGACATGTTGATGCTATTCCCGGAGTCTGAATTCCTGGAAACCAGGAGGTTGTCACAAATGAATAATTTGCATTTTTAAGCCAACATACTTTGATTCATCCTAGATGAAAATTTTGATAAATTTTATTCAGTGCTCTATTTAGAGGAAGTTAATTTTTTTTCTATAGCCTCATCAGTGGATTGATTTTTTCATTTATTCTAAAAAGCAAATAGTATTATTTAAGTTATACATTTTTTCTGGCTTTAAGTTTAGAAGTGAAGACCCAGGTCTACCAGCACTACTGCGCCCCTGCTCACTCCTCCCTCCCTCGATACACTGGAAAGTAACTCTGAGGTTTTTACTTCCACATCAAATCTGGCTAAAATAGATGAACAAGTTTAAATTTCTAGACAAGCCACACACAACCTCATCACGTAGCCTCACTTCATTTTGATTGTTTAGAATTTTAAGAAACATGGCAGGTTTTGTTTAAAACATTACAAACAAGGGTTTAAGTACCTCTGATGAAAACATTTTATTTGGGGGACAACATAATTATTTGCACTGATCTTTTTCTTTCAAAAAAAACAACCAAAAATGGTTTTGTTCAACCTAAACTGACTCTATGTGACTGCTTCAGGCTCCAGATCGAGAATTCCCCCCTCATTGTTCAGCTGCATGTTGAACCTGAAATGAAGCTGCAAACAACATGTTTAAGGTGATGTTTGGCATTTTTAAAGATCTATTAATGAGTAATATTTCAGGAAAAAAAATAAGAAAATAGAAGCAATATGTTTTGACCATGTTGTCCTCTTCAACAGTTATAAGCAGAGTCTTTGGATAAAATCTGGGTCTGTGTTTCCTCCTTCATCAATATTTATTTCACTGAGCTCCAGAGTTTTTCAGTCACTTTGAATGCTCAGAGTTTTACTGTCTACTTCAAAAATGGTGTTTTGGGCAACAAAGGAAGCCAGGAAGAGAAGCAAAAGAAAAACAGAACAATGAGGCAGTTGTCCTCCCCAATAGATAACATCTTTCTGACAAATAAGGTGCATGGTTGCTTGTACAGTTCATGTTGAATTCATTTAACAGAAAAATTACTCCCCCAAACTCCTAGCTTCATTATTTTCATATATAATTATGCCTTCATTTTTTTCTTCTGGAGTGATCTGTGATGGTAGTGAACATCTGGCATCAAGTTATTCTCAAGTTTCTTTCCAATTAATATGAAGAAACAAATGTCATTTTAGGAACGTTTTCTTTTACAAAAAAGGTTATATCCTAGGTAAACTTCACATATACATGTAAACACAAACAAGCTTTTTCAAGCACTCAAACACAGTCCAGTGCATGCAAAATCAGTTGCATAACAAAATACATGTAACCTTTTCACCCCACTATGATTACAATACACATGGTATGACACATGTTCAAAAAGAGCAACAGGAAAACATTTATCAGAGACTCACTTTCAACAAAAGCCAACAGTTACTAAGCTCTGTACTTACCTCTACCTGAGAATATCTCTTGCCTACATGACAGTGTGTTGTTCTGGAAGTATTTATTGTCTTTTCAATGCATGTACTTTTTCTCACTAAAAATCAGTCCTCTGGTAGGGCTGTTATCCCATGGTCCTAGTTCCCAAACTGATGATGGAAAACCTTAAAGTGTATGTGAAGATATTTACTGTACATAGAGATAATTCAGTTACAGAAGTAGCTGTGTGTGCACTGGAGGGTTATCTGTAGCTGAGCCAAGTATATCCTCTCTGAGTAAAGATGGCAAAACTAACTGATCCAAAAGAGGAAAGGCAACAGGCGTGTCTTTAAATCCTTCAGATTTTCAAATCCTTTGTTGAGATTCATATCTCATGTCCACATCGCATTTGTGCCCTGCATTGGGTTCAGACTAGATGGATCAAGGAGGCAGATTAGACAAATTTCTCTAGGCAGTACACAGTTGCAATGAGACTGCTCCTCTTTGTCTCTTGGGATGGTATTTTACAGGTAGCCTCACTTTCCTCTGATTTTTTGCTGAATGGTACTTGTCTTCACTGGCCTACACTGGACTGTCATGATAGGACCTCTGCCAGCAACAAAGAACCAGCAGCCACTCTCTCGCCCCACCACAGCCATGGGGGAGAATCAGAAGAAAAAGGCAAAACTCTTGGGTTGGGACAAAGGCAGTTTAACAGAACAGCAAAGAGAACAGGAAAACAAAAACAATACTGACAGAGGAATATACAAACAGGATCACTGCACCACCTCTTACCAAATGGACCCGGGAGGCCCCAGTCCACTCCAAGCAGGGACTTCCCACCCCTTCTCTCTGCAGCAGCTCTGGGTTGTGGACCAGGCATGGCCCACATGGAATGGAATTCCTCTGTCCCTGCCAGACCCCGCGGTAAATTAACCCTATTCCCCTCGGAACCAGGACAAAAGCAAGCTCAAAATAATGCTAGAAGAAATGGAGCTAGGGCCAAAGAGTTCTCACTGGAATTTAGCCAGCATATCTGTATCTGGCTAACACTGGTAGGAAATGCCACATGAAACAGCTCATGATATACCAGACATGCCAGTGCAGCAGGTTTCCATTCTGTCCCACTGACATCTGTTGAACACAGCTACCTAACAGTACCTGTGTTCTAGCTGGTGAAGTTCCATCCAAATAAATATCAAATCAAAATTCTTACTCTGTAAGGCCAGCTACAGACTAATTCCTTATTAAAGTACATCAGGAACAAGAAAACCAGTTTCCACATCACTGCTTGTGACTGAGGCAGCTGTGGCATCAAAAGAATTTTACTACATAATTTCAACCTTAACTCAATATATGACGAAGAAAAGAACCTATAAAGATGGAACAAGCATTTGATAAATATGCTAAATATTGATAAAAATGATAAATATATCATTTCCAGCCTGAGGATAATAAATTGGCCATTTAAAAAATATCTTTAGCTAAACTCTCCTGTAATCCAAGTTCTGCAGTGATGGGTGCTACACATAAAGTCTTGCAAATAACAGTAAACTCAACTGAACCAGGTCAAAGAGAGCGCAAAGAGGTTTTAAGTGTACTCTACAGGTGTTCATCTAGTAGCTTGCTCCTAACAGACTCAATCAGGTACTGTCTGAGCTCCTAAAGTTGTCCAGATATGAAGCTATGAAGTTGTATTTTGAAATGTTGAAAATAGAAAATAAATTTATGAATGCTGTGAGATAGAACTGTCAACCTTTAAATAGAAAAAGGAATTAATACCGTGATGTCCACCGGTTGTTTTCTGCTTTTCTGCTACAAATACAGGATATAAATTAAATGCTTAATATCTTTTTTTCCATTTAGCTTCTCTGAATGTGTTATTTGGAGCTAACTTTATTCCCCACACCCATTTTCTGAAAGAACGGGGAACAATTACATGTATGTTCACTAAAACTATCTATCTTTTGGAATTAAAAGGAGAGCCACTCACTGAGCTTTGTAAGTTAGCATCTTGGTCTTTATCATGAAAAAATATTTTTTACAATGACATATTGAAATAGAATGAATATTGGGAGGGAGAGCAGGGATGGCTTTTGCTGCCTGTGGCTACCTTATTACAGGGCTGAAATTGCAACTATTTGTAATGCTGCTTGTACAACATATGGCACCAATTTCAGAACCATTCAACATGCTTTGACACAGATTTGTTACTCAGAAAACTTTAATACTGGTAACTGTTTAATTTATAGCTTCATTTAAAATTATTAACCTGATAACAAGGCAGATGAATGGAAACTAGTTTCCATTTCCTCATGTACGGCTAAAGCCATGTCCCAAACATTGTTATCTTCAGCTACAAATATTCATCTACTGGGGTCAATGAAAAATGCAAATTTAGTTCAATGATACATAATCAATTCCTAAAATCTGTAAAGCCCTCAAACTTTTCAAGGCAGTTTATTAATTTATGAAGCCTCATAAAGCTGGTACCCTACACTTTTCTGCTTCCAACCTTCCAATGGAACAAATAATCAAGTTAGATGACTTTGACTATTATAGCAATAAGTATAAGCAAGAGCCTTTCTGCATATCGTTCTTTGGTTTTAGCACTCTGAGAGAAGTTTCTGCACAATGTGCTGTTACTTTCAAACAACTTCAGAGAGTTAGAAGAGGCTTAGCTGTTTTCAGAAACAGAAAATTGTTTCTGTCTTACTTCAAACCAGGACAGTGTAGTTACTTCTTATATCTGGGCTGAACTGGAGAGAAGGCTGCTACCAATAATCTGAGAAGTTGTTCAGGTTCCAAGTCAAATCAGGATCCTGTTTTCTAATAAGAGCTGATGTTGGGGCAGAGCAAAAGAATCACCTAATAATTTCAGATTTCTTACTCCTTTCTTCATAAGACCACATTCACACTCATGGCTCATGAGCAAAAGGAGTCAGGATGACAGACAGTAAATTCATTAATGGAGCTTAGAAAATACAGCTTCAGCAGCTGAAAACCAAGCTTCCTAGAGCCACCAAGGAAGTAGATCTTGCCATCCATTGTACAGACCAGGGAGTGATTTAGTCTCCAGATCTCCTCAACCATTTATCTGCCGGCCAACCAGACAGATGATTAATGATAATTTTTATTTTTAACACAGTCACCACCCCTACAAAGTTATAGGTCATTTTTGGTTTTAATTTTTTTTTTTAAATTCAATTTAAATTCTCCATTGAAAGTGAAAAATAAGAACCAAACCTCATATTAACTGAACAAAGACTGCAGATATACCTCTGATATAACAGCAGAATTATGGTTCTGTACTCACTACTTTGTGAGGTCTTTCTTCTCTCATTAATACAGTCAGAAATCACTCTAAATACCTAAAAAAAACCCCACCCGTTTAATTAGGGAACTCCTAGGTTTAGTTCTTTACTCATCTGTGGATTTTCCCTGGTCATTATAATCTCATTACTGCTGCTCAAAAGGTACAGCCTGTTCTCCTGAAATGCTTTTAGTCATATCCCTAGAAAGGCAATCATGGATCGGTCTGTAAGTAGCTCTAGATTGCTTCTCACAAAGTGTAAAGTTTGGCATTTATGACTGAAGAGTCTGAAAATTCAAACTCACAAATAATAGAAAGTAAGGCAATTATCTTTATTATGAGTGGGAAAATATTTTTGCTGTTGTTGTAGCCAAGAAACGAGCCACGGTGTCTCATAGGAAAAAATCTAAAATAATCTACATTTGGGAGCTGACTGTGGCCTGGTTCTGCACCTTTCCCTGGCAAAGGTCCATGCAAGTGTCAAAGGAAATCCTACCTGTACAGAGAACACAAGGCATACCTGTTATACAGTTAGAGAAATCAGGCAAGAATTTCTAAAGTAATTTTCGTCTGCTTATTTTGTTTGGTTGTTTTTTTGGGGTTTTTTGTTTGTTTGTTTTGTTTTGTGTTTTTTGTTTTTTTTAAAGGCACCTTATCTCCCATCACTGAATTTTTCTGTTCTTTTGATCAAATAGGAGTATGATTCTATTTGTCTCAGAGGATTTCTGCTTTTTTTTCCTTTTTTTTTCATCTTTTTTCCTTTTTTTCTTTTTTTTTTTCCTTACTGTATACTTGTTTTCCAGGATTATGAAGAAAGCATCATTCTGTGCCTATTTATAGTTCATCCATTTTCTTTTCCCATCACTTCCTATATTTTTCCCATATTCAGTCTGAGTGATAACTGAAAAGGAAATAAGGCGGGGGGAAAGGTGAAAAATCAGACAAGAATGAAAAGTTTAAACTAATAGGTAGTCATTGAACTTCTGTAAAGATCCTATCAGAATCAGTGTTAAGAATTTCTGCCAGTAACCAGCTGTCCTGTTCTCTGTCTTCTTACAACAATCTGAACAAGTGAATTTTAAGGAAATTTTAAGTTGCTTATTGATGTTTTCAGACCACACACCTTTTCCAAAGTTCATCTGAACTCACACTCATGTAGATGCAAGGCACTAAATGTTAGAATCACAGAATCATAGAACTGTTTATGTTGGAAAAGACCTCTAAGATCACCAAGATCAACCGTTAACCTAGCACTGCAAGTTACCATCAAAACCTGTCCCTTGGGACCATGTCTATCCATCTTTTAAATATCTTCAGGGATAGTGACTCAACCACTTCCCTGGGCAGTCTGTTCCAATGTTTGACAACCCTTTCAGTGAATAAATTTTTCCTAATATTCATCCTAAACCTCCCCTGGTGCAGGTAGTTGTAGAGAGTGAGAAAAGAGAATGACCCTCACCTCTCTACACCCTCTTTACAGGTAGTTGTAGAGAGCAAGAAGATCTCCCCTCAGTCTCCTTTTCTACAGGCTGAACGACCCTAGCTCCCTCAGCTTGTCTTCATAAGACTTGTGCTCCAGACCCCTCACCAGCTTTTTTGTCTCTTCTCTGGACACATTCCAGCACCTCAATGTCCCTCCTGTCGTGAGGGGCCCAATGTGTTAGAACATGTTTCTGCTGGAGCTCATTTTGGAGAAGAAAATGAAATGGAAAAAAAAAAAGTTTATTTAAATGAAACCCAAATACTCTGGAGTCATCACACTCTTTCTGCAACACCTAGCTCAGCAGAGTTGTTGGTGTCTATGTCTAAAGTGATTAAGGATGACTCATGTGCTACTTACTGCGAGCCCTCTGGAAACAGCACTTACTCCAATGCAACCCTAAGCAATTTGTTTATTCAAAAGCAGAGAAATTAGTTTCTCATATCTAAGCTAACACCCTAAACTGTCTAGGAATTGGTGTCTCTTGCTCTGTCTCACAGGAGTGTTATTTTCCTTTTCAGTTATTATCTACATGTGGGTTTTTTTAAAGCATCCCATGCTCTTTCACGGGTGCTGTTGAAACACCAGCAGCTTTTGTGGCAGCTCCCCGAGCCCTCTCCCTTCCTCTCCTAATCTGCTTGGCCCCGCTGGACTTTGGTGCACCAGTGTCAACTGGTGTGTTGATGTGGAAGGAGGCAGGTGGTGCCAGCGCCGACACAGGGGACCGCCTTTCTGTAGGGCTCCTGCTGCTCCGCTTAAAAACCCGCCGTTGCCTGAAACCAGCCCCCTCGAGCGAGGGTCTGATTCCACTTGTGAGCAGGAACCGTGCCATTCTAACAGATGGGCTCCAGCACAAACAGCCAAGAAAACATGTATATTCATAAAATAAAAAAAAAAAAATAAAAAAAAAAAGGGTATTGAGGGCATGAATACTAGCCAAAAACATCAACATCCCTCCGTGTCTTCTCTTGAGCGTACAAATCCATGGTTAAGGGGATGTGTGGGCGCTGAGCTGAATTCATTAAAAAAAATTAAAACAAAATGCCTGGCCACGTAGAAAGACATTTCAGGGCATCAGGAAATGGGCAAGGTGCCCTGAGAGAGAGGAAAAGTGAAAGAGGAAAGCAATATTCTGGAAGAGCTGAGCCAGAGAAATGCATGGGGTCTCTCTGGTAATTCCCACAGCCTGTGACTTGTCTGGGTGCTCAGTTCATGCATTAGATCTGGGGTCTGGGAAGGGGGGTAGGTACAACCCCTGTCTCCTGGACTTTTTTCTTCCAATTCAAGACATTTCTCTTTCAGTAGGCCAAAATAAAAAAAAAAAAACACAAAACCCAAAAAAATAAAAAACCTCCACCCAAACTCAAAGCTTTTTAGGCTGATCTAACCATCAGGAATCACTGGGGTACCTTGTGTGGCACAGCACAGACATAGGCCCTGGTGGGTTTTAGACAGAGAACTCTAAGAGGTCCCAAGTCAGAAGATGGAGAAGAAGAGATGGAGTTGAACTGAAAACATTAAATAAGGTATTGTGAATGCAGATAAGGAACCCATCTCTCTCTGAAGACCTGACAGGAAGCCCTTCCTAACACCAAGTAGCCACAATAGGCCAGCCAAGCACAGGTCCAGGCTGAGAAAAACAGGAAGGGGCTGAGTCTACCGGCATGGAAAACAACCAGAGGAATACTTTGCTTAAGGCACAAACCTTGAAAATCAGGTTGCTTGCTGATAAAATGAGGGAAAGTCTGCTTAGATGAAAATTCATGAATTTGTCTCACTCATCCCATCCTTATTGGCAGAAGAAGCAGCAAATGATCCTACTCCTCTCTTCCCCTTGCCAGTATCACATCAAGAACAGGGCACTCTGAACTGTGTTTTAGGACTTCACTGTTCCTGGAACAATGAGTTAGTGTGAGGTGGGCCTCTGCTTTTGAAGCTGTTCCAGTTCATACAGAACAGTTAACAAAAGGAGGCCTGAAAGCCAAATCTCTCACAGCACCATGATAACATAAGAGCTATGGACTTATATTCCTTAGATTAATTCGTATTTCATTGATTTATATGGGCCAGTTCAGAAAGTGGTGGGATCTAAATGCTTGTCCATTACCTATATCATGGTGTGGTTTTCAAAGGAAAGTAGGAGTCAACAAGAAATTTAGAGGAACCCAAAGTAGTTTACTGAGCTCATGAGGGTACTAAAGATGGAAATAATCTGTCAGTAAGATTTTCAAGTTCCTATGAGTTTAAATCAAATAGGTTGGAACCTATGTTCTCTTGAAAACACAAGCTATTAACACATATCTACAAACATAAATACCTCTAAAAATCTCAGTCTAAGCAAGTTGCATGAGGCCATATTTGAAATCTCTGTGAAATTGCAATATAGTATTTTGAATGTAGACTAATTGCTTTGGTTTTGCTTTGGTACTAGTTGCTTTGGTTTTAAAATCAACTCATAAAACACCTATAGCATACCTTTTCTGCAGTGCTTTGAAACCATTACAGAAATTAGTATGGAAGGCTATGTAAGGCCATGGTGCCCCACCATTTACCATTGATTACTTGTCACAACCAAAGTGACAACGCTGATACTGCTTTGTGTACCCATCAAAGCATCAGAGAACCTGATCCAAAATATATTAAGGTGATGATAGTCTGTCAAGATGAATTCGATCAAGTCTAAAGTGTTCAGTGGTAAAGAATATCAACCAAAACCACATGGATATCAACCAAAAATGCCCAGCCTAATGTGAAACCTCTGACTTTTTTGTAGTCATGATCACACATAATAAGCCAGGAGGTATTTTGATGCAGAGAGCAGTAACAGATGGGACAGTGGAAAAAAGGTAGAAATGGGACCATTGGTATTGAGATTTTTTCAGTCCTCTGTTGGAGGTTCTGAGCTGTCAAAGCTCCTCTGTATTCAGCAAAAATCTGTTAACTTCTTCATCTTTTATCTTAACCTGTGTGCAGCCACATCAGTGCAAATCTTTGTTCTTTTCTCTCAATGAGCCCAAAATCTACTATCATTCATGCCCCCGGCAGTGCTCTGCTCACTGGGCTGGGACAGAGCTGCACTAGGTCTCAGCAGCTTCCGTGGAGGCTGAATGTTCATGTTTGAGCTTTTGTCAGCACAACAGTCTGATCACAGCTGTGCTCCAGAGGTGATTGAGCACAAGGTGCGGTATGTTCGCAGGGGGATGCATGCAGCCAGGGCATTTCTAGCCCCTGCACAGGGAAAGGAGGGGCAGGAATGGGGTCAGGGGGGAGGGAGAGGAACTGCGTGAGGATAAATCAGTTTGGGATTAGAAAGTGGCACTGGCAACCTGCCATGTGACAGCCAGGCTTGCACAGCCAGAACCCCAGCTGTCAGCCTGGTGGCAGCAATTAAATGAGGTATCGATTGAGGAATTGTTGTCTGCAGGGTTTAAAGATAAGATCAATGTAGACCAAAAGGTTTAGGCTCCGTTTACTAATTAGTCAAGTGCGCCTGGGAGAGAAATCTTTGGAGACACAGAGAGCTAGGCTGTGTAGGGGCAGTGCCGTCATGGTGCTGGGTTTATCCTGGTAGCCATTCTTCACCACTCCTGACTCTCTGTTGCCAAAGGGTAGACTCTCTGTTGCCAAAGGCAGTGGGGTGCCTGTATGAGGGATTTAAATCGTCAAGGAGGCAATCAGCTGCAGGGAGTTGGGGAGGGCATCAGTGTGGACCATTCTGCCTGCGCAGGGGCGATGAGCCACTGCTTTTCTCCCCAGGCAGGGAAGTGGGAAAGAGGGGCTGTGCACATATCTGTGCATGGGGAGGGGGTAAACCAGGAGGAGAGCTTCACCCTTTGCGTTGCAATGAATTGATGAAATGAATTGATCCATTTCTTGGGCGCTGGCATTAGATACAGCCTGAAGACATTTCTCTTCACACTCCTCCTTGTGCAGCAAGCCCAGAGACACAAAGGAAACAAATGTGGCACAGACTTTGTGGCTGACGTGCTTATTCTGCCCATGCTACATGGAGCTAAATCAGGGGAGAGCAAGGCAATGGCTTTATGCCCTCTCTGCTTTGTTCCCTGACTTCCAGTCAATGTCCAAGGCATGGTCAAATGGGTAAAAGCAGGTGATGGCCTTGCCTGAAGGTGCTTTGGGTGGCCTTTGAGACTGTCTCTTTGCTTGCTCTGGTGGGAAGGGAAGCTTTTATATCCAGCTGGGGAGCTGGGCTAAGGTTGTGTCTCCCAGGGGACATCTCAGTGTCCCAGGGGACATCTCAGCCCTGCATTAGGAAGAGGTGTCAAGGTGGTTCTCCCTTCCCGGAGGAGCCAGGGAATTCCTCTTTTCATCTCAGCTCATCAGGAAAATTCAAACCCAGCAAACAGAGAAGGGTCAGGAGCTGTTGCGATGGGTCCTGTGACCCACAGCCAGCCTTGGGGCAGTTCTTCATGGACACCGCAGCTGTGGGTCATGCATCACCTCAGACCTACTCCCCACCACATGATGGGACATGCTGGGGTGCTGTCAGC
>JAOXNG010000002.1:9168461-9196824 GCA_028566535.1 Scolopax minor
CCCAAACACCCCACTGTGTAAGAAGTCCTGTCATCTACAGAGTTCAGCAAGTAGACTGCATCCAAACAGCACCAGAAGCAGCTGAGATTTTGAGGAAAAGGTTCTCATGTGACTCACGAGCAACACTTGAAAGAGAAGATGAAATCAAAAAGAAAGCAATGATCAAAAACAGATGCATGGAGATAAAATAAAAAAGAAACCACCAGAAAAAAGTACTCAACACTGGACACGAGTCAAAAAAGAATAAATCTAAGAGGAACATAAAGTCCAAAACCAAACACAGATAGCCTGTCTTTAGAAGAGCATCTTTGAAAAAACACCTTTTCGGTAAAGACAGGAAAAGTATTTCTTCTGGGGCCTAAGTACAGAAGTTGTCAAGTCTTACGTTCAACTACCAGTGAAAGCTTTAAAATCACAGCATATAGAGTTCATTCTCCTCCAGGTGTACCCTCCAAGCTTTGGATTAGCATCTTGAATTATTCTGGATCAAGCCAGAAGTGCAAAATAATACCTCCACAGCAGAAACCATATATATTTAAAACTGATCATCCAGCTATGTAGGGATTCAGTGTATTCCACCTTCAAAACACAGGTAAAGAGATAAAACAAGGACGACTGGAATGGTAAGAAGATGACAACAAGGAGACTAGAGCATTAAATGCACAAAAGAAATGCATATACAAGAAAATACAGGTAGCTAATAGAAAAATGGACAAAACAGATTTCTTATGAACACTCTCTCTCTAGAGAATCATTAAAGACTATTCCATTAAAGAGTCATGGAATAAACAAATTGTAATAGTGATTTCTATTAGGACCCTGAGGTACGTTGTTCCGAAATCATTCTGGTTTAGTGAAGGATAAACTCCACAAGCACAAAAAAAAAAAATGAAGTCAGAACTTTTATTGCTAACACAGAAAAGAAAAAACCCAACAATGCAGTTGCTTTGATCTTTAGAACAAATGAGTCCTCCTCTCAATGGGGAGACATTCACCTTCTCACTGAGCAGGGCTAAGGCAGCCGGACACCGACATCAGTGACAGAGCTCATGTTGGAACTACAGATGTGAAAAAAAATTCATGCCAAAACAAAAGCAAAGCTACAAATAGGTATTCAGGCAGCCCAAAGCAAATCTCCAGTTTCAGGAGCTCCCCACAATCTCTTCAGCTGCCACTCAGAACCAGTACAGTCTCACCCTGAGCCTGGTGCTGCTATGGGACATCAAAGGCTGCAAGGCCAAAGGCACCCTTCTAAAGGAAAGACAGAGAGATCCCTTCTCAGTAACAATCCTAAAAGGAAAACTGAAGGATAGGTTCAGTGGAGGGAAGGCAGAAACAGACAAAGTGTTCCATCACCAAAGGGAGCTCCATACTGCTTTTTCACAGTGAACACAGCAGAGTTTTCAGTGTCCATCATTTCACACATGTAGAGTGCCAATTTTCTACTGTAACTAAAAATGCTTTCCTTTCTCCCCTCAGCCCCTGTCTAGTGTTATCAAAAATGGACTCAAAAGTATCTTCTCAGGGTAGAGAAGTACCTAAGAAGTGTTTCCACAACCATACATGAAGCCTTTAGCTGTTTTTATAACTGTTATCAAGCACACCAGTGCAGCATAAGCATGTTCACACCTCCCCTCCGAGGAGTCAAAAGTATCCTGTGCTGTAGGGTGCCCAGCTGAAACACCTGATTTTCCAGAATTCTTAGCAGCATTGTAGTCAGCACAGTGCATGTACAGCACACAACTCCTATTGATTTCAGCCACAGCTGTGAGTGCTTCCCCAAGAGAGACACATGCAGAGTTCACAAAAACCTGTGAGGATGTGCATAGGAAGGAGCACATAGGAATCTCTTGCAATACATCCAGCCGTGGAGAACAGGACTCAGCTACACAAACACCTTCTTTCCTTTCCTGAATGCCTCCCTCTCACTCACTGTAGGGCTATCAGCTTCTTCAGCAAATCAGGCAAGGACCCCACTGTCAGCACTATCCTCCAGTATATAATCCTGCATCATCCTCAGAGCAAATCCATCCTCTATCGAAGAAGGAAAAGGAACGAAAAAGGATCCTGTGGACTCTTTAATTATGAACTGACTCCATAACATCCATTCAGCATCCTTCCACCTATCTTTCATCCACTGAATTTCACTGAATTTCACTAAATTTTTAGAGTTGGAAGGGACTGTAGAGATCATCTAGTCTAACTCCCCTGCTGAAGCAGGATTGCCTGAGCTAGAGCATGTTACTCAGGACAATCCATTTTGGTTTTGCCTGCATTTTTTTGAGTGTAATAATATTTTAGATTATTAGACCATACCCTTCTTCCAGGGTGATAGAGCTTGCGAACTTCTTGCTGCATGTTGAACATATTTGTGCATTCATCTGTGGCCCCAAGAGATCCTTATTATGGTCCCTTAGAGACAGGAAGCTCTGACAGAATGTGGTGGAGTGAGTTTGGGTGGTGTGATGAAGACAATTGTCGACATGAAGATAAGTTCATCTCAGCCCAGAGTCAAATTGGACTCAGGTTTCTGAGAAATCTGTTTACTTGCCCTAGAGCTTTGCTTGGTAGTATCAAGCACAGATTTACAGATTTGGTATCTGGTGGAGGACATGAAGTCTTGCTGTCATTCTTTAAACCACTGTACCTCTACAGAAACTGGAGAAGATGCTGATTCTTGTGTCTGTGTCAAATCCTCCTTCCTTTTCACCCTTGGCTGGTGAAGCCTCTCCCTGCTGCTCTGCTCCACCCCGACACAGCTGCTTTCCAGAACTGCTGGAGCTGGTCCATAGTAGTGTGCTGTGGCTAACAAGGGGCTATGAGATGTCTCTCTAAAAGAAAAATGTCATCATCGTTTTAACAAAGCGTTTATTCCATGAATTTTGCCTCTTCTCTTCGTCATAGATTTTTTATGACTGAATACAATGCATTCAAGTTATTGATTAACAGAATAATTCCAATACTTCTTAATTAATTAACTGATTAAAAGCAGATTGCTCTTTATAGGCAGTCTGGTGTTTGCCATCTCACCTGGACCTGTCTTCCTCCTTGACTAACATCTACATAACACCATTTCTGAGACTATTCCTGCTGGTAAACTTGCCTTCAAAGGACTGACACTGAAAGCAAAATGTAAAAAGAGTGCAAAAACCCATCAGTGCAAGTCCTTTTGATTACTCAGAATATATTCTCACAGCCCTAGAGCTGTTCATCAGAGCAGCTTTACATATCTGTATTGTTCACTTCCTAAGACTTCCAATACCCTAGTTAGGCAGAAAATGTTTTTAACCCACATAGCACGAAATATAAAAGGCAAGGGATGAGCTGGAGTTTTACTGCTACATGAAAAACAGACTGTGTGTGCATGTCACTTTTCTCACCTATGCCTGGTTCAAAGGAATAAAAAAGTTGGAGGTTACTAAAGTGTCAGGTTGAGCTGATGTAATGTGGTTCCTCAGCAGTAGTGACAGCATTTGGTGCGGAAGTCTGTAAGATCCATTCTTGCAGATAGCCCTTGTTGGGTTTCGTTAAGTGTCTATTTATATCTTGATATTTCATGTGAAATATCATGCACTTGTTAAAACATAACTAGAAACACGGACAAGAAAAATGATGTGCTTAATGATGGCACAAAGCCCATTAAAGGAATTCACATCACATGTGTGTGAAAGAGAAATGTTGTATGGTGGAGCCCTATAGCATGAGCAAATCTGTCAAGTAAACAGGTGTTCTGGAAATGCAGTGATTGATCCTGTTCCTATTAAATGGAAAGAAACAGAGCTCTTCCCAGTCAGCCCTTCTTCCCAGGCTGAAGGAACACTACTGTTTGCTTTAAGCAGGGTATGAACAGTGATCATGAGTTTCTCCTATAGGCTATACATCTGGTTTTGGCACTTATCCTTGGTTCTGTGTCAGAGTTAAAAACTCTTTTTCTTCTCTGATCTTTTTCTCCTCCCCTTCTCTCCTGCTCTTTTCAGTCCTGCAGGAATAGTACTTGTGCTAATGTCTGTCTAATAAATGTCTGTGCTTGTGAGAGGGGTGAGCCTCAGCCAAACCTACCGTGGCTTGAATTTCCCTCCCTAGAGCTCAGGACCTCTTACTTCAAGTCTAGGATGGCTCCAAGTAGAGTTATAGTTGGAAAAGAGCCTCTGTAAAAATTACATCTTGTTGTTCCATATTTATTCTCCCTCAGTGGTTTCCATGTCAAATTTGCTCAGTTTACCAGTCAAAACAAGATATTTCTACCTGCCAGCTCTGCCAGCTCAGCCTGAGCTCTGGAAATCAAGCTGTGCTCTCTCTACTCTGGACATCATCAGTAGCCAAAAAGGATTCTTGAATCAGGGCTGAGCTGGATGTGATTTTGATTATGCATGAATGTAATTTATTCTCAGGTAGTATCACAGACTCTGCGTGACAGATAGTAGTGAGGCTTCTGTTCAAACATTAGTGTGCTGTTCAATCAAATCTTCCCCACTGCCTATAGGATGATGGGCCACTGCTAGGTCCATTTTACATCTAGGGAACATCAAGATGGGGCAGCTTTTTGGGGATGACACAGAAAACCTGTGGCAGCACAAGGAATAGCACCGGGAAGTTCTGCTTCCTGCTATGGCTCTTTGTTCACAAGAAAAGATTTGAGCACCTTCAGTGCTCTGGTCCACTGCTTGGTTGTCAAACTGTAACCTTTCCTTCCACTATAGTAGCCTGTGAAATCCCCAAAGGGAGCAGGCAGGTGGTCCCACTTCTTGCTGCAGAGAAATGGGAGGGATATATCCATAGGAAAAGCTCTTTTAATAGAAATTAATTTTTTTTTCACAAATAGTTCCTCTTCTGGTTGATGGAGCAGGAGGGCAAAATATAAGATCACAAAAAAATAAGATCATTGGCTGAATATTTTTAAAAATTATATTTGTCAGATAATATATTCATTGTGTATGATCATGTCATATAGTAGAAAAAGTGGGAAGGGTGGCCTGACTATTACACCTTCCAACTTTCACCCTTCCCGTTCTTCTGTAATAAGTCTTGCCGTGGGCTGTCAGCAAGAAGGGACACCAGGGCCTTCCCTGCCCCAGTGTGAGACTCTACTCTTTGAGCTCACAGGGTCATGTCAGCCACTGAAAGTCATTTTAGTGGTTTTTATTTACTACAAAAACCAACCCTTGCCAAGAGCAAAGACCTTCCTCTTCCATTGTTCCTAACAGCAGCTGTGTGGAAGAAGCAGGATGTGTTTTCTGGTCAGGACATCTTTCCAAATACATCTCCTCAGCTACCAGGCAGTTTCCTGATGTTCTTCTTGCTTTTCTCTTACACATTGACCACAGTGAGACAATCCACCTGAGGACTGCTTTCTTTAAGGAGCTTTGCATTAGTGAGACCACAGCAGATGACTCGTCCAGGTTGGGGGAAACTTGTGCCACAGGAAAGGCCAGGTTTGGGGACTATCCTGGGCAGTTCAGCAAGATATATGTAAAGAAGTGGACTCCCCACCACAGGTGGCAAAGCTCTAGGTATAACAACACAGCCTGTCACACCAGGAGAGGAGTCTGTCCAGGTTATTGGTGGAAGCTTACTGTTGGGACATTATTACTGGAAGAAGGAAACTGCAGCTGGGGAGAAGGTTTGCAGGAAAGCTCAGTCTGCTGTCCTCTGGGGAAGGGTCTCAGCTTGGTAGAAAATTTTTGGAAGTGAGAAACAGGGTAGGCTATGAACTGAATTTTTCTTCTTATCCTCCTTTCAGAGCAAAAATAGAACAGTCATCACAAGTTCCCCTACATGTTTTTCTTCCCTATTGCACACTAGCTCCTTGCTAGTTTTTGAAGCTAGAAAAACAAATTTGATGAGTGCTCAAGTTAATAATGCATGATTATTATGTTGATGAATTGCTGGAGATTAATATATATGTAAAAGCTCTGCAAGATTTGATCATCCATGCATCCTGAGTGAAAGTAATTATTTTGGAGAACAAATGGCATTTAGTTTATCTCTTAATAAGAGGGTGTTGGGGTAAAAGGTAACCTGGTAACGTTTGTCCTGCTAAATTTCCAGGACACTTTTGCAAACTGATTGTTACTGAAATGATGGAAACACCAGCACAGGGGTCAATCTTTCAAAGGTGACAAATTTACAAACTTTTAAGATTTTCTCTGTCTTGAGACTGTGGAGAAAAAACAGAACAAACTGAACAAGGCACATCCAAGAGGCTCAAAAGCCTTGGAATGAAAACATACAATCCCATGTATAAGATTTGGAAGGGGGAGGCTTGTTTGCATGTGTGATGTACTTCTCATGATTTCTAACTCAAAGTCATGATTTTAATGTGAATGTCATGATATTTTCAGGTCTGACTCACTCATTTTTTTCAATACTTGCACTGTAAATTGCCCTGCCACTGAGCAAAAGTCTTTGTCACCATGTGACCCCAAAACTCTGCCTCCCAGGCCTTCGTAGGGTAAGGGAAAGATTGGATGCTCAGAATGGGGAGATGATGTTGGGAGACATCTGAAGTCAGCATTAAGAAAAACCCTAATAACAGGTTTTGTTGAGAAGGATCAGGTGGGCACCACAAAAGGGCTATATCTCCACAAAGGACTTGATAGAAGTAACCAGAAATTAATGATCTTCTCTCCCTTGGAGAATCCAGCCACTGACTGCGCTGTGTTAAAGGAAGAAGGACCATGTCCAGCACCATCAAAAAAATCATCTCATGGCGGTATGGCAAGAGGACCACAGCAGAGCTATCCCCTACTGCTCCTGGATGTCCCATCCCTGATTTCAATATTTGTGCAATTTCAGTGTGTCCTGACCCAGACATCTTGTTTCTTTTCTTTTTTTCCCCACATGCTGCGCGTGTCCGGCTGGATTCAATCCAGGCGTTAGGTTCTGTGGCATTCTTTAAAGAGTCCTTAAACAGTGATGAGGAGGTGTGACTAACTCATTAAAAATTGAAAACAGAAGGAAAAAAAGGAAAACACCTTCTTGTTGTCACTTTGATAAAAAATGACAAGTCCAGATATTTTGTTGTTGTTACAAATATTTCTAAATATTCGTTTGATATGAACGGAGAAGCGTGTGTTAACGCATTTAAATTAATTTTGTTTGGCTCATTTTCAGCTAAAGTGATTAGATGGCTCAGGATTTGGTAATATGTGAGAGTGTTTTCCCAGATAGGTCACATACTCAAGTACAGGCCAGGTCTGCAGTTGTTTGGGGGATGATGCTTCCAGTGCACATAAGAGAGATGCTCCTCCACGTAGCAGATGTGTACTTGTGATTTGCCAGAAAAGCCCAACAATAAAAAGGTGGATCAGGAGCTTTGTGCCCTGGGTGGGGAGATGAGAAATGAGACAGACTGATGGATAACATGGGAGAAGTTTTCACAGGTGCCAGCTGGAATGTAGGAAGAATTACTAAGTGGCCTCACCTGCCATCACCTGATGGGAGTGGAGGTTGGATTCTGTGTCTATCTTCTGCAAGTGCTGGGATGGGATGTTCCACATGTGACACCACCCCTGGCATTGGGGACTGTTTGGCTGTAGGTAGGAGAAGTGTGCTGTGGTTTCCTCGGGTGGTTTGCTGCACTCCTACCTCCTGGGCTCCTGCAAGGAGTGTCTTGGTGCTGTGGGAGTCACAAAATTAGTAGCCCTAATCCTGCTTAAAAATCTACGTGTATGTGTGAACCTTGTAGCACTGGAGCTTGTGCAGAAATCCAGTATTTTGCATTATAAAGAGTGTTTTCCTGGCTATGAGGGAGCCCTGAGAGTAGGTCTGCTCTGAGAATAACCTGGTGAGATGGATATGGGGCAAGAAGGGGCAGCTGTGTGCAGTGAGGCTTGTGGTGAGTGTGCTCTGGTAGAAAGCTGCAGGGACCTGGTTAAATACCCTTCTCCCTTTTGCACATTTACCTAAAATGCTCTTAGTTTATGTGCAATCCCTTCTGAAGATCTGTTACCTTTGTGCCTTCAAAAGCAGGGTAGCAGGTGGTGGGCTAAGAAACAAGGAGCAGCAGGGTCCCAAAGGCTTCTGAGTCTGCCTGAGCTGGGGAAGTGGTAGCTCTTGGAGTCCAGAACATTGTCCAGGCTGGCTGTGAGGAGATGGAGCAAAAAGAGAGCTCTGAGGGCCTGAGTGGAATCAAAAAGGCTGGACTCCTCCCAGGTCCCCCACAGCTTACCAGGCAGACAGAGGTGTGCCCCACAGCTCATTGACAGGGCCTGCAGGGGATGTGCACTTGCCTGCCAGGATCCTGACAGAGGTAGGAGGGAAGTCTTCTCAGGTGGAGAAATGTGGGGGTGTCTGATAAGTGTGGGTCTGATGCTTCAAATTGATGCTGGGGAAAAAAATGCCTGGCTTGTATTCATCTGCTGTCAGTCTATAATACATGCTTGCTCGAGGAGCCCTGTTGCCCTCCTGCTACTACTCTTGGTGGAGAGCAAGAGCTGAAGGTATCTTGGATGCCTGTTTTCCCAGAGTTAGCTCACTGTAATTGAGGGAAATGTAATGCTTCATAGAAGTGCCCTGCCCTTCTCTGCAGGGAGGGATGTAAAAGAAAGTACAAGATGTGTGACCTGCAGGCTGCAAAGCCAGGGAGCTCATCTGTGTGGAGGATACAGGGAAGAATGTCCCTGGAACAGGAAGGCAGGTGACCAGTCCTTGCTCTAGCAACCCTGTGCTAGAGACCAGGAGGTCAGGGCATTCCTGCATCTCCTGATGGTCAGATCCCTTCTGCAACCACACTGCTCTGATATGGAAAATGATGGTTGAGGCAGCCCTGAAAGATGAAATGGCTGTGGTCTAAGCTGGGTGTTGCATATTTCAAGGCAGTTGGGAAATGGTGTTCATTGTAACGTTATTCTTAAAAAGGCTTGATTGCTTGGGATCCACTGGTGGTGTCAGGTTGATAATGATCAGGTCTGGTAAGGTGATGAAGTTGTGTATATGTTTGTAGATGAGAACATATATGCAGTTAGATAATCCTGGGAACTTATTTTCCCCTTGCTTTGCTGTAACCTTACCAAGTGTGCATTACTCAGGCAAGAGAGATGCATAAGGAAGGTTTTGGGAAACTATCTTCATCACTGAGGACGAAACAGCTTTAAAAATCTGTCTCTTGAATATCAACCTAGGCCTCTCCCTAGGACAGGTTCTGAGTAGTCAGTTATTTTTCTTGATGCTGAAAGCACCATGTGTGTGTGTACAGTGCTTTGCTGAACTGAGTCCAGCAGTAGTACAGATGCTGTAAGGGTTGGTGTCTATTCTCTTGTTCCATTTTTGTAAGCCTGTACGTTGGAGACCTTGATTTTATTCAGCTTGGGTAGCTGTCTACCAACATCTTTTAAAATCAACCTTGATTTAGCTTCCTCTGTAATCCTTCAATACCTCTGGGACAACCTTTGCACTGTTTTTGCAGCCAGTTGATTGTTCTCTCTCACTTCCAAATTTCCATGGGATATTTGCAATATCTCACTCTAATACCTACTAATCCTTTAAAAATACCCATGAGATAGATTAGGTAATCCATTGTGCCTCACAGATTGTGCTCCTTGGCTCTCTGCTTTCCCTACAACAGTCACAGAATGAGTGCTGTACATCTGCATCGGGAAAGCATTGTTCCTCCAAAAGGATCCCTCAGCACTAGCTCACTGCTCACAAGCAGGCACAGCTTGCATGAGAAAATCTTCTTTATTTATTCAGATCTATAGGGACAGCTTCTTTTGATGACATGCTGAAAATGTGGCTGACATTATCAAAGTTAACCTGTGCGTTTGCAAAGAGCATTGCAGGATAGCAGCTTTTGAGTGGTCAGTTCTGCCTGCTCTGCAAGTGCTGTTTCTCTTGGCTTCTTGATGAAGAATTGGCCTCAGTGCTTGCTTGGAGGAAAACCTGTCTCTTACTGAAGCTCTTGATTTGTTCAGTCTTTGGAATTTCCAAAGGTCTTCTCACAAGCTATGCTATGGTTGTAGCCTTCCTTAGATGTTCCATCAAACCTTTGTGCTGTCCTTGATATCACCATCTTGGTGAGAGCTTGCTCCAGCTTTTCATTTTTTTGGGAAATCCTTAGTATTCCCTCCTGTTAAATGAAGAGTGCAAACTCAGTCATCTGACTGGATGCAGTGAAAAGCCAGGCAGAATGATACAGGCTGGAAATCCTCATTAGCCTCCTTGTGCAGAGTATTGCTGTGTCTGGTCTGATGTGGATGGATGGCAAGCCTAGCAAGGTGAGGCACAATCTTGTTCTGTGTGCAGGTTCAGCAGCTTAAAAAGTGCCAAGTGCTCCCTAAGGAAATACGGCAAAATGCAGGAAACCTGTCAGGCAGAAGAACTATTTTCTGCCAGACCTACTTGGAGACTACCTGCAACCTCTATGAGAATCAGTCGTGGTAGATACTCACCCTGCCCCTGCAGGACAATGAATCCATGGGGAAGTAGCAAGCACTGACAGCCCCAGATACTCTGGATACTATGGCTCTGTCTTTCAGCTCAAAAATACCATGCTTACTTCATCTGAAATAAATTCCTCAGCAGCAGCAAGTCCCTCATACTTCCTGTTCCCCCGCAGGCAAGAAGGCAATGTCGTACTTGCTGATTTGCCATGAGACCATCTCTCTTTCTGGTAATGTACAGTGGTGGCCAAAAGCATAATGGCATGGCATGCTTTGCTCTTTTAAATCCAACAGATATCATGAAGTGACCTGCTAAGGGTAGGGGAAAAGCTTTGATATCAGCCTCCAAATGTATTTCTTCCTGATTGTCATGCTGAGCCTGCCGAGTTTAGTGCATAGCACTGCCTGCTGGTGGGGGAGAGGTCATGGAAATAAGAATAAAAAATCAAATGGAAAAAAGGTTAGAGAGTGTTTACTGGGTATTTAAGCCTAGATTTTGTTGGAAAAGTTTAAGCAGGTTCTTAAGAGTGGTGATGCTGAACTTGGCCATTCTAGATGTCACTGCAAAGCAGATATGATGGTTGAAAATTGTTCCCAAAACATTTTTGCTTTCGTGATATGTGGTCAACTTTTTTTGCTCCTGGAGCAATGCTAACACTTACTGAGTTTGTACTTAATGGTGTACCTAAGCCACAAAGAAGAAAATAAAAAGGAAAGGAACAGGAAAATCAAGGTTGGGAAACTTCTTTGTGATTTGGCTTGTGTAACTTGCTGGGATGGCTTCTTTTGCACATTCTCCTATTAAGTGCTGTAACAGAGCCTCATTCTTGATCTGTGCGCACAGCTATTATTCAGATAGCAATTTGTGAACACCTTACAATCCCTCCATATGGCAAAAACCCAAGAGTTTTTCCATCCTCCCTGTTGGGGGATAGACATAGACTCCTCCACAGTGAATTTGAATGTCCTGACAGTAGGCTGGTCCGAGTTATCTTTTGTGTAGGTTTAAAAACTGTGGCCCAGGACTAATTAGTTCAGCAGCTGAAAATTATTCAAGGGTATCTGTCTTGGGAAGGACAGAGAGGGATTTCTTAAGAGATTGTGTGGTTGAATCCAGGCAGCAGCTTCTGAGATAGTGACAAGCCTTGTGCTGAATGTGCTGTCTTCTGTACCTCTGATTACCTGGGATCTCTTGCCTCCTAACTAACCATGTCTGTCAGCCCTTGTATAACCAACTCATCGCTGCACACAGCAGTGACATGGGTTGTGGTTTTAAGTTGCAAACATAAAGCCAGGGTGCCCTGAGGTTCAGTGTTGTGAACAAAATAGAGGCAAAGCTTGGGCAAACCATTTTCTGCAGAAAGAGTGAGTAGATACTGAACAGTTCTCCCTTCTTCAGGAAGGCAAGAATAAGACTGAAGGAAAAAGTCCTGGGAGTGAAATCACAATCTGTGTGCTGGTTGTGCCTTTGGCAGGCCAGAGAATATCTGATCCTGTTTGGTGTGGGGGTCATTGACAATGCAAGTAAGTCACCGCAGTCCTGTAGCCACATCTGTCAGCCAACCTTACCCTCTTCATGCCTTGCTGTATCGCCCTGCATTTGTAAAAACAGTTCTCCCAGACAGTGCAGGGCAACCTTGTCTGGGACTTTCTGTTTCCGGACTCTGGTATGACTGCTGTCCTCTGACTTCTGGAGAGCTGGGGATGAGGAACAGAGTTTTGCATGGACAAAGTCTTATGCGTGTGGGTATTTCCTATTGCAAGGTCAGGCACAGACCTTTTCTGTATGTAGGTTTAGAGGCTGAAAGCTCTAATTTTCTCTGGTTGGATTTGTTTACTCAGCAGAAGACCTTAAAGCAGCTTTCCTGCTGCTGCAGGGATCTCAGAGACTGGTGATGCCACAGGCAGTGTACAAGCAGGGAATGCTGGGGCTCATGCACAGAGCTGTCTCAAATAATCTTCCCTCTTGTCCAAAAGAGACAGTGCTGTACTCCCTCTCCCTGCTGCATGCTTGATGCACTCTAATACTAAGAGCTAGTCTGCCCCTTTAACATCTCTAACCTCCAACACAAAGTGAGCAGCTCCCAGAGTGGGTGTGGTGGGTCTGGAGAGGCTTCTGTGGTTTTATGAGGATGCTGTACAGGGGAGGTTGCTTTTTTCTTTTCTATGTACCAGTGACATGTCATCTTCAGTGGCTGGTTTCTAAATACCACACTTTAAAATAGAGCTATAGACAAATTGGCAAAAGGCCAGAGAAGAGTAACACTAATTGTTAGAGCTTTAGAGAACATGACCTCTGAGGACAGGTTGAAGAAATCAGGTGCATTTGATCGAGGCAAGACAGTATTGGTGGGAGAAGGATGTCATGGTTTCTCAGTACATAAAAGCCGTTATTAAGGAAGGATGATTGATTTATTCTTTCACTATCATTGGGTGAAATGATAAGACAAAACTACTGTTACACTGCAAAGAAGGTTTAGTTTTAGTTTAGTTCAGCGCAGTGAAATGCAGGAAGAGATTGTCCAGGGGAGCTGTGGAATTTCTGACACTGGTGGCTTAAAGAAACTTCAGTCTGCTTCCATGAAATATATGTGCTATGCAACCTCCCAAGATGCCTGTTAGCACCTTTCTTCCTGTAGTTTAAGCTAAATGGTAGATTTGAGGCTGCTGCCAATCCCTTAGCAACCGCAAGCCTTGGCTCTGCCAGCGTTGCCTAATTTCATGTGGCCAGAAATGCATGAACCAGGCTCCTCAAAACATTGTCTGTAGTTCATAAAAATGGTGTGGCTTCAGGTAGATGATAATATAAAATAAGCTCTGTTTATCTCCCCACTGCTTTGGGATCTTTTTGACTGTGTCTGTATTGCAATTGAAGATCTGATGGAAGAGAAATCCAAGCTTGCTCCAGTCTAACTTTGTTGCATAGGAGTGAAGGGAGAGCAACCTGGACCTTAGTACAGAGCAGTTGCCCAAGTAAGCATCCACTGTTTGGAGACCTATTACACCAAGTTTTATGCTATCGTCTTTGCTCTCTGCAGCTGAGCTACCAGGCTGAGATCTAGAAGAGATGTCCTGATCCAGGCTGCCATCACCTCTGGCTGTAAGCGCAAGCAGACACGGGCTTGGAAATGCAACCTGTCCTCTGCAGTCATGCCACAGGAATTACTTCTGTAGCAACATGACTCTGGGTTCTGGGGCTTCTAAGCATTATAAAATAAAACGTGGAAGTAATAACTGGTTGCTGGGAAAATATTGCAGACTAGCACAACTTGTACTCTACCTTGACTGGTTTTGTATTTGACAAGTATCCCTTGCAGAAAAAGGACAGGTTTTATTATAACTCTTTTGTCTGCTTCCTTTACAACTTCCTGAGTACATTTTTCACAGGCATCAAGCTACTTTCAGGACAAAACATTGATGATTTCTGCAGTGCTGGTGAGAAATGCCATCAAAACACACCTTTAAAAAATTTCTCTGTAAAATTGAAAACTCCCTTTTGTTGGGATAGGAATTATATCATACTGCTTATACTGCACTATGAACCTAGGGGGATTGAACTTGGTGTTGGGGACAGGTACCCTGTGGGCTTCTTCACTTGGGCAAAGGCATTGAACAGGACATGTAGTCTGAGCACTAAGATAAGAGCCTAACAGACAAACAGAGGACATAGGCAGCTCTGGAGTCTGGAACCTTCAAATACCTGTCAAGGAAATGGCTGGCAATCCAGCAAACAGGCAGTAGAAACAATTGTCTGTTGTCTAAGCACCATCAGGACACCATTTTCATTCAAGAAAAAGAAATAATTATTTCAAATAATTATTTGTTTAAATATATGTACACACACACCCCAACTAATTCAATACTTAAGATGCAAATATGGAACGTGGCCTTAACAGAGCATTGCTATGAACCTCTCAACCAAAATTTTCTTACAAAAAGCCATTTCCACCAGTGTCAACACTTCAGAGCCTGGTGCTTGTATTTGTCAATAAGAAGTCCCACCCAAGGATCAGCTGTAAGAGCAAATTATTTGAAGCTTCATGTGAAAGTGAGAGTTTATATCTTTTATAAGAGCTTCTTAATTGAAGGCAAAGAATATTACCGCACAAAATTGTGCTCAGTGGTAATCCAGCTGACCCTCATTGACATTTAAAAGCTTTTTCTATGCAAAACAGATCTGAAGTCTCTGATCATTCAATATAAAACAATCAAAATCAAAAGAAGGATTGTCCCTGTAACAACATATGACAGGATTTCTTTATATTTCTTTATACCCCCCAGTTACAATATGGGGGCAGAAACATTGCTTATTGTCTCAAATAAAAGTTACATTGTGTCAAAATGTAAAATATACTTATTTAATTTTCTTAATTCTAACAGATGTATTCATTTGGGTTTATGCCATTACGACATGACTCAAATCAGAGAAAGAACAACTGAAGCTTTTCCAGATTTTCACAGGGAATCTGCAACTGATTTTGCCTATTAGACAATTACTGTGAAATAACTATAGACTGAGTTACTCTTGTATATTCACAATAAATGTCTTTTGAGATTGCTTAGTGAAAATAAAGTGAAAACATTTAATCTTTCTCGACAGCTAGTTATTGCTTGTAGTCAAGACACTCAATGTATTTGAAAAGAAAAACTTAATTCTGGCCTGGAACACTACTCATTCTAGGACCTCACCATCAAGAAAGAAAGGAAATTATGTATCTCTCCTCTGGCACTACATGATCTCAAAAGGTTAAGCACAGAAATGCAGAGGTGACTGAGCTCTCATGCAAACTCAGCTGAACCCAGGATTCTCACCAAAAATATTTCCAGCTTTGGAACAGTGACGTTTTACAGACGCAGTGTATGCAGGGAGCAGCAAGAGGAAAGCAAGGTCGACCTCAAATGAGGGGACTGGCACCAAATCTCTGGCTACCTTTGCTGCCAGATTCTGGATGAATAGACTCTACTTTAACCTTTCCAGAAGCCACACTGCCAATAAATAGCAGCAGGAAATGCACAAAACCAGCCATTTTGATATAGTTCTCTTGCTCATAAGAGGACTTAATGTCCTCTTGTCAAAAGCAACAAAGGGCTGGAGGGAATTTGCATGGGGTTTTCTTCAATAACATTTTGACATTCTTTACAAGATTCAACTGATGAGCGGAAATGTCCCTACTTGAATGCAGACAAGGCAAATGTGACATTCCTCTCTTCCATTCTTTCTCTCTCATCCTGCATAAACTAACATGATGTTATTTTACCCAGCTTTTTAAAAGACGAACCTTACTCCCTCCATTCTTGCACAGGACCAGGAGAAAACAGCACAAGATTGAATGAAAACATGCACAATAGCAAATAGATAGGTTCAGAATGATTTTCCTCCTAATGTTGACAAATTTCTGTAGACTGTTATTCTCGTTAACTGAAGAATTTGCTGATCAACAAAAAGGGTTTAAAGCACTCATTATATGGATAGTTCAAACTCAGGACACCGACATGACTCTTATTCAACACCTGATTTGCCCAGTCATCTAAACTATCCTGGTCTTGTTCTCGTTACTTTGCTGTTTGGCGTCTTATGAGTGCTACCAGATTTTATTCTCACATTTTTCCAGCGATAGGAACAAGTTATCCCTGTTAAATGCACATAATTATGCTTACTGCAAATAGAGTCTCCATATCCCTAGTCTTGATCTAGAAGATAAGCATCTGTTTTAGGACTGCTCATATTAACAATAGTAAGCATTAACAAAAGCAGGGGCATCCATGCTATGATTTCCAATACTATATTTGTCTTCATCTTTATTAAAACACAGTTGAAGCATTGCTGCATTCTTTTTCTTTAAGCTTCATTTAGTTGCTTTAAAAATTTCAGTACCAAAGTAGCTTTCTAACTCACTGTCTTTTTATTTGTTTGTTCAGTTTTGTCTTTCTTTGTTATTACAAGCTCTCATTGCTATTTTTCCTCATCTTTTCACAAGCAAGTGACAGTGATAAACAATAAAATCCAGAGCCCTTGGAAAGCTTCTGCATCTTGGCTGGAACACTTTGCTGAAGTAATGACACGATTCCAATAAACAAACAGGCAGATTCATTTGCAAATCAATATCAACGAGCTGAGTGGGAAATTGGGGGGTGCCATTATGCTCTAGAGCAGCCCACTAGCCTCTTGATTTATCTGTTCTCCCACAGCCACTGACAGTGTTCACGGCTCCAGTGATGTGGTAAAACAAATGGGACCTAAGCGTTCATTTTTAATTACAACAGTCAACATCAAAGCTTCAGTAGTTTGGGGAGATTTTTTTTTTTTTTTGATAAATTTTTGGCCAGAGTGAAATGAATTGACTTCAGCTTTACACATAAGCAAAGCACCTTGATACAGCAATTGTTTAACTGGGTCATTGCCTCTCTGTAAAGATTTATATGTACTCTTGTGCTGGCTTTAGCTGGTGCAGAGTTAATTTTCTTCATTGTAGATGGCATGTGTCTTTTTTGGATTTGTGCTGGAAACAGTATCAAAAATAAAGGGAAGGTTTCCTTACTGCTGAGCAGTGCTTACACAAAGTCAAGGCCTTTCCTGCTCCCTACCACACCAACAAGTAGGCTGAGGGTGCACAAGAACCTGGGAGGGGACATAGCCGGGACAGCTGACCCCAACTGACCCAAGGGATATTCCATGCCATATGATGTCATGCTCAATATATAAAGCTGGGGGAAGAAGAAGGAAGGGGAGGACATTTGAATTGATTACATTTTTCTTCCAAAGTAACCATTAAGCATGATGGAGCCCTGCTAATACCCCTGGGGATGGCTGAACACCTACCTGCCATTGGGAAGCTGTGAATTAATTCCTTGTTTTGCTTTGCTTGTGCAAAAGCACAAACATAAGCTTGTGCCTAAGCTGTGCTTGTGCATGGCTTTTGCTTTACCAATTAAACTGTCATTGTTTCAACCCATGAGTTTTCTCATTTGTACTCATCCAATTCCTTCCTCCATTCCCAATCAGGAGTGAGTGAGCTGCTATGTAGTGTTTAGCTGTCAGCTGGGGTTAAACCATGATGAATCTTAATTCTAATTTTAAATTAGCAATTGCAACAATGCAAAAATATTTCACTATGTGCTTATGTAGTTCATTTTAACACCAGCACCACTATTATTTACGTTAGAATCTCTTAAACTCTTGATCTATTTATCACGAGTAGTAAGTTAAATTTATCACAAAAGAAACATTTGAAAAGGCAGTGAAATAAAGAGAACAAGAGGAAGACATAAATTCACTGGATAGAAAAGCCTGAATTTAGTTTTTCAAAGTAGCAAAAACCAAAACAGAGATAGAGATTACATACACCCTGTTGTGGGAACATCAATGTAACATTATACTCCTGACATATATAACAGTCACTATCACCAATACAGACTGTCCAGTATAGCCAGGTTGATAAATACACTCATACTTTTTCTACTTAAGAGACTACAGAGCTTGTAACACTATAGTCTTTTCACATTCTTATTAACCACTAAATACAAGTAGCCAACTGAGGCTTTCCTTTGCAGACATGAGGATGAGCCTTGAAATGGCAAAACTGACTCTTCAATCTCAGCTTATTCTCAAATTTGTTGATGCTTTGACACTTTCACTCAGCCATTTCATTCAGGTTTGTTTTCCTTTTCAACTGGAATTGCATCATTCCTCAAGTTTCATTTAGAAATCAAAAATAACAATTTCTGCACAATTTACCATTAAACTAAAGAGTGTTTTGGGACCAACTCCCAGCTCTATTGCTCACTATTGCACCCCCAACTCTTGCTCGCACCAAAGCACTCCTCACGTTCCCCGAGGAGTGCATCCTCTGCACTTTGTGAGGATGCCACCTCTAGGGCAGATTTTTCCCTATTCACTCTCACATTCAGGCTTTGACCTTTTTTCATTTCACTCTTCGTGCCTTCGCTATTCATATAAAATTCAGTGCCAATGAGCCTGAGCAAGGTGGGTTTTCTACACCATCTTGTTCCATTTGATCAGTGTTGCAAGTCCCCTGTGTGAAATCATATCCAATTCAAACAAGCTTTTAAAGATACAGCTCTCTCATCTAGTTTACGCTGAAAGATGTTGACACTATCAGTAGAGCACATCAGAAATGTGAATACTCTCAGTGAGCTGAAACCGAGCGACTCTGAGGAACTTGCACACTCTGGTTCATTTCTGCTCCAGTATCTTTATTTTCCTTTTCCAGCTATGCAGAACACAAACATTTATTCTCTTTTTCTCTGTATTTCTACACGTACAAATTCCTCCTTAATTGACTGACCTGGATATGGTATAATATGCATGTTGTTTGTGTTATACTATATAAAATATATACATGTTTTATATATAATATGTATTACAAAAGCATATATTACTCAAAGATGTTTAGTGTTAAATATAATTGTTATTAATATATCTATTTTTAATTAAATATTAAATATTTTTATATGGAGACATATATAATAGAAACTACATGGATAAAAATTAGATTATCTTTGGACAGACATTTCTTTTTAAAAAACTAGATGGGTATTATTGTTTTAAAGACTTAATCCCTGTCCACAGAGAATAGTATCCCTATTGAAATCCAGGCATACATATACAAGCTGGTATAAGCATATTCAAACATAGAGAGAAAGACAGAAAAATTTGAAGATGCAAATATTAACTGATATTATGAGTATCTAAACCAGGAACCAAGTGAATGAGATTCACTTGGTTTGGGTTGTCTGAACCCTTCTGAAGAATTCTATGCAAGTTTTTTTATTAAGATTTTTAGAGAAATAAGGGGCGGGGGGGGAAGCAAAATGCTATTCTATATTACACTATACAGAAATTTCCCCAAAAGGAAGAAAGAGGATTTTCTGATTGCTGACAGAGGAGGTATCCAAATGCACAAGATCCTAAACATGTTCACGCATGACAACAACTGAGAACTCAATTGTGCTGTTTGCAGCAATTTTTCATGATTTGGACTCTTAATGAGGCAACCCAGGCAATGACAATCCCAGCAATACATTCCCAAAGATTTAATTGGGCTTGGCATCAAGCCTTGAGATCGTCTCTTTATCACAATTTTGTCCCTTTGGTACATTTTTTATTAAACACTCCTGCGTGCAAGACATTTTCCAAATCAGATAATTCCACTGTTTATTTCACCTGGATGATGTAGTCATCTTATTTACATGGTAACATTTCCAGTTTTAGGGTGCCTCTTGGTTATGTGAGCTACCAGGGATGAGTCTAACCACATACTTTTATTAAGTATTCATAACTGTATCCAGGCTGAAGTGCTAGGTTGTTCTAACTTTAAATTAAAATGTACTCAGAACGGACATTGATTTTTAAAATATCTTGAATGCCAGTACAGTTTAGAAAATAAACACTATAGTGTTATGGTTTTTGGGTTTTTTTAACATGCTGATCTCAAAATATCCTCAATACTATGGGAAAACATGTTTGGGAATTGTTATATTTTCAAGCCCATATACTTTCATTAAACACACAAAGTCAATGTCACACTTCAAGGCTTGGATTTTTTCCCTTTTTGATATTATCTAAAAATAATTTTAACAAGATTTTTTCTTTGGAAAGCTGGAAGCAAAATATGAATTATATAGCAAGACCAATCACTCAAGGTGCTTTCCTAAAGAGTGTCCTTGGAATCCAACTGGTATTTGCAAACACATTAATAAAGTGCAAAGCTTTTAAATCTGATTGCTTCAAGTTGAATGGATGGGTCAGTGCCAAACAAATTGATCTCATACACAGAGCATAGTCTATCACAAACTATAACTCCATTACAATGAAAGGGCTCAATTCAATAAATAAAATAAAGATTTTTAAAGTTACCTGAGCAGGTCTTTAAATGCTCTGTAGGACTGTACGTGCAAGCTGCATTATTTATGTGAAATTAAAACCAACGTGCAGTATTTGAAGAGAGTTTTAATATTTGACACAATGTATATGGGTTAAAGGTTACATGTCTGACAAAAGGATCATCCGAGTGACAGGACTGTCAAATGAAACTAGGAGTCAATGGTGGCAAAGACATACCTGGCAATATCAAATGAAAGGATGACCTTTTAGGCAAGTTCTTGGTTTGACATTTAAAAGTTCAGTCCCCATTTCAAGTGAACTCAGTAAATTGCCTGCTTTCTCTGTACCCACCATGCCCTAGCTGGAAAAAAGGGGGACTAATAGTCCTTTATCTCCACATCTTTTGTGCCATTGGGTTAATCATTAGGTACCAGCCTCAGCAAAAAGAGATCAACCTTGAAAAGTGATCCTTGAAAAAAAGTTATGAAAATGTGTCTTAGCAAAACCCTGAACAAGCAGTAAAGAAAAACAATGGCAAAAACAGCAAATCCATGTACTGATTATATTTCCTTCTATTGAAATCTCAGCATGAAGACTTTTCCAGTAAAACAACAATACTAAAAACTAGAACTCTATCAGAAATTGTCATTACAACAGAGTTTATGTCCTGCCCCACAGAGGACGCTGTCAAAGCTGCTTTTATTCTCCTAGCACTCACACTGCAAAGGAAATGATCCAAAACCCTAGAAAACTGTCACCTTTCTCAATAACACTAAAAGGAAAGAATTCTGCACATTGCCCTTTGCTTCATTAATAACAAAATAAACAAACAATCCAGGGCATAAAATCTCTACTGCCTACCGATAGACAGCTTTTCAACAGTCGGAGAACAACACACCAAGAAAACTGCATATATGATAAGAACTGCAAAAATAAACAGGGTCAAACTCCTAATTTGTGACACTGGAGAGTGTACAATACTCATCTGAAAAGACAAGTAAGCCCCAGCTCATAGCAAAGCGCTGCCACTGCCAGCCTATCTTTCCACTCCAAATGTGCAATGTCTTCCAGTTCCTAGTACTTATGAAGATATCTTCCACACAGTTGCCATTATAAGAATTAGAAGATCATCATTCCTTTAAAATAGCTGCTGTTGTCCCAATCTTTAAGAAGGGTAAGAAGAAAGACCCTGGTAATTACGGGCCTATCAGTCTCACTTCAGTGCCTGGTTAAATTATAGAGAAGGTTATTCTGGGAGCTATTGAAAAACATTTGAGACACAATGCAGTCATTGATCTTAGCCAGCACAGGTTTGTGAGGGGAAACTCCTGCTTAACCAACTTAATTTCCTTTTATGACAATGTTACCCACCTAGTTGACCAAAGGAAGCCAGTAGATGTGGTGCATTTGGATTTTAGCAAAGCTTTTGATAGTCTGTCACAGTACCCTCCCATCAAAATGTCCAGCATACAGCCAGAAGAGTCCACAATATTTTGTGTGATCGCTGATGAGTTGCAGTCATAGAGTAAATAGAGTTATATCAGGCTCGCAGCCAGTCACCAGGTTGCCCAGGACTCAGATTTAGGGGCCAGTGCTCTTTAACATTTTTACAAGTGATCTGGACATAGGAATTGAATGTACATTAAGTAAGTTTGCCAATGGTACTAAATTAGGAGGATCTGTGAAATCCTTCAAGAGAGGCCTTACAGAGATCCGAATAGACTAGAGAGCTGGCCAATAACCACCTGTAAGAAATTTAAGACGAGAAAGTGCAGGAATCTCCACGTACAACAAGAGGCTGGAGAGCAGTCCCACAGAAAGAGATTTGAGGGTTTGGATTGATGGCAAGTTGAATATGAGTCAACAATGTGCTCTGGCAGCAAAAAGTCCCAACCATGTCCTGGCGTGCATCAAACATAGCATACCTAGCTGGTCAAGGGTGGTGGATCACCCCACTCTACACTGCATTGGTGTGGCCCTACCTCAAGTCTGTGTGCAGCTTTGAGCGCATCAATATAGGAAGGACATCAAACTATTAGAGGAAAGCAATCAAGATGGTGAAAGGTCTCAAGGGCAAGACTTACAAGGAGGTCACTTGGCTTGTTAAGCTTGGAGAAGAGAAGGCTGAGGGGTGAACCTCCTTGCAGCCTACAACTTCCTCACACAGTGGAGGGGGAGGTACTGATCTCCTCTCTGTTGACCAGTGAGAGGACATAAGGAACTGGAATGAAGGTCTGTCAGGGGAAGTTTAGATCAGACATTAGAAAAAGGTTCTTCACTGAGAGAGGGTGATCAGTCATCGGAACAGGTTTCCCAGGGGAGTGGTCTCAGCACCAACCATGTTAGAGTTCAAGAAAATATTTCAGTCCCTTCCTTTCTTATACACTTCATGGATCTAGACTCATCACCCTGCTCTCCCTTTCTCTTCCACCTGCAGCCCCTTTAATACGTGGTTCCCATGCTCTGCCTTGAGCCTTCTCTTCTGGTGTCAGCCTAGATTCTCTTCATCATGGTTTCTGCCTTCTGTACTTGACTGAAACTGTTCCTACTGATGTAATTCATTCACTTTTCTAAGCTTAACTCTAAAATTGTTACTGTCTTCTCTTTGACCCACCAGATATTTGTTCTTGATAAATCTCATCTTCCCAGCACTTCTCCCTCGGCCTTCCTCCTATGCTACTCCTTCAGCACTGCTTCTCCAAGGGATGTTTTTTTATATCCTTCAAGATCCTGGTGAGGGTCCCACACCCATTCACTTTGTAATATCCTCTCCTTGGACTAACTTCATCCAGCAAGCAACTAAGTAAAAAATACACTGCCATTCTTACATGCTGATGAGCCTTGATCTACCTCCCCATGATGTATTTTTCATATTTTGTTCATTTTCTGTTCAGTCTAAATTGTTAGCCTGGTTTCTGGATACCTTCATAAGATTCACATAGATAATGAGATTTCTCAACTTTCTGCTTTCAGGGAAAGGAAATCCTTTTTCTCAGTCAAAATGGACAGCCAGAACATCAGACCTGCCAATTTGGACTGCAATCCAAGTGTCACCTTTGACTCTTACTTCTCTCAAAGTCTCTCATCCAGGATAAGCCCAAAATCTTGCCGATTCATTAGACATAACCTTTCTAATAAACAGTTCTTTTTACCCATCTGTAATTTTAAAACTCCTTTCCCAGCTCCGATGACATTACATATTGATTACTACAAAGTTCATCTTTCTGACCTTAAGAATTGCAAGTTCCTCTCATATCTTGCTGAAACTTCTGCTACAAAGAGGATCTATAACCCTTTGCTTTGATCATTTCACCCATCTCTTCAAATTGCATCAATAGCTTCCTTGTTATCTGTCACATCAAAGATATGCTAACTACTTTCATTTCCAACACCATACACTTCTTATTCCAATCTTCCAGGTTACTAATTCATCACCAAGTTTGGCCTTGGTATCAACCTTTTTCACTTACCTCCATTTATAAAAAATATTCCACAAACATCTTAAAATTCCTTATATCTCTTTTTTCAAAATGTTAATTTCAAAGATCCCAGTATAAAGACATTATTTCTGTTATTGAACAACATTCATCATCAATTCCTTTTACTGTGAGATACCTCTGTCACCTCTGTAAATTCTTTGGGGACACGTATTCATAAAACACCTAGTAAAACAACATCCCAGTTCATAACTAGACAGCTGGTATAGCAAGCATACAAGTTATAACAGCACCACTAGGAAAAATAATGATTAGCTTTAGACTATACTCTCTTTTCAAAATAATTCTTAAACCCTTCCTAATTTTTAAGGAATTTGTCGCCCTCCAAGACAGAAAGGTAAATGGAGGAACTGACACATCATACTTTATGCTGATGATATACGACTCTATTCATTTGACACAGAACACTCTTTGCCTGAGGAAAAGACAGTCTTATTGCACAGTTACTACACTGTCTAAAATTATAAACTTAATTTAATCAGACCTAAACTGCTTGTCCTTGATGATCAAGGTTCCCAAATATTTCTTTCCTTACATGAGAGCTTCCATGAGCTTCTATTTTGGATTTTTTTTTGAAGCTCTATACTTCGAACTGCAAAGAAATGGGCATAATATTCAGTGTTGTCTCCTACCCACTGGGCACCGCTGCATCAACAACACTCATTCACCTACACTGCACATTGCCTGCCTGACATGGAAATAACTTTAAGAGAAACAGAACATCAGTCCTAGAACACCTTGCTTGGGATTAATCTTCTCAAACCAAGGTAAATCTTGCCCAAGCTTTTATCTCACACATAGACAGCACTATACTGTATGCTCCAAGCAATTAATGGAGGCTTAAAATCATTTTCCAAATTAGTTTGAAACTAAAAATAAGTCTTGGGTAAATATGATTTCATTTCATGTACTGAAAGTGATTAAAAGCCTCCTGTGAAAAGATGCAAAGCAGGTGCAAATTATTATTAGCAATTATTACTCAACCCTTTGAAGGATAAATGTCCTTTCTCTACAACCTCTGAAACAACTAATGAAATGATTCAGTGATTTTCTAAATCCAAAACGCAAGGTCTAGAAATGCATTTTAGGGGAGAGATGATCATCTCACTGTGCAAAATCCTGTACTGCAAGTAAATCTTTGTGCTTAGGGTTGCTTCAGATGTGTCCATGAAAAAAGTCAACCTGTAGCTATAGCGTGTACACACTGGTGTTGAAGGTTCAAAAATCAATATATAATAATTGCAGTATGTATTTTATAATCTTCAGTGTCAAGTTGCCCTCGCATAGTAAGCTGAGCAATTGACTGAATTTGAATGAAAAACTGGAAGATGGCAAGTAGTTTTTGTACGGCTAGTACTTTTTTCTGATTTTTATAAGGCAAACACATTTTCTCATGTACCTATACTGCTTCTCCTAGTGTCTTACAATAGGCAAACATGGGTACAGTGATGAAATGCAAATGCAGGAGCACATTTTAAAATTAATCATCCATAATTAATTAGTAATCTCTACTTTCTGGCAAATTATACCTAAATTGCAGAAAATTATCCTTGCTGTGAATGATAAAGTCATCTGCAGATTTGCAGTATTTTTGAGAAACATTTTGTATATATTTATGTATTATAATGGCCACAGATATGCCAGAATATGTATCTTTCCACTACATTAAAAATATGTGTATGTGTATACATACATATATATATATATATATATATATATAAAAATCTTTATCTTTAAATTGCACAGTATTCTAGGAGTCAGTTGAACAACCTGAAGTAAAATTATTTGGAAAAATCAGCCATGAAGGAAGAGGTGAAAATGGGTTAAGTTTTTGGTAGCCTTGTTTTTTTAGTGCTCACTAGAGTTGCCCTGTTTCAGGTCTTGCAAAAGCCGATACTGAATCCTATTGAAGACATCACTAAAGAGGTTGAACTGCGTGTGGTCCAATATAACATTTCTGTGTTTTTAAATAATGAATATCTCCTCTTTTCCTTCAACACTAGCTGCTGCCACCCTCCCCCAAAAATACAACCTCTCCTGACAGAACCCTCCAGTCTTGAGGTTAAATCTGTGCAGAGCAATCCCATCATATGGATTAATCATAGTGAAACAAAATGCAGGAGGGTTCTTGTTTGGGTTTGGTTTTTTTTTTTGGCCTACTGTAAAGAAACTAAGCCAATTTCTTCTAAGCTAATTTATCCCAAAATGCATGCCCTTGTTTTCAATTAGGTTTTAGCAGTTAAAGAGGTTTTCTTGGGTTTTAATTATAATTATTATTCTCTTTAAGCACAAAGAGTACTACTGTATTGCAAATGTCAACAATAGCAGACAAGATTTTAGCTCAGAGGAAGAAATAGAAAACCAGAGGGGAATTTAGGAAAAAAAAAAAAAAAGAAAGAAAAAAAAATAAGGTGGTATAATTTAACTCGAACTATTGAAAGAAGAATGTATTCTACTACCAGCACTCACAAATCACTACTGGCTCTTTAAACAAAGAAATTGCCTTCTAAAAACAGAAGAGGCATAATGTTTTTTCCTAAAATATTGTATCAGTATTTCAAGATGTTTATATACAGTATATAAAACAGAGATACAGACTAATACACCAAACATTTGCAACATAAATAAAATATGAAATGCCAATATGAAATGCCAAGTGTCAGAAAATTAGTAATAAACTTTTTTCCTATTAAATTCTGAAAGTAAAGGTCTTTGCTTCCTATGAAAAAACATTTAGTAAAATTCCCTGTGGGTGTAGGCTGTTCAAAATGCCATAATTTTTTCCTACAGCTCCAGTCAAGTAACAGCATGTCACCAGCTGCAGAAGGAAAAAAGACAAGTCTGGAGCATTGGCACAAACAGGTGCCAACTGGTAATAAGGCGCTCAGCGTTCTCAGTGACCAGGGATGAAAGAAGGCCATAAATCAGTGCAAAGGCCTAAAGCAAAAGCAGAATATCTATACTTTTTAAAAGAACAAGTCAGGACCTTTGACATATCTAGGGTAAAAGAGAAACAGACAGCACTCTTTGCTTTCCAGCAAACACACAGAGGTGACTGCATAAACAGGGCAGAGATAAATTACAACAGTTTAAGAAACAGTATTATTCTGGAAGCTTATAGCTTCAACTCAAGTTGGGATTACAGTGATTCAGAAAAACCCAATGCAGTGATACAAGAGTTTAGATTTAATTTCAATGCAATTAATCTGCTCTTTTTTATTATTAAATATTTTTGATTTGTTGTTTCATTGGTTTTTTTAACTTGTTTACTATACAAGGCATGCAAACTGTTCTGCTTTCAGCTGGCATGCTGCAGTGATATGCATATATACTAGCAACCTTATTGCAGTAAGCTTACTAGCTTACAGAACGATAGACTGACAAGTAATGATATCCTTTTCAAAGATGCACTTAAACAGAAATATTTTGCACCCCAGTGAAGCTGCCAAAAAACAAATCATGCTGAATTAAAAGTTTTGTAAAGCAAACAATTCCTTCTCTTTTCAAATCAATAACCACATGCAACTCTGTTACCATTTTACTGGTTTTTGAAAGTAAAAGGACTAATACTGGAAAGTAGGATGATTGAAGTCTATAAAGTGACTAATATGACCTACAGTTTCAAAGAAAAATCTCATTAAAACACATATCCCAAACAAATTGTATGTATGCTATGAAAAAGAAAAAAAGCAAACCCTCCACAGCTAACAGTTACTGCACATTTGCAAGAGGAAACTAGAGAATGCTAAACTACAAGATCTCTTTCTCCTCTTCAAATATGTTATATACAAAATATACAAAAATATACAAAATCTGAATTATTCACATAACAAATGTTTCCCTATATGCCTTCAGAAGAACCCTGGGTCCTCTAGAACATCCTTCAAACTAGTTCAGGAAAGACTGCTAGACTCAGTTACCCAAGCGTTTTATCTAGTGAACTCTTGAACACCTTGAAGAATGACATCTGGCTGATCTCTCTTGCCAAGTATTCATATTATCTAATTGACCTGCCTATTAGAAAGTGTTCCCTGTTTGGCTTCAGGTCATTACTTCCTGTTAAACCACCCATCATCATCTTAAATAATTCTTCCTCCCCCTCCTCTCATGTTTCTTCTCAAGTGTTTGTCATCCCTTAGGATGGCTGTATATAGTGTGTTCCTGAGACCTCTCTTCATAGGTCATGCTCTCCTATCCTTTTATCATTCTTGTCACCTCTCTTTGAACTGTTTTCCATGTATTCATGTCACTATGTTGTGTAGAGCCCTTAATGATAAAGCAATCCATACAAATATATCTCTGTTTGCAACAAAATAAAATTATCCAATGGTAAGTGGAAGGGGCAGGCAAAATCTGGCTGTCTCTATGGGCAAGTGTCAAAGAGGGAGCTGTTTGAGTCTCAGGTCCTTGGTCTGAGATAAAGAGACTAACAGAATAGCTGAAATCTAATAAATCCTCTTCCCGTTTCTGGATTATTAGTTTTTCCTCTTTTCTTTCTATGTGTTGTCTTGCAAGGAGATCACATAGTCTTCAAAATATAAAATCATTTTTGCCGTTACATGCATACCTGTTACAGTTGAGACTGGGTTTGCATATAAACTGAACGATGGCACTAGGCCAAACATATCGAGGATTTTTGCAGG
>JAOXNG010000002.1:9227380-9247775 GCA_028566535.1 Scolopax minor
GTTGCTCGAAGCCCCATCCAGCCTGGCCTTGAACACCTCCAGGGATGGGGCATCCACGACTTCCCTGAGCAACCTGTCCCAGTGCCTCACCACCCTCACTGTAAAGAATTTCTTCCTAGTATCTAATCTAAATCTCCCCTCTTCCAATCTAAAACCGTTATCCCTTGTTCTGTCACTACACTTCCTGACACAAAGAGTCCCTCCTCAGCTCTCCTATAGGCTCCCTTCAGATATTGATAGGTTGTTATAAGGTCTCCCCAGAGCCTTCTCTTCTCCAGGCTGAACCAACCCCAGCTCTCTCAGCCTGTCCTCATAGGAGAGGCGCTCCATCCTTCTGATCGTCTTTGTGGCCCTCCGCTGGACCCATTCCAAAAGATCACATCCTTCTTATGTTGAGGACCAAATCATGGAGACAGACACAGTTTTACCTCACGTACTTCAAGTTCTGAAGCCATCCCCAGCCCCAACCAGCACAGTCTCTGCTGTCTTTAATGAGCCCTGTTCTTGCCTTGATCCTGCCCCTCTTGAGCTTCCTGGCCACATCACCCTGCCTCAGCTTCTATTTCCATTCTTACTCACATCCCAGACCATCTCTGTCCCACAGCCCTTCAAGGCTCCAAAGCCAAAATAGAGAACTAAAATAGGTACTCTATGTAAGTGTAAGATGAACTTGCTTTTCAAGGAAAGAAACCAATTGTGTTAGCATGACCAGTATGATAGATCATATCAAAATCAGACATGAAGCCCCTACTAGCTCCAAGCTTCCACAGGGGTAGTCATATTTAATGTTGTAGGTTTAATAGGTAGCCCATTGGTATATATATATTAAATTTGTAACTGTTTGACAGCATTTTGATTTTGAACAGTGCAAGATAAAAGATCAATGCTGAGTTCAAATATAAGGAGAAGACAAGCACATACCATTTGACAGCTACAAATGATACACAGAGTTTTGTAAGTTCTGCTCTGATCTCTTTTTATGCAAGTGTGCCAATTCTCCTTTTAAGTTAACAGACAGCCCCCTACAGAATACACTGCAAGCAATAAGAGGAAAAGTCCCTGTGTTTTGACAAGATCATGCATATGTGTAGCCTTGTATTTAAAAGTCTTAAACAACTGTATTCAGAATGTCTTGTCTATGAAGTTACACATGTTCCCCATTTTCCCAAGCACACAAATTCACAAGCTCAAAAATTGAATAAACCTTTTTTGCACTGTACAAAATTGGAGTCTCCATTACCAGCCACAGCTCTCCAGGTTAGAGGCCGGGCAGGTCATGATTGACCGGGTTTAACAGAAAATGGCATTTAACTGTCTAGTCTGAAGGGCTGCAGCATGAAGCAGCTAAAACTCTCCCCTCAGAAGACAAAACCCATCAACTCCATTACATAATGTTCTCCTCCAGTTCAAAGGACCAAAGTCTCACTGAGTTTATCAAACGCCTCTTCTGCCTGGCAGGCTGGGAAACAAACCAGCATACATATATTAGAGACTACTGACAGTTCAAGGGAAACATAAATAACAAACAATTTAACCTAGAATGATATTTAAGAGCTCTAGCATTCCCCAAGCATTTAACCACAGTTTGCATCTTAAATTATTAATATTGCAAAGGACATTTGCACAACAATTTTATCTGATTTAAGAGGCAAGCTGTAATCTTCTGCTGATGATGATTCCCTCCCCTGTAGTTACACTCCTATATTTTGACACAGTCATTATTTTTCCTCTAACCAATGATGCCTCTAAATGATGTCTATGACTCTGGGTGCAGAATATATAACAGCAGCCACTCATTATATCAGCACAAAACTTTGGTAACAGGTTAGAGAAATTATTTTCTTTCACATTTCAACACAATTTAATGCTTAAACCCACTTAGTCTTGATCTTGATCCTGAGTTTTATGCTAATTCACTGTGTCAAAATGTGGCTGTTGCATTGCTACACTTCAGCCCAAGACTAGTGGAAACTACTGAGTTTCAATTGATGTTTTTAGAAGTCCTTACTTTGTTCGGTGTTCCTCAAATCTCAGCTAGTAAAAACCAAAATGACAGCATTTAAAGAGTAAGTATTTTCACTTACTCCCTGAATAAGTTCAGCGTAAAAAGCTCTTACATAAGCTGCAACTGTGCTGTTCTCCATGACTCAAGGTTTAACCCACAAAGATCATTTTGTAGGTTAGTACAGAGTTTGTTTATTCAACTCAGATAAGGGTCAAACATATACTTATTTCCAAGTTAATTTCCAGTATGAATATTTTTACTAACAGCAAAACTCATGTATGCATAATTAAACCCATGTCATGTACTTCAAATATTATTGCTAATCACTGCCATGAAAGGACAAGAAGCTTTCCAATACATCTTAGTATGTTTAGTCCTGCAAGTGAAAATTGAAAAAGCATTAATACATTTAAGAATCTGTATCATATTTCTAAAAGTAACATAAGTACTCAGACCAGATACTTGGACATTTGAAGACTATGGAATTTTTTAACCCCACCACTTGTTTAAAGGAGTCAGAGTCAGAGGAGTCAGCAATCTACCTAAGTTGTAAAATGGTTATAAACAAAAGCATAAGCTGTTCTAAACTTGCCTAATTTTCAGAAGATTCCTGTACACTATTTGTATGAACCTAAGATAGAGTAAATGCTTCATAGTACAGTAAAACAGTCAGTATCTATTAATAAGTCAAATGTAAACTGAAACCAATGAAAATGAGAAGACGAAAAAAAATAATCAAAAAACCCACTTAGAAATCAACAGCAGCAAAAATTCAAACCTAACTGTATGTATTTATAGACACTCAGATATCTTTAATATTAAAAACAAACAATGCTGAAAGTAAATTGAAAAGGGTTTTAACTTCTTAGATACAAGTGAAATGTAATAAGAATTTATTGCATTACTTGCACAGCACTGCATCATGGAGTAGATCCCTACACATTACTGGTTTGTTTAGTTCAATTGCTTCGATGTCAAACCAATGACAAATGCTCCAGCTGTGAGACCTTGACCCACAGCTAAACAAACAGATGAATAAACAAAAAAAATCACTTTTTATGTTTCGAACAATCTTATAATATGAAATGACACCTTTCTTGATAGATGCATACATTCCTCATCAAGTTAGATCTCTACATAGTCTTTATGATTCCATATTTTAGTATTTAGGACAGCAGTATATAAATATTTAGCATGTGTGAACAACATAAAAGTAAATTTTTGCGAAACTGGTGTTTGGAGGGTGTAAACAAATAATACTGATCATAAATTTTGTTTTTCTTTATTTAAACCAATGTGTTCCTCTCCACATCCTACCAAGTATACATCAATTAGATTATCTGTGTTTGCACAAACTCACTTTCTGTACATGTGTATGCAAATGCTTAAATGGAAGCTTGTGTTATATTCAGTGGTTTTGTGATTTCATAATAACAGCTTCTAACCACAGTTATTACCATTATTTATCACTCAGATCATACTCCAGGTGTGCATGTGTCTTACAGGCAACCAAGACAGATGTCAGAGCTAGAAAGCTGACTGGATCAAACACCACAGAGGAAACAGCAAGCACTGAGACAGTGACAGGACTTACAGTGTGAAAATCTCTACGGTGATCATAAAAATATGCACATAAAACTAAATGCAATTTTAACAAACTAGCTTTGTTCCACAGCACACTTTCTTCCCTGTTTAGATAAAGCAGCAAATACCCACTGTGTTCCAAAGGGAAGCCTTGCTGACATACAACTTCTACTTTCCATGCTCCTACCCTCCTACCCTGAATCCTACCCTGATTCAGACTTTCAGCTTTTCAGTCACAAGAATTCCTAGCAATATAGCTGCGATGAAGCCATGAAAATTATGGTCATACTCAAATACCTGAAGAATATCCACTGCTCCATTCTTTAGAGATATCAAAACTGGACATTTAAATCATCACCCTCTCTGATCCACTCAGCCTCAATGGCTGATACACTGATCTCCTTTAACCTAAAACTCCCTTTCTCCAGAAACTGCTAAGTCATTTGAAGACACAGAAAAACAGAAGACACTAGAAAACCAGTGGGTTTGTTTTGGCTTATAGCTTTTCAACAAGTCAATTGATCCCTGCAACCTGCTGACAAAACTTAAGTTTAAAACATGAAAGGAAAAGAACTAAGTGAAGACTGAGTTGTATGAAGCATACAGCAATTCACACACCAAGTTGCTTTACTGTGGTCTATGTTGCATTAACCCTTCCCCTAACACTTGCAGTAAAACATCTCCAAAGGCCTTTGATTTTAATGTCTCTTCACTTAAGGGAATCTAAATCTTGCAAAGAGCAAGATATTCTTTTTTTGTCATCCAGGTAAGCGTATGCCACTTTTCAGTACAATTATTTGTATTCATGTCTGTTTTATACAAGTGACATTACCACAAATGTAATGATGAAAACAGAAAGCTCTGATTTAGTCTACCTTTCACTATGAAAGGATGCATGAAATAATACTGACCATATTCACATTTCTAAATTAAACCAAAATCGAGTACACCTCACCCTCATTTTTACTTAACACACACACATGATCAAATAAATTAAGGTGGGTTCTTTTTAATGTGCCTCTAATAACATATTTTTTACATCCACATTTTCTCCTTCCTTTATGGTTATTAGAAAAGTAGTATTTGGGTGTGTTATCTCTTCTTTGTTTGTCTCATAGCTTACAATTTTGTTTATAATAAGAATTACAGATAAAATAAAAGTTTATTGGGCTGTATTGTAAAAACCATGCAATAAAATGTCCTTGCCTGGGTCTAAACATTTTGCCAGACTTTTATACCTGTTCAGCCTCATTCAAAATCATACCAGTGAATACACAACAGTTGATGGTCAAGACTAATTCTTTTGTTTCTAGTCGCTGGATAACATTTTGATTTAAATTAATTACAGTCTGCAAGTGATCTATAAAATGACTGACTTTGTAGCAGAGTTATTAAGTTGGAAAAGTTTCAAAAGCCTATGTCCGATTTTGTTTGAACTCTTATTTCCAAACATATCTTTCCTTTCTGGCACAATGACTAAGAAAGACTTGGAAGCGTGTTTTCTCTGTATTTCTTTCCTTGGGATGGAACAACGTAGGGGACCAGCCAGTAACTGTATGCACTAGAGATTCTGAACAGAAACCAGATCAGTGCAAGGATATAGCATTTTCCTAAAAACAACCCAAAAAAAACCCACACCAAAAAACATACAAGCTAACCTGTTGTCCAGTTTCTCTGCCATTTTCTAACTGGGTCTAATAAACCACTTGTTATTTGACATTCTGTAGCTGGAAATACTTGGTGTTTGCCTCTTGTTATTTTAAAGAATCCTCTTATATTATGCTGCTCCTCTTCACAATCAAGGCAACTAAATTTACATAGTGCAAGTTACTTTGACAACTTGGCATAATTTTCTTTTACTTATGACCTCAAATGCTCTACGTGCCCCAATTCACTGACTGGAACTAGACAATCTCCACCCTCTCCCCTACCAAAGGTGTATAGTAGCTGTGAAAAGTTCCATGGAGAGAGGTCAGTAGCAGATTGATTATGCTTACTGTGATGAATACAATAAACCCTGTTCTTTCCTGTCAAATCATACAATAAGCTATACTGATTTTGCATGAGATTGAACTTTGTAACAAAGCAAAACAAATGTACAAATGCTATAAAGGTACCCTAGCCGTAAGCCCTCTAGACATGGGTAGAATATATTAATAACTTTTTTAACATAATATAGAAGTGAGTGTTCATGTGGGACAGGTGGAGAGGGAACTGTTGTGATTTCTTTGTCATGCTATGATGTGAGTAGCAAAGTACAATTTCTTACCCAATATTTCACCAAACTTCATCAACAGGTAGAAGATAGCACTTTCCAATGCAGATCTGAAACTATTCAATATTTGGTTCTACAATACTACATTCTAGTTCTCGACAAAGAGAGGCAAAAGGCAAAAAGAAAAATTAAGAAAAATTAGACCAGTATTTATTTTTGCAATTGTGAACTCGTCTTCATATTGTGAACACTTTCAGTGTACTCTCATGTCAAAGTCACTCTATAGGAGCTACAACCACTTGCACAAAGGCAGACAGAGATACTTTTGGTGACTTAATGAGAAATTAATTACAAGAAACACACCTTGTAATGAAACCATATTCAAATTGCCATATATAGATCATACCTCCAATTCAAGACAAATTATTTGTGTCGAATTCACAAAAAATGAAGAATTCTGAATTCAACAGAACCTCAGTTCGCAGAGCCACAAATGGCAAAACTCCCATCTACATGTCACAGCTTGATTAAACAGTGATATTAATCATGCACTTGAAGTACTCTCTAATTAAAGGGTACATGGAAATCAGAATTAAGGTGGTGCTGGAGAAAACATACTGCCAACTAATAATGGAAGGTAAGGTATAGTTTGTGGTCTCCAATTACTTTAAGACTAACAGAATATTTTTCAAAGTATACTCAGAAAATAAATTATTAGGAAAATATGAATTGAGACATTTTTGTCTCAAAATGAACCAACTATGTAACATTTGTAAGATACAAAGAGCCCATTCCCATTTGCTCCATCACTGGAAAAGACCAAGTTTCTCAAATATTCAGTTTTTCAGGGTTTCATTAGATTCCCAAACAGAAAATATTTCTCCCATGGCACAGGGAAGTACAGGAAAGTTGCCATTCTAAGATTCAGTGTTCTTTAACAGCAGAAAAAGTATTGGAAGGTAAAGAAAAAAAGACACAAGTCCAAATAGGGTCACTACCACATATTGTGCAATTTCCACCTATACAGACCCATCTTTCCTCTCATTTTCTCACTACATAGACTACAGCTAAAAGCCTATTTCTTCCTAAAGGAAGAACATGTTCTTTTTCAGTGAAGGAGAAGAAAGAAGCATATTCTAGACTGGACAATGACTAAATTAAAAGACAGGAAAAAAAATGCTAAGCATTCTTGAAGCTATGCATATCTTCTGAAACCCCAGAGTCTGAACATTCAGAGCTTAACCCAATACTGGCTGCAAAAGATTTGCTAATCTTTTTATTTTATTGAAAACAGCCTTTTAGCACTAAAAATTAAGGGTTGGTTTTGCCCCCAGCATTTCTCATCTGCACACTTTGATGACTACTTTCATAATGTTTCAAATCTGACTTGTAAAGAACAACTGTTGTTCTGTTTACTTCCTCCTAGTACCTATGTGGCAAAAAGGTATCTGTGTATCTGCACAAAATGAGGCCAGTAAATATATGAAAATAATAACAATGCTTAGCCCTAAGATTGGTGGTTTAACCCCACTAGTGAGAGAGCAAAGAGAACACAGACAGAAAAAAGAAGTACTTCTCCCCCAAAACTTTTGATAGTCTGAGCAGATACTTTTATAGTAATTCCAATACGCTAAGAATTTGGCATTATTCATGCTTTACTATTTTCAGCTCGTTCATTTTTCTAATCTAATCAGCTAAACTTTGTCTTTTGAAATTGTTCTCTGAACAAGAAATACATAATTTTCAATATTCATTCCACAAGACAAGTAACATGTCAGCTCAGAAAATCTGTGGATAATACGGGATGAATTGCTGCCAGGCTAAACTCAGAGCCATTCTGTATGACACTGACAGAACTGTCTGAAGGGCAGCATATTTAAAAGAGGTCCTCCTTATTGTTGGACTCAAGCTTAAAGGTCTTTTCCAACGTAAATGATTCTATGATTCTAATATTGGCAATATACTCAAATTCTGACCTTAAAAATTCCAGCATCCCAGGCTTCTAGTTCCCTTAGGGTGACTTTCATGCAAATTCATGAGAAATTTTAAGCACATCTGTGACAGACGAAAGATGTTCACTTGACAGCAATGTCAACATTTTTACAAAAGGAACACTGGCAGGGCAATTACAGCTGAAAGAGCATGAAGACTGCCTCATTTTTTTCAGATAAGCTTATTTCTAGAACAAAAGATTAGTTTCCTCTAATGCCACACTGGTTTATGTAAACCAGGATTTGGAAGGTATTAGCCACTATGTAAATAGCCCCACAGATCTTAACCCAGCACGTTAATGGGTGTAGCAGGCCAACTGCCTTACCTACACCCAAAAGACAATATGCTAGTAAGTTGCATCAGCTTGTATTTTCAAAATCCCAGACAACCCAACCCTTTCTGACTTTTCATGACAATGTTTAGCCAGCTGTTGACCAGAAAACTAACTTTCCATCCAGCCATTTTGCATTTATATGCCAGCAATGCAGTTTCATTAATACCACTGCATTTTAGCATTAAAAATTAAAAGGTGCATAAGGAAAAATTAATTTTATTAGGAAATCCTCCCCAAATTACAATTCAAAGTGTATATGTTCTGAATATATATAAACAGACTATAACAAATCAAATCACACAGACTAAAGCATTATTAAAAAAGGTAGCACATCTTCTTGCGATGTTAAAAATTCAAACCCTGCTCCATTTATTTGTCTTCAAAGCAATTGTTACTGGATTTTCTCTCCATACACTTTACTAGAGAAATTATTTCCCTTCTCGTGAAAATCACTCTGCCCTTAAAAACTGGTAGAACCTTTTCAGCTCCACTAATAGCAACACCTGCTTCTAAAAGCATGATTTTCAATTCAGTGGACTTTTTTTTTACTACTGATTTTTATCCTTTAAGATGCATCGATTTCTTTTTTTACAGACCTTTACAGTATAAATGTCATTGTCAGATAAAATAATGGAACCCAGTAATCTATGCACAGACTGGAGATCTTTCACTGATTTCAACATGATATATCACATTCTAATAAGAATCTAACTTTATTTCTTTAACAGACAAGTTTCTTTCCCTTAGTCTGATTCATTTGGTATACAAAACACAAAGTTTATACTGAGGAAATATTCTGTAAGTGATACAGATTGTTAGTTGCCATGGAAATAATAAATTATTAACATGGTAAACAGTGTCCTCTCTTTGGTGAACAGGTAACTGCATGCAGCACTCTTTATTTCCATGCAGGACACAGGTTGCAAATGAAGGTACCAGCAGCAGCTCAGCCATGACACCATCCACCCATCCACGGTGCTCAGGCAGACATTGCTCACATTTACATAATTTCTGCAGAAGCAATTGCTGGAAAAAGTTTAAGTCTGCGTTACCATACTAAAAGGTATATCATTTTTTGTATGTGTCTAAATGTTAATACTTGCTCAATCCCATTCCTAATCCGGTCTCATTAATGCACAACACTGAAGAAGCTACATGCTCGCTTCTCCTTTCTTGGCTGCCAAACAGCATAGAGATGGTGTACACTGCTAGGTGTAAAGAACTATCCATTGTATTTATCTGGAAACTTTTTATTGCCCTCCACAGGTGTCAAATTAGGTCTTTAAGTAATTCAATTCTTGAGCAAAAGTCTAATTTTCTGAATGCTTTCTGCAAAGGGCAGTGACCAGTGCTTTACAGTAATAATTTTGTCTACCCCACTGTACAATCACTGAGACACCTACGTATCTCAGCAGAGACACTAAGAGTCTTCTCAGCCTGCTTGCACCTCTGACAAGCTTCATTTTTATTGCTTTAGGTCAGCTCTTCATTGTCCCTTCCGACGAAGCTGTTCCACTGCTGTGAAAAGTAGGCAAAATACATTGATCCAAAGAAACACAGCACAAATATTAATTTTAACCCATTAGGAGGCAAAACTCTGTTTAAAAAAAAAAAAAAAGTCTGAGTAGTTACAAGTACAAAACCCCCTTAGTTTTCTTCTTCCCAGGGTGGGACACTAGCCACAAGACGCAGTCACAGGCATGGCCCGTCCCTTTGGGAGACGGGGAACATGGCAGTGCCCAAAGCGGCAGCACTGGCTGACATTGTGGGCAAGACAACAGCAAGGCTGTGTACCTTTCAAAAATCTTTGGTTTGGGATTCTAAAAACCAAAATAAAATCACTTGACATGGACCTAAGATGTCCAGTTCTGTGAAAACAGGAACACTTCTGGGCATGATCAGGAAGGGAACATTTTGCGCTTGGAAAACTGGTGAAAATACAGGGAGCTTTCAGCTGTGTATTTGTAATACAGCAGTTATTATGCCACATTGACTCCATCCTCCCAAGGGGTTTCTACTCAGGCTTTAAAAATATTCAAAAAACACTGGAAGTTAAGGCTGGAACCTTATTTATCTGCTTCATTGGCTCTGTTATGAGCTTAAGTGGAGCTGAGAATGATGTGAATGATGTCAGTCCTTCCTGGAGAAGATAGAGAGGTTGTACAGGGCGTTCAGTCGGAGCAGCTGCTTTTTCAATCAAGAGATACTTAATTAAGCAGAGAGGAAGAATACATAATGTACAGAAACAGGCTAGCTAGTTTTCAGCCAGGCAATGAAAAAAAGTGAGCTTGCAAGAAAAATATACTCGCCTACGTCCTTTGTATTAGGCTGGCTTTCTAAAGGAAACTTATGAGTGCTGTGAAGCGTGGTAGAAGCAGAACATTCAGGAAATAAGATAGGACACATCTGGAGAAAGCAGTCCATGGTCCGCTATGACCAGGGTTGTCTGCTCCATGAAATTTCAGGGCAACAATTAGCATTCACTTCCAAAAACATATAGTTCTTTAAAGCAAATGAAGCATGAAGGAAACCCAAGTAGTAAGTACAGAAATGATGTGAACATACCACAAAAATGTCAGTGGTCTTGCTGTGCAAAGGTGTCACGCCCTGTGCCTCCTACCAGATTATGGGACTGTTAAAATATATTATCACTTTTTTTAAATACTCTTTTCTAAATTTAATTTCATTGATACATAAGAACTCTCCTTCTCATTCTTAATGAATTCAGCAGTTTTACTATTACTTTATTAAATGGCTGCAGACTCTCAGAGCCCAGGCAACCAAGAAATCAAATGATCACAGTAGCTGTACCGGGCTCTCATCTGCCTCTGGGCATTCACAATCCTGTTATCACTTGAAATGCCTGCTTGAGATTGCACCAGCATATAGTTAAACGTTGCATTTTCATTACAAACCCACCTAATCTGGTTTTACACATGGCATGCATTTCCTCCTCTGTCATGGTGGCTTAGGTGTGCTTTTGAGGATATTAGCATGGACTGTGACACATGGACTGAGAACACAGGTGGACATTATGGCTCATTCCCACAAACTGTTCATGCTTGCTCATACTGGTGGGGGACTCAGTTCCACTCAGATTTTATTACCCAAGTCCCCCAAAGCTAAAAATCAATTCTAGCTACATTGTAACCCACATTATATAGATAGAACTATTTCACAAAGATAAATAAAGAAGCAATTTCTGTAGCACTAGTCTCTCATATAGGAAAATGGAGTCACAATCAAGCAATGAGAAATTTTAAGAAAAATGGTAAATTGAGGTAGAAAAACAATAAAAACTACACCGCACCATCCTTGCCATGACCATTCCATATCTTCAACATAAATTAACTCTTAGAGTAGACTATCCTGCTCTTTACAGAGAGGAAATAAAAAGGCTATCTGTGGCTTTCCATAAAATTTTTGTGCTTCATATACTTAAATCATAATACAACATTTTTTTTCTGTACAAATTAACATTGGATTTGACTCAGCCTGTATTAATCTTAATTCACTACCACACAGTTGTTACAATTTCTTTCTCTTCTATGAAAACTGGAGAAAAAAATCCCAAAGAAAATAGAAACATCACTTGTGTCAAGTTTTTAATATCTGCTTCAAAGATCACCAGTGAGATAGCCACAGTCCAGGATGTTTTGACAACTTTATCCCAAGTTTACCACTTTGAAATTGTCTACACACAATCATCTCATATTCACCCCTCAGAGCTGGCTGCTACAAGAATAATTTCAGGTATTGCTAAGTGTATTCCACATCTCATATTCAGATGACTCAGTTTCAGTGCCAATCAATGGCATCAATTGTGCAGATTATGAACAGAACTGTAAAAATTAGCATTAACAGCTGAGCAACTGTGGAACTGATAAAACCACTTTGATGTAATGGTGAGTAATCATTGCTGAACATCTCCATAGGAACTCGGCAGGGAGGGACGGGTTAATCATGTGTATTTCCACTGAGTATTACAAATGACATGCATATCAGCTCTAACAAGTAGCAGTTTCTAGTGCAGCTGACTTTCTTGAAGAAATCTGCACAGGCATATAGTGATCAAGGGCTTTTGTTGCCCCCTGCCCCCAACAGTCGGCATCTCAGCTCTAATCCATTTTGATGCCTCTGTAAGGAGTCTGCACTGGAACATGTACTTGGTTAGCTAAAGTTCAAATACCCAATTAGCAGCAAGATGCATCTCTGGGTTGGGCTAGCATGACCCATAAACAAATGATTAGCACCAGTAACTACAAGAAAACATTGGGATTTTTATGTTTCATCAAGAAAGCAGGTGCTGCTAACACTAGAGCAACCTATGGTCTAAGTAAAAGCCATGTCAGTCGTCCTCTGTCCATCCTCCTTCCCACACATCTATGAATGTATTTTTGAGGTAGCCAGTGACACCACTTGTGTTTTAGACCTTCTCAAAAGAAAAAGAGAGTAGAGCAGCAGGTTTTGCAGAACCTAAAGAGTGGATTGGATACTGAAAAGCAAAAATGGTGCAGTCAATATTCACATTGGGGAACGTTCTTCCAAAGCATATACCTAATAAAAATGTAGAGATGAACAGAAACATTGCATAGCTCTCTGACATTTACTGGTTCTTGGATATGGCCCTGCCTTGCAGATTTTAACCATGGATGCAGCAAATGCCTGTTGCTTGTTGTCTTCCCTCCTCAAATAAGAGGGCACTGAGATGTGGCTACACAACCTCATGCCTATGATGTCACATCATCCTGCAGTTACTCACAGGAATGGGAGATCCCTGGGGTATTTTTTCTTATTATGTTTCATAATAACGATATTATCCTTTAAAGCTTTATGACTTTGTAAAGTCAATACTGCTAGTCTTATCCAAAACTAAGGACTCCAAAACCAGTAATGCTTACTTTAAAAATGCAGATAGCTAAGAAAGATATGCTTTTTTTTTTCTTTAACTTACATCACAGTTAGATTTCTAAGCATTATTTTTTTTCCCCTTCCTGAAATCAGGCACCGGAAACACTCACGTTAAATAAATACATAAGCAAATAAGAGTTATAATAACAATCACATTCTGTTATAATTCCTGGAGCTGGTATGGGAAGAGAAGAAATCAAATAGCACAATACTCTTGATGAATTCACAGAACTTGACAATACACTGCTGACAAGAAGGGAGATTCTGAAAAGACCAAAATAATGCCTTTGATGATAACAACCTGAATTTTACTGAATCCTCAACACCCCATCCCAAATAGCCACTTCTTAAAATGTATTAAAATTTATTGCAGTGATGCCTTGCTGTCCATTCCACTACTTATAAAGTACAGAGCAGTCATCTAAATCTCCCATGATAACATCTTCAAGACAGAAGCTTATCAGCAGTATAGAGAAGGAAAAATCCCGTGGGTTGGGATTACACTTTTGATTATATCCTTCCTGAGATAAAGATGTCATCAATCTACATTCTTCATGAACTCTACCACATAAAAGCCTCTTTTACACTAATAATAGCTGTCACGTTTTGTACAAGCAGCACCTGCAACAATCCTCCTTATGTGGAAAAGAAAAACTTGTCAGATACAACCTCTCAAAAGAAAGTAAGTCAGCATTATTTATTTTTTTTGTACTGAAGCCCAGTTTATTTTTATCTTTCCATTGTCATCAGCATACCAGCTGTTACATATCCCTTTAAGGAAGATTAGAGATTAATAAACCTGTTTTCAAAATATATTTCATTATTTCCTTGCTCTATAATATGTACATCCCAACACAGGAAGCAATGAAAGCCTATTCTAGACATCACAAAAAAACAGGTGATGAAGAAATGCACTTTGGTTAGAAATGTCAATTCCACATTCACCGTCCTGGCCTCCATTCAGCTCTTCTGTGGAGAACAATAGCAAAGATCACAGTAAATTACAAGTGACTTAGAGCCGGAGGAAGCTCAGAAGCCCCTGTTTAAAGAGGTGAGTTGCCTGTTTCAAGGGCTGGGGAGGTGCCTTAGCCTGGTTTTTGTGGCAGAAGTAGTAGGTATTGCAAAGTGAGTTTAAAAGACTTAGGTCACTGACAGCATGTTGGCATGACACTTTGCCACACTGTGAACTGTCACAGCAGCAGAACGTGCAAACACCAGGAAGAATGTGAAGACAACCCCCATTAAACAGTCTAAGCATTTAGGGCCTGTTCATTTCAGAATTGCTCACCTTTGTAACTTTGCAGTTATAAAAGCGCACTGTGCTACCTCTGAACAAAGCCAGTAATGAAAATAAGGTTCCAAAATGAATCCTTAGCTCATACTATCCCTCTGACCTATCCATACCAATTTCAACTCAACACGTTATCCCTTCATCTTTAGCCATTGCTAGCATTCTAGTCTCCATCAGTCTCCATTGAAACCAACAACCTTCCACATGGCATTGCATGGAAAACTTTGCTAAAACACAGACTTATAAGAACCACGGAATTTATTGTACCTAAGCAATCAGTGGACTTACCAAGGAAAGACATCACATTAGTTAAGTATACTTTGCCTTTAGAAGTGTCATCTTGTTTTATCCTATTTTCTTTGTTCTGTATTTACCTCTACCCATTTAAAAATTAAAACTAAAACATGTCTCCCCCTCCTTTAAATTGTTATTCTCTATTCAAGGTAGATTTACATATCTGCTTTTCTCTGGAATACTATTTCTCTCTCTCCTCTGCACCTCCACTAAATGAACTTCTTAAGTACAATTCCTGAATATACTATTATGGTTAATACTATTGTGATTGCTACTCATCAATCACACAGTAATGCCACTAAGTGGTACAGTCATCAGAAATGTATCAGCAAGTTCTTTAAAAAATCCAGCCGAGAGGTTAGCAGGTCTCTTCTGTACAGCTACACCATGCTCTTCAGACTGTACTGCAACTTTACTTGTCCTGCTGCCCATTGCCTTAGCCACCCTTTGATTAGCCATTCAAATTTTGCCAGTGGGCAATATTAATTAATCTTACTGAAATCCAAAAGCAAACATATTTACTGAGCTTTGTAAGCCTAGATAGATTATATTTTTTCTTTTTCACCTCTCACTGTTTTCTTTTTGTTTATTCGGCCAGAAAACCCTTCATTTATAAACACTAACTCAGCTTGAATTCACTAATTCTCATATAGCTCTAAAATATTTGGCCTCTGAGATCTAATATACTTCACTCATAATATTTCTTTCTTTGCTTATACTTTGAGATGATCATTCAGCAAGGTTATTGGGAATGGTGGGTGGGTGCATGAGTGTTGTTTTGAAGAATTGTCACACTTCTTCCATGTTTAAGTTCTTGAGCTCTTCAGTTCAGCATTTGATAGTTATCTCCTTTACTTTCTCAGAATTTCACCTTTTGAAATCAGGAGCTTCAGATATAGACAAATTTTTGTCTTTTAACTTAATTTAAAATCAGTTAATTTAGTCTCTTCCTGTCCAAGCTTCTTTTTTTTACCTAATTCCTTTGTAATAGATTTACTGTTGCCAGACAAAAACCTGAAGCATCATTTTATCAGTCCAGTGGACTTGTAAGTTATGTCATCTTTCTTGGGATAAATTATCCCATCATTTTGAACTACTATCTCCTCTCAGTTTGGATAGACCTCAGAGATCCAAACACTCTACCCTCTTGTTCTTGATACAGAAAAGAAAAAGGGATAGGAGAAAGAGACTGTGTCTTGCTTTAAAGTAAGGAAATGTGAAGATCAGGAGGAGACTGATGATTGTAACACATTGTGTAAGCTCTGGGCTCAGGGCCAATCACCAGTTAAATTTGTGCCTTAGGCTTCAGCTGGCTGTGCCAGAAATAGTGATGCTATTCTAGGGAAGGTGCAGCTGGCTTCTTTTATGTGACTCTGGCCACTAGCAGATCACATAAATGGACTAACATAATAAAAGCAATAGGCTGGGCAGTGATGCTTACCATAAGACACACCTCAATTTTTGTGCTTTAGCAGGGGGCCTCAAGCTTCACTTTCCTTCTTCAGGCAGAGATGTCTTCAGCATTACTTCAAATACAAGTTTTGTGCTGAATCAAAACACATTCAAAGCTAGTTTTGCATTTCTTCCTTTAATAGTTCAATTCTATTCTAAACATATATGCAATTGCATATTAAAAGAGACTGAAATACTTCATTCCCAGTGTTTGCTCTTTGTTTTTGAGAGAAATTCAGGGAACTACCTTCTGCAATGTTGGCTCTGCATCAAAATGCTTCCAAAAGAAAATTTTTTTTTCAAAATTTTCACACTTTCTACTCATGCTTTTTATTAACCTAGATTTTAAAGAAACATTTTATAGTAGACAAACCAATGTTCCTCAGACTCTCGTACTTAACAAAAAGGATCAGAGGGTTTTCAGGGTGTTCACTGAAGGTGCCAACTGAAATATCAGATGATGGAAACATTCTCAAATAGGAGGAAAAAAGGAAAAATTCTTCCCCCTGGCCCCTTCTAGCCACCTTCTTCCAGCCCCAAAATAAATTCAGTGCTTCTATTGTATTTGCTTCTAAACAAATGATTGCTTAGCTTTTCTACTGTCCAGAGGTGCAGTAATTCAGTACTTGTTCCTAATTACTCTGAACTAATTAATTACAAAAGCATCAAATCCTAGTACCTGCAAAAGTGCATGGTCTGGATTGACGCTAGTGAAGTGAAAGACCCTAATCTTGTCTCCATTCACTCCTTTTCATAATTGAGCCAAAAAAATATTTTCTAAAAAGCAGCATACAGATATGGCAGAAGAATGTTTAATATCCAATGAAACTGTTCTTGACTCATACTTTACCTTGTGCAGACATAAATGATAAGATATTTAGGAAAAAGTAATAGCTATTAATTCTTTCAAAAGCATAGTACCTTCATTCTGTGCGGTTCAGTGCACTGCAACATAACATGAGTATAACACTTACCTTGATCTCAGCTAAATCAGTACATCAGCAGCCTAGGAGATCAACACTGACAGTTATCAGATGTCTACATGACAATCATATTTCACAAAGGTGCTCAAAATTTAGCCCACACATTTTCAATCCTGCTCAGTCTGTTTTCCAGCATGCAGACTGGAAGAACATAGCTTCTCTACTACCACTTCTCTTAGCAAGCTGGGAAGACTTTCAAAGTTGAAGCTGAATAACTTGAAGAAGGCACCAGGGCATAAAATACCAGTTCCCAAATACTAGGATCATTGCTGCTACAAAGTGGAATGCTCTCACAGGAAAACTCTACTACTGCAGATATAACACAGTAGTCAGCTAGAATGAGAATCTGCATTTTACAGGTCTGTTTAGAGCAAGACACTTTGGAAAAAGAATGTGTTTAGTGAACAAAGCAACTTCATTATCCCAGCTGAACTTGGAAACCAGTATCTTTGATTGTACTTCTGTTCTTAAAGAGCAAAGCTGCAGTGTTTTCTCAACAGGTCTGTTTATAAATAGCATTATCCATCATACCTTTCTCCCCCCACGCACATAAAACCATCAGATCTCTTGACGACCAACCTTCCACATGCAGTGCTTTGGAAGATCAGAAGTGGGGCAATACCAGTGTAAGTAGCAATATTGAGAGAAAGAAGCATTTTATATAAATAGCCAGCTGCAGACTAGCTGGAGTATTCCATACAGTACAGCACTTGTGTACACAACTGTCACTCCTGCTGCAATTCCTTAGCAGCTGCTATGTTTGACCTAATGCAGGAAAAAAGAGAAAGCAGGACAGGAAAAAAAAAAAAGGAAAACAAAACAAAACACAGTAACAGAGCAGACAAAAGAAGAAAAAAATGTTAAAGAAGATATAAGAAAGGACAGGTGAAGTATCTCACCAGATATTTTCTATGCAGTAAAAGTCACTCAATTTGGGGATGCTAGGTCCTACACTATCTCTGTATTTATATATATATATACATATATGTATACATATATATATATATATTTTATACTTGGGTGCCTTCAAGTGTATCTTTATTGGAAGATAGCTTTATTGGAATCCATCACCCTTTCCAGACACATTTCTTTCATTCTTATTTTTTCCCAAAACTAATCTTCATCATTACAACAAAAATAAGACATTGGCTACAGACCTGGGTAATAAATCTTTGTGCACATGAACATCTCTCAGTATAGTTTGTGCAGTGCAGGAAAGGACTTTTCATTCATTTCATAAAAGAATTTATGTGATCATAAAAGCACCATGAAAGGAACAGTGCATAACCATCTGAACAGAACGATTCATAATAGCCTACAAATTCCAAAGACCAAGATGAAGACAACTCTCTGAATTTTCAGCAATAATGTCAGCAATAAGCCTAAGAACCAAAAATGTTCTTTTGTGACCTTTGCATAATGCATTTGCTTTTACACGCAGTAGAAGAACCACCATTAATGGTTCTTGTAGAACATTTCCAAACTCATTTTTTTGAAGCCTGTCACATTGTGATAAGTTTTACAGTAATGTTCCACTTTCATTTTATTTTAGCTACATATTCTAGCATATTCAACACATGCCATACAGTAGCCTGTTTCTCCTTGTGCAGGGCTCCTAAATTAAATCAAAACAGACGAACACAGAAATGAGTCAATGAAAACACTGTTTTCAACAATGCTTTCCTGGAAGATTTAAAAGATATGCAGGCACCCCTGTCTCAGCCAACACACATGGACACAAATATCAAAGAGCAAGAGCAGATCAAAAAAGAAATGTTCAAGAAGGAAGAATATCTATCAGTTCCTCCTCCTTATTGGAACAATAAAGCTAAAAAATGTATTCATCAACAAATAAGAATGAAAGATATGTAGAAGGGTTAACAGAAAAAAAAAAAAAACCAAACAGAAGGAAAGGAATAAGTAAGAAAGAAGACTATTTTGTTTTCTTTTTTTCTTCTTCTGAAGACAGGATCAAGTGCAAAGCCTAAAAAGGCAAGACAGGAAAAAAAAAAAAAAAAAAAAAAAAAAAAGAAGTGAAACACCTTGACACCTTGGCTAGCAGCACCATCTACTTGAGGTAAATGGCAGATTCTCCTTCATTTGAGACCCTTTAAGGTGAATAGCTCTCCAAGCAATATGCTATAAATCAGTCTGCTGCATAAGTGATATTCAAGATAGGTCAGATAAGATAATCCTCTCTGGCCTTAAAATGCATGTATTTGTAAAAGGCTTTGATAAGGAAGATAGTGAGCAGAGGTTACAAGATATGAAGGGCAAAACAAAGAATGATATAACATATGAAAAATAGTAACAAAGAAATTCTCACTGTTTTCAAGCTTTAAAACAGATGTGTATCTATAGTAACAATTTTTAAGGGCATAATTCTCATTTTCATATAGATATGTACTCTCCAGTACTCTTTTTTTCCCAAGATTAGTTTTTTCCCAATTCTAGTTTCTTTCCCATCAATGACAGAAACAAGTGTGACAGGCAAGATTTTTTTCTTAAATTATAGTTAACACAGTGGTGGAGGAGAAGGAAAAAGCTCTAAAAATATTTTCAGATCTAGTTCTGCAAATCCATCCATGACAGGATGTTATATCCTCTTGTACATATCACCCTTCAAGGTTTGTGTTAAAATATCTTTTCTAAGTAGAAGTCATGAAGGAGGTGGAAGGTGTTGAAAACGGTGATGGAAGGAGTCTTCATGAGAGATATATATGAACGGCTAGCAGCAACCTCTGCTAATTCCTGGAGGTAGATATAAACAGAGAATGCAGGTTTACCAGTATCTGTATTTCTGCTTCCTGAATCATAGTATTGCCTACCTATATTCAAATAATCAAAATATGAGACTACAACAGTTGATTTAAGGTTTTTTCAACATCTATAGACCAAAAAACCCTGCTGCTAGAAGAAGTATAGTGATGCAGGGGCTGATCGAATCTCTGCTTGAAAGCAGTGCTCCATATGAGGTTGTTTTGGTAGCTCAAGACTGTAGTCACAGAATCACAGAATCTTAGTGGTTGGAAGGGACCTTTGAGATCATCGAGTCCAACCACATTAAAAAAAAAAACAAACACAAAAAACCCCAAACAAAACCTAAAACCTTAAAAAAACCATAACAAAACAAAAAAACACCACAAAAAACCCCAACAAACCCATAAAACCCCACACACAAAAACAAACAAACACCAACCCACCAACTAAACCCCACACCCCACTACAGACCAATAATCTTGGGCACTAGAACATGTCCTGAAGAGCCATGTCTACACATTTCTTAAATACCTCCAGGGATGGTGACTCCACCACCTCCCTGGGCAGGCTGTTC
>JAOXNG010000002.1:9254045-9267878 GCA_028566535.1 Scolopax minor
AAGGTCAGGCAAACTTGTTATTTGCCCCAATGGAGGGTTGGAAGCTGAAGAGCGTAGAGGGGTCCCACCTGTAGGGAAGAGCGGACAGGACAGGTGACAAGGTATTCCATCCCATCCACATCATGCTCAGTATAAAAGCTGAGGGATCAAAGGGTCAGCTCTCTTTTATCAATGGCCGATGTCCAAGGAGGACCATGTCTGTTTGTCTGTCTTTAATCCCGATCCGAGCATTCCTGACTCCAGATCCGGAATCCAGCTCCTGTCCATCACCGAGTCCAGCCTGGCACTTTCCCTCATGCCTGCTGGTGATGTGATGATCACCCTGGGAGCTTGAGATGGTTTTGTATATACTGTATACATTTTTTCTTTTTTTCCCTTTTCCTTATTATTATTTCATTATTTATTTATATTTTCATTAAAGTAGTTTAGTTTTTTCTAAACACATAAGTTTTTTTTTCTTTCCCTCTTCCTCTCCTCTCTTTTCCTTAGGGAGTGGAAAGGAGGGGCCATATGTCATTCTGGTTGGTCAATTTGGTCAAAACCACAACGGAAGCTGTGTAAGAGCTTGTTTTGCTTGAAAAGTAACAGCACATGATCCTTCCCATCAATGTGCAGGATAGAATCAAGATAGCCACTGGAAAAATTCCCCACCATCTTTTGTATGAATTGAGGCAGCTGCTCTTTACATTCAGACTTGCTTCACAAATCCTGCCTCTTTCTCTCTGTGAGCTTGGATCAAAGCATCATGCTTGCCTCCTTGTGGGCAGAAGCATGATAATAATGTGTCTGTCTGTGTAAGACACATTTCATTTTAAAGCAATCTACTTGAAATCTGATCTTCTACTTGTACAGTCTCTTATAAGCCTCCCTCACTTAGATCGATATCTAAGACATCTTCCTATAAATGAAGAACCAACCACATTTAAATGACATAAACAAGCAAAGAATGGAATAACGGATTAGGAAAGGGACAAGAAAGAAGGCACCATCAGAAGCTTACACATCGTCATACAAAAAAAAAAAAAAAAGTTAAAGACCAAAAAAAAAACCACAACAAAAAAACCCACTCATAACAAGCAATAGTTGAAACAAAGTCTTCAATAAACAACATCTTTAGGAACTGACTTTTCAGAGTGATCTCTCTCAATTTCCAGCTCATTACCCAGGAGAGGTAGCAGAGAAGTTAGGCACATATTAATGGTCTGCAGTACATTTGAACTCTCTTGAATTCAATTACAAAGCATTTTGCCTGAAGCTATTACATTAGCTCTTTGTCACATACACCTATAAGCCCACCCACTCTACATGAATTCAGATGTGATACTGTAAGATAATTATCTGTTCAGTGGAAAGTCAATGTTAATCTTCTCAAGGACATTTCAAGGATTATCTGCAATACCCACGAGTCACTTTTTAAACATCTAAATAAGACAGAAAACTTCCAGTCTTTTCAGCCTCTTGTTAAACTGGTTAACAGTTCCAGAGAGTTTTGCTGAAGGCATTGAAATATCCAGTCTTTTGGGGTGGTGGGGACAGGGCATGTGTCTCTCCTAATCATTTTAAGGAGTCTCCACGGCTTTTAGTGTACATACTAAAATCACTCTTTGTAATTTCTTCATTTAACCTGATGAAAGTTACTGTGTGTATTGTCCAGTCTCCTCACAATTTGACTTTTTTACTGTGTCTTGATTAGATCACCAATAGCTTCAAGGGTTTGAAGGAATTCTAGGAATTACTCTGGTAATACATCCTATATCTTTAAAGAATAGAAGAAGAGTAGTCTTCTATAGGAGGAATGATAGGGATTGTCAGAAAGGACTGATCCTGAAGATTTCTTTTTTTTTAAAGAAAAATTCTCTGTAGTTAGAGAGAGAAATAATTTATGAATGGAGAGACAAGATCAGTAAGAAAATAGTTTTATCATGGCTGAAAAGATCAGGAAACTGGCCTTACAATTAAAGGAAAAAATAATGGACATCAGCAATAATTGTTCCAAACTAGCAAAAGTTACATTGCTATATTCAACCAAAAGCAGCTCTGTCTGGCTGAATACAAAAGGGTGCTCCCATTGTATGAACAGCATGAACAAACATAATAGCAGTTTTGATGGATATTTAGGTATCACATAGTTTCACGTGACATATGAACCAAAATAGGCAGATAGGACAAGCTACATCTAAACAGAATTTGGAAAACAAATAGGAGGAAGAATTGCAAGAAGAAAAGAAGATGATGGTAAATATGACACCCCAATTTCCAGTATTGCTGTTCTCTTTGGGCAAGGCTCACTCTTTCAGGAGTGAAAGTTACACCCATATTAATCCATGCATATGAACAGTGGTGAGATCTTTGGCTGGAACGGTTCTGTAAAATACTGAGAATTTTTAGGAATATTAGAGCGCAATTGTTGTGAATGTCTTGGCAGCCTAATTCAGTGTCCATATTTCTGTAATGTGCTACAAAGAAAGTAACTTTGAAACTGTCTGTAGTCTCACCAGGAAGGGGAAGATGATTGTTACAAAGTAGAAAATGCCTTTCTGGTAATTAATCTTTTCATAAAAAATCTATTTACACTGAAAAGTCCTTAAGTGGACTGTAACAAGCCTTCTAGACTGTAACAGAGCTTCTAGAGCTTCTGATTAGCATTCTGTCCAAATTATCCCAACTGTAAAATCTGGCACTTAACCTTTGAAGTTGAAAATACCGATCTGAGCCCCTGTGGATAGAAGCATGCAATAAATGTGGCAAATAATCTTTTTAATGTGACAGTTAAAAGGAAAACACAGAACACAGGTGACGTAGAAAGTCAGGCTTTGAGATCTTCACAACTGAGGGTACAAAGGGCTTGTGGCGTGCCCAGTTTTGCTGGAGAGGACATAGTTAAACCGATGCTTAATTCACCATTTTTTCTGAAAAATAAAATCAGAAAACACTACAGGACTTCAATGCTTGCAAGTCTTCACCAGTCAAATGTACGTTATAATTTAAATGGGCTCTCATTCCTGCCTTGTACAAGCAGAAAAGAAAAGAAAAGAAAACAAAACAAAACAGAAAAAAAACCTCAAACACACAGGCTGATTTGACATTCTTCAAACCAGCACGATAAAGAATGGTCCAGAACCAATTTTTTTTTTCTTTTTGTTCTGATAAAAAAGGCTCCTATACTCTTCTGCATTCAAAAAGACCAATGTGGGCTTCTGTCCATTGCATACACCTAGCATGAAGGAGCACCCAGACAATGTTGGATAGAAAGTCAACAGACGAGGAAGCTGAAACAAAGGACCAAACCATAGAGACATCTCAAACTTTGGCTGCTGAGCAAGGCATATTGCTGTCTTTCTCCCAGTCTTACAGTTTCTTACAGAAAGACTAAGAGGAAAGAAATTGCATTTCTCTTCCTCCAGGTTAACAGAGAAACAAAAGAAGCTTAAAACAATAAGAAGAAAAGGTGTCAGTGTTCTTTCCTGAACATTAATCTCTACACTGGTGGTGCATCCTTGAATCACAAAGACCTTAAAACTTGAGTCTTTGATTCCCCCCACTTATTTCTCTCTAAGCACTTTTAAGTGACTATTGTCCTTGTTTCAGTTGGGTTATATTTAATTTTCTCTCTAGTAGCTGCTATTTTTCAGATTTGTTATGAAAGGAATATCAATAATGCATACTGTTTTAGTTATCACTAGGTGATGTTTATAGTATTGAAAGACTACTTTCAACTTCCCACAGAAAGCATGCAGGAGCACAGAAAGAACAATGGAACAGTCAAAGGAATATTCTGTAGCATAGACATCATGCTTGGTATATAAATGGGGATTTCCTGGGAGGGTGGGAATTGTCAATCACTGCTTTGGTTGGGCTGCGCAACCAATTCACTGGGCAGTGAGAGTGACTTGGGCCTTGTCTAGTCTTTTACTGTTGTTATTTTCCTTCTCCATTATTTTTCTATTAAACTGTTTTTTCTCTAGCCATGAAGGGTTTTTTCCCTTTCCTCTCCTTTTCTTCCTCTTCTCACTACCCTTCTTGCAGGGGGACAAAGGAGAAGTGAGTGAGAGATTGCATGGTCCTAGTTGCTGGCTGGGGTTAAACCCTGACAACTATTAACACACACAACTCCACACATTCAAGAATATGGGTTCCAAGACTAAACTCTTACTTCATTAGGAAATACCTAACTTCCATAGGGACAGAAAGTAGGTGATGTTTCTTGCTTACTGATTCTAGTGACACAACATCTGAAAATTATTGACAGGTTTTGATAATGCTTAAAGCTCCCTGCAAGTCTCCTCAAGTTTAAGTTTAAGAACTAAAGCTTAAGAACCAAGTTTAAGAACTAAAATTTTAAAAGTGAGCAATAAGAGCCCTGAAAAAGAGAAAATAGTTGTTTTCTATCCTGGCACTCCTGCTGCTTTTTGGAATTAATTTAATCTAATATCCATGAAAGCAGAATTAAATTAGTTGCATTACTCAGCTGATGGCCAGTAACTACCATCCTCAGTCTCAAACTTTTTTTCTTTAATTACACACACATAACCATGTATATATTGAGTCTTTTTTCCATCATTTCTTGAAGTGACTTATGCAAATAGTTGCTTCCTCCACGTGCTGTGGACTAAACCCAAGGCTTGAAGAACTAACAAACTCCTCCAGCTTTAGTTAAAAACTCAGTAATGTCTGACAGAGCAACAAGGGGCTCTCATCATCTACAGATCAGGCCGGAGGGCAAACATATCTGCCCCTATAGCCCACACAAACACATAAAGAGGAAAGAGTTCCACAATCTCATACTAAAACACTAAAGTAAATTCTAATTCTGAACTGCGTTTTCTAAGAATTAAAATAAATGTCTTATTTTGCTCAACTGATGATGCCAACTGGGACAAAATTCATCTATCAAGCATTAAGAAAAACATCCCACACATTAACTTCAGGAATAATGCTTCCCACTGAAACCTTTAAGGCTCGATTCTTTAATTTATGAATCACGGAGAGCTGAAGTTCATTCATTGAAGAGCACTGATTAACTGTCTATTCCTAAACTTCTCCATTAGAGACCATGTTACATGTACTTAACAGGTTTGAGATGTAAAGTTTTATTCTGGGAAATGTCATCTAGCATGAGAAACATCTGTGCCTTGAACCTTGCTTTCATAAATAAATAAATATTCAAGCCACACACAGGACTAAATTGTCTCTCTTCCATTTCAAGCATTTTCTCAGTGGTGTCTGAAACTCCTTTAGTCCTTGAGAACAGTTTTGGGAAGTCTCTTCCTCACAAAACTGGAGCTGCTGAGAAGATCTAAATGGACAGAAAGCAATTCTGGGAGCCGGAAACTAGATAGAACAAACTTAGCGATCTACTTTCCTAAGCATCTAGATCTGTAGTGGTTATATCTTAGCTTGTCCACCCTGCAGTTAAAGGTGGGGCTACAGCTTTCATAGAAACATGTAAATCAGTTTTCAAGCAACAAACTCCAATACTGATAGCATAGTGACTAACACAGGTCATCAGGAGAAAACCACACTTAAGAAGTAGGACACTTCAACCTCATAAGCTTTTTGTTGTTCTCGGTATCTGAACTAATCACATAAAAAATTAGACATTCCTTCGAAAGCTGTGGTACAACCAAATTCTATTCTAAATTGTATTTCTAGAAACATAGAACCTTCCCCGGGCTATATTCAAAAAAATATAGTATGACTACCTTACCAATTCAAACTAGCTCTACTTAAAAATAAAAATTAAAATCATCAGAGTATCAATCAGTTCTAATGCTCAGTTTAATTTCTGAGGGGGTCTTCAACTGACCCATGGCTTTATTAATAAGGAGACAGACTCATTTGCCATGAGTAGCTCCTCACAGCATGATTTCCCGTTGCCTTTCAGACTGACAGTTGCTTGGCTTCTGGCTTCTTACATGACAATTGTACCTGTTATTGTGTAAAATTTTCTCTATTTCTGGTGATTGCATGGGTGGCTGACAACTTTTTCCTTCTGATTCATATATTTCACCATGAGCCTTTGGACTGTTCCTTTACACAGCAAGCAACTAGTAATTACTACTTTAAAACACACGTTTTCCAATGAACTAATTTTTGACTACAGGCTGTTCAAAAAAGTAATTTTGTATAAGACCCCAAGTTTCCTCTGTTTTCTCCTGCACCACAGCAAATGAGTGGTAAAGAAGGGCAAGCTTATATTTTATATTTTCTTTCATTATATTTTTGTACTAATTAGAGAAATCCCCTTTTCTGACATTCTGTTTGGACTCTTCTCTGAAAGGCTAACATGTTTCAGTGATTCCACATTCCCTCTGATTGTATGTAAGAATCCACATCTTTTGTGGTGAAAGTCCATCAACGCATTCAGAAAAAAAAATAACTGCCATTCATTTAATAAGTTTTTCTGCATGTCTTCTCTCAAAACATACTGATCTGTAGGCATGAAGAGGACACAGCAGGTGGCACAGCCAAAAAATAGTCTATTTACATGGATTCTTATAATATTGTAGTCCACAGACTAAGGTCTCATATTAGTGTTACCTATTTTCATCAAATGCTTGCCTCTTCTAACTAACAGTTGAGCACAGAATTCAGTTACAAACAGTTTTAAGGAACCATAGACTTTAAAGAACACAGCTTTATTGTTATGGCAATAACAATACTGTCTCATGATACAGGCAACATCCACAGGCAGGTCTTTGGCTCACTCATTTCAAAATCCTGCTGTACTTACTCTAATAATAAAGATAGAGAAAGTATGTTTGGTTTTGTTGGTTTTAATACTGGGGTGAACATATTGAAAGGATTAGGCATTATTGTAGTTTAATACACTAATACTGAGTCTTTGCTGGTTATACTTGGTTACTTTTGCTGAGGCAAGTGGAGACAGGTTCTGAGCATTTTCAAATCCAATAGATATCTAACACTAACACAACTGTATTTTCATATCTTGATAAATTATTGTAGAAGATGCAACCAGAAACAAGACGATCCATTTTCCAGACCGACTTGCAGACTTTACTTTGTGAGCAAATCTGATAACCACAATACTGATAGCTCGCTGGCCCGTTGGACTGCCCCATGAAGACTGCAGTAGGCTGTCTCTAACTGAATTGGAATATCTGTTATGTCAGGTCATGTTAAGTCCCACAACACTACACACTGTCAGCTTGAAGGAGAACATGGTGCAACCTGACATGGTGAGAAACAGCTCTGCAAATCTGATCTGAAATGATGTGGCAGATAATACACTGAAACACACATTGGTTTCAAAAGGAAATGCGGTAACATACTGACCCTTTAGAAGTGACCCTCTAGAGAGAAAAAATATTAGGTCATCTTTCATTCCCTATCTGGCAATATGTTATGTCTCTTTACTCCATAATTTAGGAACTGTCAAGGAATCCATTGCTGACTGGTGTCTCCATCAACAGCAGGTTAACGAGGAAGACTGATGGGCAGACAGTGGCTAGCCTCAGTAGTATGGTCCGTTATAGGCATAAGCACACAGGTTGAAAGACTCAGTCCCAGACTTTAGATTCTGTGCTGAGGATACAAATAAATAAATCTCTTCTAACACTTCAGAATACTTCTGAAGCTGCACTTTTAGCTATAATTATTTGGTTTTCACAGAACAAACAAACGTAACACTGTGGAAAAAGCAGATCCCATTCAAGCTTTTCTGAATACTGTATGAAAACCCACAGTTTTTGATAAATATAAAAATACAAGAATGATTTCAACATACATGTCAAATCATGCTACTTATAAATACATTCACACACACATGCATATACACAAATAATCGAGCATTCCTCAAACACAGTTTTAAAGGAGGTCTATGTGACTACCTAATTTCAACAGAATTTACAACTAATTGAAAAACTGAAAAATTATAAAAATTGGTTCTATTAAGGTATAGAACACTTGTGAGCATTTTTGAACAAAAGCAACTGTAAAATGCTTTTTGAAAGTTGGAAAGTACAAAGGCTAAAAGAAATAATCCTTTGTAGTCGATACTTGTTGCTAATTCTTAGTCAATGTTAATTACCAATTCAGACAAATTAAATTGGGATGTCCAAACTGGAGACAAAAATTTTAAATTTTGTGGAGAAAACACATTGTCATTATTTTTTTTAATTATTTTTTCAAGTAGCAAATATTGCAAACAGAGATGAAATTCATTGACAAATCTGTAGAAAGGGAAGAGTGCTAAACTTTAATGTCAACTTTTATTAATACTTCATGTATGTCATATTTATGTATAAGAATTTAAAGAGCAAATTGCACATTAAAAAAAAAAAAAAAAAAAAAAAAACAGAGTAATTCATCAACGAGCACTTGTCTAGCTGAACTAAGTTCCCTAAAAAGCTTATCAACAGTGTTGTTTTTCCAAGGCTGGAGATTATTTCTATTTTAATAGTACTGTAGAACTTGCAAAACATAATATGGGTTTATGGTTTGATGTACTAAACGGGCTCTTCAATAAATACAAGGGTTAATAGGTAACAAGCAAGTAAAAAAGATGTCAAATGTTGGTAAAGTTTACACTAAGTGCCTGTTTAATATAAAAATCAATGAGCTGACTAAAGCTGTGTAGTAATGAGATACAAAGTGCCTGCCTGTCAACAAACAGAAAACTAGGGAAAAATAACTACAGAGATAAAAATAAACATTTTCCATTTACTTTTCAATGTTTTTACGTCTTTAAAAACACAGAAAACCCTGGAGATAAAAGTGAGATGCCTGCCTTCAAAATGTCACTGGTCATTACTGCTGTTCTGGAAAGATCCACATAAAAAAAAGACATCTGCACTTGAATTAATTTGGCCCTTTACTCTTAAATGATTTCCAGGAGGACACTTATGGGAAAGGAATAATATTTACCTCTACAGATGAAATATATACATACAAGTTAAAAAATATGTGCACTGAAGCACTTGTTTGTCCACACTGACAAGCTAATTCAAAATGTCCCAAAAGAAAATAAAAATTGACTAAAATAAAATTAATTTCCCATTTTGAACTCATAATCAAGGTATTAGATTTTTTTTTTTTTTTTTCACAGAGAGAAGGGCCCAGATGACTCAAATGTTTATTGGCAGCAAGTCTGTTTGTCACCACAAAACCAGCATTTCTGGAGTTCCAGATCCTTTCTAATGTCTGAAGATCCTGGTGTCACTGTATTTCTGGTGGACAGGAATTAACAAAAACTATTCCTCACTTTTGCAAAAGAAAACCATTAACAGTTTTTAGAGTATTTTGTAGCCTAGAAATGATTGAGACCTCAATTATTCTGAAATTCACAGTAGCTGTTTTCTCTTCAGCCCTGGTTTGCAAGTAACCATCAGTGGATGCAGAGAACTGTCTCATGTAAATACCAAAACCCAGCCCTTCTTCTAGACTTCCACTCTGAAACTGGAAACAGATTGTATTCCTTCATGTGGTCAATTCACATTGAATCCACGTAACTCATTATGATCCATGAGAGGGAGATCTTCCTTTTTGCCATGATCTAGAGTCATTTTGCTATGACCTGCTCTCTACTATTTGGGTTTGACAGCACCTCTGGAGCCTTCTGATATGGCCCAAAACCAAACCCTCTCTCCAGCATTGCAGCACAAAGCAAAACACTGTTAGCAGTGGCACTGCCTTTCCAAGGGCCAGATGTATCCCTCACTGCCCAGGCATAACATTGTTCAAACGATTCTAATAAACACATTATCCTTCCAAGCATTATGAAACAATTCCAACCCTGATACACTTTTAATAAAAAAACCCTGAAAAATAAAAACCCTGCTCTCCCCCTGTTCTTCTTCCCCCCCTTCACTAATAGAAGCCTTCCATTAAAAAAAAATATCTTCAATCACAAGAAGAAAATGGAGAGATAAATTAAACATTTGCTATCTAAACAAGTCCTATTCTCAAAAGAAAACATAATCACTTTTATGCAGGAAACATCTCTGTGTAAACATATTAAAATTTCAATCATTAGTATACAAGGACAAGTATTTGAGGCAGAATTACCTTCCAGTCATAATGTTTGCCATATAAGCGTCTGCATACGATGAAACAGAGACCAATACAGTGGGAACTTAAAATTAATATGGCATGATAGGACTGAGATTCTGTAATTATTGCCCATTTAATGCACATTGGGTAGCAGAAACAAATTCACAATTATCAAAATGTCTTGGGGGGGTGGGTACTAGCTTAGCCATCTTCATTCTGCTGTATTATGCTTCTTATGTCTGCTGCCATGTACACCTTTTGTCAACTGCCTTAATAGTGATATGAAACACTGCACATTCGAGAAAGAAAATTAGTGGGAGGCTTCATTATCTTTTTTTCTAAAGCTTCCCAACAGTAAACAAGACTGTTTCAAAGGAAATACCAACATAGCAAGGCAATGTCTCTTTATCAGTGAATTGTCTTCCGAGTACTCATTCTTTTAATATAGAGACATTCAGTTGGAAGTCCTTCAAAGTGTGATTAAATACACACTAAAATATTATACTACCTCACAACTTTCAAACATCTTACCATCACATTTATTTTTTATCTTTCAATTTTACATAAGACATATGTTAATCTCTGAAAAGAAGCTGAATTTGACCTTGAGACAAGTCCTTCAGTCAATTTTACTTCAGTATCAAGTAGGTTACAACATATTTTACCTTGACTATCATCAGGATTACAGCCAACCATTTCCAATATTTATCAGCTTGTCTGACTTTAATTATAATAAGCATGGAGCTAATTTCAAATACCACATCTATCAGATTAAGTTCTCAGAAGCTCTCAGCAAAGTCCAAGCATGAATGCTAACTAGGGGAACATGGACTTCCTTGCGCTACCCATTTTATATGATGTGTTAATAATGGATAGCTGGCTGAAGGAGGGGAAGTCAGGGAAAAGAAAATTCACACATCCAGTGTATGGTGAAGACAGCAATTCCAAGATTGTCTTACCTTGGGAAGCTCTTAATAAGCGAGTGCTCGGCATACACTATGTTGTATGATGGAAACCATAGATTTTCCATTTGATATACCAGAGAGACAGAGTGGGGGAAAGCAAGAATATAAGAAAATTCTATAAGGTAGTCAGCTGACAGTACTTAAACAAACAAACTCCTCTGGGTTTGCCAGATACTTTATTTTCACAAATCAGCATCACATTACCTACAAAGCCTGACCTTGCCAAAATAATTCACTCTCCTGGACAGGCCAAACACAACAAATATAATCTGGAAAGCAGAATGCTAAAGAAAGCTACCAGGGCTACATGGAAACAAAAGTTATAACTTGAAAAGCTTTATAGCTCTAACAAAAACAGACACCACTCATCTCCAGGGATTTGTGTGTTGTGGGGTTTTTTTATGTATATTTGCAAAGATGGTATACATAGCTAACATTTGTCCTGGGTGCACACAAAAGAACTAGCACAAGAAACTTTACACAGTTTCAATAAAGCTATGTTCCTATGAAGCCTGAATGTCATGCATTAGTCCTTATCCTCCAACTTCATAACCCTGACTTACTTGGGAGCATGGGAAGTTAGGTGTTGATTTGGAAAAAAAAAAATTTGCAAGTTTTTCCCCCAGAAGTTTCACCTTTTTTTAAAATGTATAAATGCTACCAAATTAAACTCCTACAAGTTTTTTCTATGCTTCCTCTGTATTTAAAGCTGATTTTCTAATTACAGGCTCCAGGTAACTGATGTTCATCAATATAAGCAACAAACTGCCTTGTTTCATAGATTTCACAGATTCCTAGATATTTGTATGTCTATTGCTCTGTACGTGTGTGTGCAGATCAGTAATATATACATGTATTACACACTTCCATGCAGCATGAGGACATGAACACATACACAAAAATGCACCCTTTGGAATAGTCTCGGCACATATGTTCATGGGCGTAGTGTGCATATGGGTTTATCCCATTATTCTCCTATCCCTTACTGATCCTCCAACATTACCAATTAGTCTCAGCAACAGGTGGCTAGCTATAAGGAGAGACTTGCCAAATAAACACCACTTTCTCAAAAAGCTGGCTCTGCTTTGTTAGCTGCTGTGTCACAGTACAGCAGCCACTATCAAAGAGGCATGTCCCTAATTGTGAAGACTGCAGGGAAAGGATGACAACTGCTCCTGATTAGCACCCTGATTAATGTTACCCAAATGACTACACAGCTTTTCATGTTGGGAGGGAAAGCTCACAAGCGGAAGGAGGACAGAACCATAACACAGTCCACAAGATTTACATTTGAGTGAAGCCTCTGATATAACGTGTGATCACAACGGGAGACGGGCAGATCATTTTGAAGGCTCTGACATGCAGTCTCAGCAACGAAAGTGAGATATAAGCCTTAGTGTGACAGTAGTTATGGCTTCTCACCAATTACTTCTAATAGGGGCGGCTCCATTCCCCATTGCTGTGTGAAGCAAGGAGAGAGAGAAAGACTGTACCCTAAAGAGACACAATAACTGCAAAGTTCATGGCTGTCAGATGACCCACAAATGAACACAGAAGCCACTTCAAACTTAATAAATACTGATCTAACTTCCTCACCTTTAAAATAAAGAGAACAAAACTGCCTGTGAGAACAGTGAGGCCCCTCCCAAAGCCTGAACTCTGGAAAAAAACAAGCAGTGGTTCAATAATCCCTTGCCTTATTAAGCGCTTTGGGTCAAAGTGGCAAAGAGAGGAGGAAGAGCCTTTTCCAACAGGAATGCTAACAAATACAACCCCTATTATGAAGTAATAGTCAGCATTTCTTTTCAAAACAGATAAAGTAGGACCATACGACGTTTTCTCTAAAGCTAAAAATTTATTTGAACTGTATGAAGAGCTAGATGTTAGATTGGCTTCTGTTACTACCATTTTAGTAAGAAGCTTTAGGGGCTGGACTTCAGCTTACCGCAGCCAACAACTTCCTTTGTGACAAATATTTATCACTTTTAAAAAAGCAAACAAATCTACCACACCCCTCTCCATACCTAAGACCTGAACATTTGAGAATGACAGAAAAGCTGTAGAAAAGTCACAGCAAGACAGCTGTGAACATTCCTTGGTCTTAGTCTTTAGATTTAAGGGCTGCTGTAGTCCATGTGATAACTGGAAGGTTATGGGCCAATGCATGTAAACCTAACTAATGAAGGCCAGGTGCAAACTTCTCTGATAAAAATAAGGTGCATGAAAGTCTGATTGACTGATTTGGGCCAGGATTCATATGACTGATGAGGACAATATATGTCCTCAGTGCAACTACATGAAAGGGCAGGCTGCTCACAGTGATCCCCATCTTCATCCTCACTTCATAGATGTGTTCAAAAGTGTTGGAGGTGACCACCATCAGGAAGAAACTACTCATTTTTTTCCATAATTTACACAAGGAACTTTCCACACACACACAGCTGCCCCTCTTCCCCTCTGGGGGTGCCCCATGAGCACGGAAACAGGAAAACGCCTGAGCAAGGTAACACAAGTGGAAATACACGCAGCCGGCCGAGATGCACAGACCGGAGCAGCAACGCCATCCTCACCGGGGCAGAGGGCCGGACTCCCCAGACTTCCAGCCCAGGCACAGCACAGCCTCAGGGGGCCAGCACAGCCTGTTCCTCTCCTGCCCCACACCTCTCCCCCCCAGTGAGCTGAACCAGAAAGTCAAGCACCATGAACAAACTGCCATGCAGCAGGGTCCTTTGGTGCAGCCCTGTCAGTGTTTAGAAGCCTGTTCATTTCTTTTTCTGTCTCCCAAGAGTTCCCCTCCCGTTTTGCAGGGATATTTCCAAGGGCTCCCATTTCCAAGGGAAGTGAAGACTTGGCCAGC
>JAOXNG010000002.1:9273605-9283979 GCA_028566535.1 Scolopax minor
GATGACATCCCGTCCCTCAGGTGTAATGATGTGTAAAAGAACCTCACAAAATGGAGAGCTTAATGTAAAGTCATAAAGGTAGCATACAACACAGATAACTCCAGTATTGATGGAGTCTATAACTTAAGTTTCTACTCTGAGCCCAGGAAACTCCAAGTGCTTTGAGATACACATGGCTGAGGGGGTCTCTGCAGTTTCACTACTTCCTGGGGAGAGGGAGCACTGAGATAGAAAATTGTATGGAACGAATCCCAAGAGTGTTTTCACTGACAGAAGTCACATTTCTTCATTTTCTACAGGTTCCTGATTTAATAACCTCCTAGGCAGACAAAAGGGCTTATCTTTGCATTCACCTCCACCTAAAAAAAAATTCAATTAAGCTCTGTTTACCCTTCTTGATTATTAACCCCTTTTATGTTCTGCTAAGGAAGAGTGTCTTTCTTTCCTGCTTGTATATATACAAAATATAAGATTATCTTGCATTTCCATGAAGGCTCAGAGAATAGCCCTTGCATTTGTTTTAATTCACAGTATGAATTATATTTATTTCATATTCTGTGTATATCACTGCAGTAGAGGCTATTTACAGTCTCAACTTGTCTGCTCAGGAAAAAAAAAAAAAAAAAAGAAGAAAAAACTTCTGGCTTTACATTTAAATGCAATCTTTGGTTGGATGGATCAGATCTTTGCAGTTCCCAGATGCTGAACAAAAGGCTTGTTCTGTCTAATAATTTTACTACATTATGTATATACAGAAATGCACTAGTCTATCACTTTACAAATATATGAATATATCACAAGCATATTAATACTGTGCAGGAGTGGTAATAGCACACATTTGTTAATAGACACAATAGTAGAAAATCATTTTGACCCTCAGGTATCTCTAAAAATGACTTTCCCTGCCGTACTTTTCCTTTAGAAAGATTTCAGTTTTATACGCATTGTGGTTCTCAAGATTAATCCCTTCTATGAAGACAATGACTAATAATGTTATGTCTTCTCTTATATATTCAGTCACCATGCTTTACAAGCAAAGGAGAAACAAAAAGAATCCTTCAGAGAACAATCATTTGCTTTTTATTACCAATCATTGAAGAAAAGGAACAGTCCTGGCCAAAGAGCTAGCCCCAGCCTGTGGAAAGGATGCTGAAGAAAGCCAGCAAACCCATGACAAAGCTCAGCCATAAGAAAAATGAATAAATAAAACACAGTATCTAAATACAAGAAATGCAAGAAGGAGAAAGAATGGGATTTGGGCTCAATAAGGAAGGTAGAGCATGATGGGTAAAACAAAAAAGAAACTGTTTCCATCCAGGAGGGAATCCAAAGAAGTCCTGCCCAGAATGTATCAGAAAGATTACTAGGAGGGACTGGGGAAAGGCAGGAAGAGAGCAAAGGCAATACATTCCCTTGCTTTCATAGATGAAGTCATGAATAGATTTACACATAAACATACATACACATGTATGTAAACATTCACAGACACATTCCTTGAAATCCATACATATATGTGTGGCTATATATGTACATTCTCTCCCTCTCCCCTACCATTTAGGGGAAAGACAATAGAGACTGTGAACTTATTCAAAGTTCATTGCATATTGGCATATATGAATATATTTTCTCAGGATGATAGTATTACTGCCTGAAGCCCTACATACAACCTTCCAGGACAGACTTCTATCCTTTTGCTGTTCAATTTCCATCTATGCATTTGTCGAAAAAATTCTAAATGGATGTATAAACATCCGTTCTTTAACACATGGGAACTAAAAAGACTCCCTTCTAGAATTAGTTCCTCATATTCTCTGCTCAAGTACACCAAATCATACTTACATTTCTCCTTGTCATTCACGCATGCCTGAACAAACAGTTTAGTCTTATGCCATGGCTTGAAAAGTCAAGAGATTCAAACTACCATCACTCAGGGAAAGAAAGTCCAAGAACTTTGAACCTTCTACAGATGACATCTACAATTTTCAAAGACCTCTCTGTTCAAAGTGAATTAATTTGCACCCTCCAGTTCCAGGCTGCTGAACTTTGCACTGTCATTAGACAGTGTGTGCTGTATTATGAAACATTTCTCTGTTTCAGAATATAAAAGGGAAAAAACAGAGTCACCAATAGCCACTAGCTTCTGCAAAGTTGAGCCTGGAGACTGTTACAATGAGTTGAAAAAGAGACAGTAAAGAACACACAATGAGTGCCCTCAGTACTAGAATAATAATCACTTTTGACCGGATGACTGAACTGAAAAACTGGTGAAAACTGCTTCTAATAAAGTTTTTAATTTTTTTCATGAGCTTTCCCCTATAAATATACTTCTGAAGTCTTTTAAAATACAAACTGATCTTAAAAATAACTATTTTGAATAAATAATTTAAGACTTCTGTTTGCAAAGCATCACTCCGCGGCATTTTCAATTTTTCAAAAGAACTTGCATCCTCTTTTTGCAAAATATTTACAAAGTGTTTGAAAAGTCAACATTATTTCCTTAACTTGCCTTGAATTTATAAGTAAGACAAGTTGCCTAAAAATGCCCAGACTGTCCGTCTGGCTTCTACTACCATTGGACTTCCAGATAGGTTATAATAGCACTCATTCAGAATCAGGCTCTACCATAACTTTAAGATCATTTGTATATCATATCAGGCATTGTCCCAAAAGCATTTAGTGAATAGCTTCTAGTGAATAGAAGGTTGAAACAACTTCTGTCCACCACTCCCATACTCTGCTAGGAACTGGGAGGAGTTAGAGAGGGGGAAGTCTTACTTCTGTCATTAGCACACTTATTCACATACGTTAAAAAACAAAGTACTAAAATTAATTTATAAGTAATAATTTGAAGTGAAATTTACTTTCTTTAATTACATTTAGTGTTACATACTCTGATGCATTACTAAATAAAAAAATACTATCAAAATGACAAAAATCCATGCTTAATTTAAGTAGGCCAATTACCTTAAGTGCTACTACAGTCAGAAAAGTGATTCACGGATAAATATGGGAACACACAATGTCATTTCTTCAATAGCTTCCAGATCAAATTCAATGTAAAAGTCAAAAGGTCAATTTTTTTCCTCTGCCCTGTGGCATCAGAAACTCCCTTCGGAACTTGAATTTGGCTGAGTTCTTTCTTTCTTGGCATTCTCAGCAACAGCTGAGATTATATATTATGTTAGGAGACACACTCTTTTCACAGGAAAGTCTTAGTGTTTTCCAGGTAAAATTTGAAGATTTTATATTTGCCTGGAGTCTAGACATCCAGTATCCTGGGTTATACAAGAATAACTAGATGGTGCAGGATTTGTGTAGAATAAATGCTCAGAGGATTCTTCTGTTCCTTGTTGGATAAAAGGGTGCTTAGGCCCAATCTATTCCTCCCTTTATTATCTTATACAACAGCATCAAGACAGATATGTCCAAGGATTCTCTCCTTAAGTCACTGCTGTTGCAGACTGATGACCATAAAGAAGTTACATTTCTCTGTGGCTGGGTGCTTAAATTCTATCTATACATTTTGTTATTCAAACACAGCAATCCCAATTCAAACTTCCGTGCAACAGTTCCAGCTGGGAGGCTCCAACCAACCGAAAAAAACCACACAAACTCAGCCACGTAGCACAGGCAGAAAAACTGCAATACTTTCTAGTAGTGTCAAATTTGCTGAACAGGCACATAACACCACATGTTGGTTCAACACTTCTCAAGCAGCAGACTCTTTGTATTTGCATTAAACACGGCATGCTCGCTGGAAAAGCCTGTAGAGAAGTATGGCAGCCCTAGTGATCCAGAAGTGGTTGTCTGGCAGCTGAGATAATGATGCAGAAAGCAGAAGATAACTTATGTTACACTGACAAGAATAAATGAAACCTGCTTTATTTTGTTAAGATAAGATGAAAGTAACTTATGTGCAAATGTTCTATTTTGCTTTTGTTGTGACAAAAATGCTTCTCATCACAACTGATTTGCACATGGATTATGTAAAAGCATGCATTTCTTAGTTTTCATTACCATATTCATTTACAAATTAAATAATTGTAAGAGTAGTAGCCTGGCACAAAGGGACCTTTACACAGGAACATTCCAGGAACCATAGCTAGTTGTAAAACTATTGATAGCATAATTGTTGTAACTTCCAATCAAGGGCGAGGGCCTTGACAGGAAGGACTAAGAAATAAAATTGCCGTGTAATTGCTATGGGAAACGAAACTGCCCAGGAAACTCATCACATTGAAGAAGTTCTTTCTACATTGCAAGATTTATCAGGAAGCCTTCAAAATGAATGTTACTTCAAGGATCATAATAAAAAACAATGCCTCTAATCTTCAAAAAAGTTTATAAATCAAGAAATTGTAGAACTTTTCTCCTGTAGGAACAAGGTTCCATAGATGCATTTTAAAGGTCTGAAATTCTTTGAAAGTTTCTTCTGCAAAACTTTTTTACAACACTTTTCTTAACCAAACAACACTTACTTATTGACACCAAAAATTACGAATAAAGTATTACAACTCCCTTTCACAGGTTTAATATAATTTTCACTGACAAGATGGAGCCATTAAAGAAGCTGTTTTGTCTTACATTTTGTAATATGGGTACATGCGCATGTATGTAAGAAAGCAGAGAGACTAGATATAACCGCAGTGACAAAGTGTTTCTCAACAGTAAGATTAATCTAGTGAAAACATAGCTATTACTTGCATTTCTCTTCAGAAATATGATTTGGTATTCCTCATTGTTTTCATTTTCACATCCAGCTTCCAAAACACTTCTCAACTACTTTCTCTAAACATACATCTTTTAATTTTCTCACCCTGGAAGCACACTTTCAACTATTTATTACCCAACCTCATCTTACTGTGGCAGCACCCACTGCTTTTAACCTATAGTCATTTTAGAGCTTGATAAGATTCTTTATGAAACTTGCCACGCTACCAATTTTTGTGTCAGAAAATTTGATTACTGACGTTTCTACATCCAGGAGGTCAGCACAATAAAACATTAGACTTCCCAGCAGGCCTTTACAGACTGATGCAATGTATGTAGAGGCACAAAAGCTCTCCTGTAGAGGAAAAAACAATTCAAAACACATCAATGCATCCAAAGCTTTCTAGGATAACTCATCAGGTCTGACTTCTGTTGCAGGTTCTTTAACTGGTGGGTAGACATATTTCCACAGGGCACCATCTGACAGCCATTAACAAACCTAGGGTCAAATTCTTTTTTTTTTTCCCCACAGAAAATTAATGCCAAATAGCATGATTTAATATGGTATTTTCATAAAGACACAAAGTAAAATAACTCATTTTAACATAACCCTTGTCCCTTGAGATCTTATTGTAAACACCTTATTTCTGAATGTGCCATTCATTTCTGTTGCCTAAAGAATTTCTAAAGAAATTTCACACACCAGTTCAGTTTTTTCAGGTTTTTCTTTCCATTTCACAGATGGGAAACAGAAGCACACAGGGGCTAGAAAGCCTTCTCAAGATGTTATGGCAAAAACCATCAGGGACAGGGAGGGAACTCAGACTGCCTTGTTCTGGTCTTAAGTTCCAACAGCTCTGCAACACATTAGCAAGAGAGGAGACTTGTCTTAGCTATCACTAACTTGATTTGCTATAGTGCATAGCCATCATTTTCATATTAGGCAGCAGTCTCATCAGCAGAAAGCTCCCATTGTGATCAATGGGGAGTAGATTTCTGTGCACTTCTGAAATGATGCAGAAGCCATAAATGAGAGGAGTGGAAAAAGATGGGCTGAGTCACGCAGACACAGTATCTATATGAACCTTTACCTTTTCTTATCCAGATACAGGAGAACTGTATAGATATGTATCAACTGACCATTACCTCATTGGTACTGCTCAGTAGGAGAACAGCGCATCACCGTGAAGAATATGAATGCTGCAACTGTCAAGTCTGAGATATTTGAAAGATCACTTCTTGAAAACCAAGCTATTACCCATTTCTTGTTTTTAGCCATTTCTTCACCACAAATGACAAAATCTAAAAGCTAGCTTCAGGCTAGATGGAATGTCACAGTTTGTGCCTTGCCATTTCTATTTAGCAATCTCTTCCTTTAAAACTTGCACATCTTTCCTGTGAAAACTCTCTATTTCTTATTACAGAATTTAAGGCATTTTACTGGAAAGGACTAAACTATTTCACTGAAGTTGTTCATACAGGTTTCTATCTGTAGCTTCAGCATAAGACAAGGCATATTTTATCATAAGCACAACAATATTTGGGTGCTTGTTGGGCTGGTCAGTGACTACTTTATTTCTAGTTACCAAGTCCATTACTTTTCCTTAATTTAGCTAGTGCAGAAATTATAATCCAAAATGCATGTCTGATAAGGGACAAAGAATTCATAAGGTAAATAATTTTCAGCTCCAGTATAGCAGGGCATTACTATAAACATGGGACTTCTTTAAATTGTAAAATGTTATTTTGTCTTAAGAAAACCTGACTGGTTTCACAAGGAGGACACCAAGGAGTTGGCTGATTTTTAGAGATCAGCAGATGGACAAATTAAAACATTACTCAAGGGGACAGTATAACTTCCAGAAAGCAGGTAGAGAAAGACCATTGATTACAGTAAACCACAAAAGACCAGTGTGTGATACTCTCCATAATCATAAACACATGTTCTTCAAGTGACTTCCCTGTGCAGTCAGCTCCTGCACATAGAGTGGGGAACTGTTGGTGGAGATGCATAAACATGCACTGCTCAAACTAATTACTGAGAGCAGTAGGTATGCCCTGGGAGCCAAGCTGCTGTTCTTGAGCTCAGTGTGCAATATCCTGGGAATGAGGTTATTTATCCCCTATTGAACAATGCCTGCCCAGAGCTGGCAAAAGTCAGTTGGCTCCTTTATGGAAACATCTCCAATCAAATTCTTATGGGAAAAAAAAAAAAACAAACCTGCTAGTGGAATTACTATTAGAGGGTTGTCGCATCCGAGAAGAAGAGGAGAGGAAACAGTTGCAATACGCAACACACTCTCCACTGGAAGGAGCAGAATGCCTGTGGCAATTTTCCACCTCCTTTTAGTGTCTGTCTTACTGGTACAGACTGAAGGTCACTCTGTGATAAATGGAAAAGATAAATTTGATCATAACTGAGCATGTAAATTATAGAACTTGTGAATTAAGGGTTTCAGGATTTGGTACGGAGATGTTAACCCTTTGCAGAAAGAGGCAAAGAAATACAGATACTACTGGAGGAAGTGATACTGTAGTTCAGTAACAAGGTTTGCTACCAGGAAAAACGGGTGATGGCAATTTGTACTTAGAGCATCTAGGGAGTTACCAGGGCCACAATTCCCAGTGGTTGAAAGATCCCTAACTCAACCAGCTTTAACCAGAAGGTTAAAGCTACAAATCAGCAGGAGGGAAACAAGAGTAACTATCAAAGGACATTTGCAAGACATCCTTTTAATAATATTTCTTTCTTTTTCATTCTTGGAAATAACTGCTAGAATAATTCAAACTTTTTAAGGCCAATCTTCTCTTACACAGCAACTTTCTCATTGCTGCCAGAATGCCACCAAAAGAACAACTACCATGTACATTGTGAGGCTTGCTTTCAATGCACCCAATGGTCAAGCATTACATAGCACAGTAATTACATGACAGTTTATTTATTTGTTGGGTTGCTAATTTTTGATTTTACAGATTAACTCTACAGGTATCAAGGCAGCCTTCTCATGCTAAAAATAGTTCTATGTAATTAAAGGTATGTTACAGCCTCAGCTGATTTCCCACTTAAAAATCACCCTCATCATCTTCAATTTCTCTGTTGAAGAAATACCAAGTGACATTACTAACAACTGAGAACAGAAAGCGGCACCCAAGGCTTTCAGAACTCATTCAAGGTCCGGACCCCTTCTTAGGCCTCTTTTTTGCCCCCTTTTAATTTTTTTAAAAAGAGTACTCCAACTTCAAAACAAGACGTTATTTCTCTCTGATTCACCATTGAAAATCTGTTATATAGAAAGAATGCAAATAAAGATCTGTTTTGCGATTGTGGAAGACTATGTATAAAACCTAAACTATATGTGCAGATACATATAAGATTATTTTTCCAACTCCAATTTAACCTTAATTTCATTTCTTTGTATTCTGCTCATAGTATGTCACCACACCAAAAACAAATGCATCACATTTTAAACCAAAAATGTTTGCAGGGTTTTAAAACATACTACAGAAAATTTATTTTCCCCATTACAGATCGTATATCCTAAGAAGAGAGCTCTAAAAATACAAGTTAAGCATATGGAACAGCATTCATATCAGTTGAGCAGAGGAGGAAAAATAATTTAAAAAATTATGTACACAATTCCCTTTCACTCTGAGAGCTTGGTACAATGAGAGATTTAGTCTTTCATTGCTTCTTCCCACCCATCACAAGGTACTAAATTTTCTTGTGGAGAGACTCCTTTTTTCCTCAAGTTTGAGCCCAAAGTAAAAATTTTTCTGAAGGAAACACATGAGATGTAGTGAAAATGTTAACTCTGCCTTTTGGTTTCATGCAAGGAACTATATCACTATGGAGAATGGTGTGAGGAACCATGTAAAAAAAGATATAGCAATAGTTATTGTGAAAATTAATTTTTAAAGAGAACAGTACTCAGCTTTGATAGAAAGCATTTTCTGGGAATGGGTAAAGGCTATGTTGAACTTCCTCACACAGCTATGTGACCCCTGCCAATCAATGTCAACACTTTATTAATATTTTACTGAAAAAGTGTGAGAGGATTCAAACTTTGGCTGTCTTGGTAAGTGTTGCTAAGCAACTTTGCTGCTTGTCTGAGAACTAGTTTTCACAGCAACCTTTCCTTCAAACTGAAGGCCTGCTTCTACTTGAAATATTTTCCCCTTTGTCAGTGAAGAACCCAGCAAGTTATATTGCACCCTTCCCTTTATATTTTCCTCTCCATTTCCCACCTAAAAGAAAAAAAATTAATAACATATGAAATTCTCCATTTCACTTACCATAATCACTGTCATAAAATACTATGAATTTCTGCCACCGCAGCTCGGTGACAAGTTTCAGCATAACATCGTTGAGGCGGACTGGTGGCCGGGCAGCCAACGTGTACTCTTCCTCCTCCAGGCTGGGGTTCAGGTGGCAGGCGGTGCGTGGGGATCCCCCCGTGTTGCGCTGGACAAAAAGGTGTGGGATATGCATGGCATCTGTCAGGGACTGCAGGGCATTTGCCGAGGCACAACCAGTGGATGTCACTAAGGCTAAGATCCCCAGGGTCATCAGGTCACAGGCTGGAGAAGAGAAGAAATAAAGCAGCGTTAGAACAAGCTCAACAATTCCTTTGACCAGCCTAGAAACTAAGAAGGGAACAAGACAGGCTTTGCCCTTGCCATTAACAGAGAGATTAAATGATTTCTACTACAGTATCATCTGAAGCCTTTCAGAGATAGGTCCTGTACCTTTACACAAGGAGACAGTATCTGCAATCAGTACTGATAAGACGAAGTTGAGGACAGATAACATTACTACTGCCATTTCTCCAAACAGCAGCCAATGTCTATGGCAAGGGAGATTATGACCCTTGCTTCAGGTCATTCCTGGTGGAAACAGGAACTTAACTCCTGTTTCATAAAATCTACTTCACAGCTTTCATCTCTTAATCTTTGCTGTGTTGGATGAAGACTTCGGACAATAAAGAGCAATTTCAGTTTCAAGGATTTGTCTTCTATAATAGAGTTTTGAAGGATTTTTAAATTGATGAAAAAACATTTACCATGTATCTCAGAGCAATGAAGAAACAACAAAGGCACTCATTATAACAAAGGCAACAACCCATGAATGACTAAACAATTACTAACAACACTGTAGTTGTCTTTAAAAAGAACTAGAAAAGCATGTACCATTAAAAAAACACACCAAATACATTTGAGTCAATCTGCTTTTGAATATGAATGGTTAGGCGAGTTTGAAGCAGGTTGGGTAGCCTTGCTCTGCTGCTCAGGACATCAGGCAGCCTCCCACATAGCTTGCTCTTCCCAAGACTCCTCCAAGTAAGACAATCTGATATTCAGCTGGGGTTGGAGAATGTTTCCAGCCAAGACCTCCAGCTATATCTCAGCAGTTCTTCTGTCAGCACTTGTGGGTAGGACTGTATAAGACTACAAAGCACCTGCTGATGCCCATTTTTACTAATCCTCTTCAACAAACAACTACAAAGTTGACACCTAGGATCTCAGCACAGCAAGTACGCATAGCTGAGCACTGCACCAGCCCCAAAGGTCCACCAGGGCCATTGGGATGCACTTTTTAGTTAGCCACTGCTAAAAACTTCTTCCTAGAAATATCTTTCATTATTGTCTGACATTTGCTCATATATT
>JAOXNG010000002.1:9303895-9314457 GCA_028566535.1 Scolopax minor
ACAAGGATATATTGAAGCAACGTGGAACTACCTGCTCTGCCACTACAAACCAGTTTGATCACAGAGAGATCAAGATGAGACAGTTTTTTCTGGTCTATACCTGTAAAAATTGTTTAGGAATCCTTGTGGGACAACATTTACCTTTTTATCATGTAAGGACATACTAGTCTTCCTATCTCTATATTTTCATCAAGTCAGAATTCACCACACACGATTGTTTTTTTTCCCAGTACCTATGTTTTGGAAATACTTCTTTTAAAAAAGCAACACCACACAAGAGCCTAATTTCATCCTCTTGTTCTTCATTCACAAGCCATTACAATAAACGTGGATGTTTTCAAAGAAATCTTTTTGCTCTTGGTAAGGACAAGGTAGCAGAACAGGAGCTATTAAAAGATTCATTACTGCACCTCTACAGGCCCAAAGCAAATTTTCATGCCAGCTAAGCTTTGCCACATCTCAAAAGCTAGAGATCCTCCCTTCTATTTTGATGGAAATATATTTATCATGACATGAAAACTAGTGAACAATAATACTGAGAAATCACATGGAATAGATGTGGTTTAAAGCTTTGGGAACATCTAGATTTTAATGTAAATAAGGCACAGACAATATTACAGTGTTGGAAAGCAACTTGCTTCCCCAGCCTAAAGCAAATACAGGGATGCAAAACCAAATAAAATAAACATCATGGTCACTTAATCCCACCAAACCAGGAACAAAAAGCCAGATGTCAAGGTCTGAGCAACAAGGGGTGCTCCTCCTCTTTAACATCCCCAGAAGGAGAGCAGAGAACGGAGCTGGCACTTTGCATCCTATTGTTCAGAGCAGGAAGTCAAGCAGCCGTCTCTTGAAATGGAGATCAGATGTCCCTGCTCTGGACTTTCTTCTTGCAAATATTAAGACAGATCCCCACTGCAGCTGCACATGGGTATGCATGGACATACACGTTTGTGTACTTAAAGGAAATAAAAAGAAAAAAAGACTGAGATATTGTTCTGCCTATATAAGACAGCATAGCAAGAGCTGAAAATAAAACTACATTATGGTCTACTGCTGCTTCTTTGTTATAGTAATAAAACTGGGCAGAACTCCATAGAGCAGACCTAATGTTTGGCCTAAGGATGTCACACTCAAAAATAGATAGCTGAGAGCTCAGGAACAGAATATTTCACATTTCTAGTGACAACTTCAACAAAACACAAGGCAGATACTGGTTTATATCATTGGTTGAGGATTTCTTCTGTAAAAAGGGAGAGACTGTTTCCAGATACAAATTTGAAAGAATAGGAGAGAGATGAAAGCCAGGCAAAGTACTTGCCAGAAGGGTGGCATGGAGAAATGCCTGGTGGCAGGAGAGGAGAGATGCTGTGGGGTCACCCTGGCACACCACTGCCAGCAGGAGGGAGCAAATGCTGACAGAGGCAGCAGGAACCTGTGCTGAACCCTGTAAAGGTGATGACAAGAAACTTCAGCCAGGCAGAAGGCAAGAGAGCCAGGAGATGCTCAGAAAAGACTGATAGCACTGGCATGCCAAAATAAAAAGGTAGGTGGTGAACAATAGTGATGTGAACCCTACTGGTGAAGAGGAGGAGCTGAGCAGAGGCCAGGAAGCAGGAATAGGAAACTGCTGTGCTACTTCCCAAAACACAGAGCTTTAGCAAGAAAACTCTCAGTAAAACGTAGGATTCAGTAATAGGGAAAGAGAAAAAAAATGGAAGAATTTCATAACAGCATCCACCTGGGAGGAAGGATGCAGAGCCAGAGGAAGAGCATCTGACACAGCTGGGAAGAGGCTGCACACAGAGGGATGGAGAACTGCAACCTTTTCTTCCCAGGACATGGTTACACTAACGCCAGAGGATGAAAAAGCTCACACTTCAGTAATGAAAACCATCTATTACCCCATGAAATCTGTTTGAACATTGTGTCACGTAAGTCTTGCCTAAATGCATATTTAAGAAACTTCAAGATGGTTTGAAGCAGGAAGCCCTGAGAAATATCAGCCAGAGCCATCAGGCCACAGAGAAGGCTGAGAAGAAGGACACCATTGTGGCGACTGCACCAAAAAGGGCTAATTTCATTTGAGAAGTAGTATTTGGATGTGAATGTAATGTGTTAAGGCATCTTGCACATACAGAACTGGCTTTTAAAGGGAATTTTGGCAGCCAGTGGTAATGGAAGATCCCAAAAGTCTTTTCCCTTTGCAGGAAGAGAGACTAGGCCAGAAATGCTGGAGCTGGATCACAATGTGCCCCACAAAGCCTGATGGAGATTGTAGGAGGGCTCTCTAAGGGGAATACAATAATCCAGCTGCCAATTCGGCATTAAGTCCTGCTCCTTGTCATGGCACTGGCAATAGCAATAGCAATATTCCCAAAATAGGCAATTGGCTGCTAAAAACACCCCAAGGAACATCAAGAAGCCAACACCAAGTACCAGGTACATGCACAAACCCAAAGCTTAGTAAAGCATCTTTTTATCTTAATAAACGAGCGTTCCTCTCCCATCCCCAGCCTCTATGAGTGTTAGATGGCAGATGTAGTACAGCTACAGCAATGGGCTCAGCGTGACACACACTGTGACCAAACACAGAGAATGATACCAGGGAAACGTGTCCTGGTCGCGTGCGTGGTGACAAGGACATCTCTCCCAACAGCTGGGACCGGCCGTGCCAGACCGTGGCACGTACGTGCTCCCTCGCTCATACACCCAGCACAGCTTGGCACTGCCTGAACTTACAAACTGAGCAACACGCAGGAATTCAATGGTGTTTTGTTCCCAGAAGCATTAAGGAGAATACGTCAAAAGTATATAAAGAACGCAAACAATAAATGTCCATCCGGGTTAACAGCCAGTTTCATTTCTTGTGATAATGGCCAAAGAAGCCTTACTGAGAAAGAAAAAGCATTTTTTAATTATTCAGCATTTCCATGGATGACTGATAAATTGACTCCAAACAATTCAACAGTGAGTGAGTTTGCTTTAGAGAGATGAGGAGGGTGGAGAAGACATTCAGATGGTCTCGGATCTCTCCTTTCCTTTTGCTTCAGTGTACTTCAAAGAAATGTGCTCAACTAACCACGTACAATTCAGGTCATTGAACAGATGCAGACACTGCTGGGTAACTAACATGGATAGTTAACCAGCTATTTTTCTTTCACATTTTACCTGTCACCATCAGGGTCTTGTAAAAGAGAACAGGAGCAGCCATTAGGCACCTCTACATAAGTTCAGCTCATGTCAAGTGAAATCACATCAGGTAAAAAAATATGCTAAATAAAATGATATTCAGTTTGTAAATTTGTGCTGTTTCATTCTGTATGTGCCAAGAATGCACAACAGATACGGATGTTTGCCTGGTCAGTTCCTGCTAGAAAATGCTCTAGACAAGTCAGCATTTTTAGTTTCCTAATTATTAATGGCATCACGCTTTGACTGAAATGACATACATAGTTCACAGAATCACCTAGGTTGGAAGGGACCTTTTAAGATCATCTAGTCCAACCAATGAAAAAAAAAACAACAAAAAAAACCCCCAAACACACACACCACACACAAAACAACACTAATCCACTACTAATTTGTATCCCTGAGCACCATGTCAACTCGTCTCTTGAACACCTCCAGGGATGGTGCCTCAACCACCTCCCTGGGCAGCCCCTTCCAATGCCTGACAACCCTTTCAGGAAAGAAATATTTCCTAATATGTAACCTGAACCTCCCCTGGCGTAACTTGAAGCCATTACCCCTTGTCCTATCATCTGTTACACGGAGATCAGTCTTATTTTTTATATATAAATATATATTTAGACTGACAAGTATTTCTCTGTTCTACAAGAGAAAAAGTGATCTTTTTTCCAGTTATAACAGGGTTCCTAAGCTGTACAGCCCAAGGCATAATACATTATCCTCAGCCACAGTACCAATGGAGGGTGTTAATAAAGCCCCAGCCTGAAGCAAGCTTAAAGTTTGATGGAAATTTAGCTCCTTCATGTACTTTTTACACATTATACCTGGTCATAACAGATGCATATATGGATGGTCCTACCTCACAGTCCTCTCTTAGTGCAGGGTGGTTGCCACATACCAGACACAGCATATACACTCTGAAGAATACAGGCAACATTTACTGTAAAAATGCATTGCTTTCTCTGTTCCTTGGCATGGTAGCTCCAACAAATCATGGTGAGGTGATTCAGGTCAGCTGGGCAACCAGATCCCACCAGCAGGATCATCAAATGCATTTCATGACAGGGAATATGGAAAACTAGGGAAAACCACTTTTCCTCCCTTCCACTCAAAGTCCTTTCCAGTCTAAAAGATATTTCTGTGCATGAAAGACAACATTTTCTTTTCTTGCTTAAGATTTTCCCAACCTCCTCAGACTTCTGTGCATGCAGGACACTGTTGTGGTACACTTGTTTAAGTGGGGAAAAAATATACTTGAATATACTTCCATGCACCACAACTTTGAAGGTGAGTTATGAGTTAAGCTTCTTTGAACATCAAAACCAGATGAAAAGGGTTTTGAGAGCAATGACCAAATATATCAACTTTCAGAAAGACTGCAAAACAGAAAGATTGTACAAAGTAGACAAAAGGATGTGTAGAGTCCTAGTACAGTCTTCTTTAGCTCCCTCTTAAGAATGAAGCAACATCATACTTTCGGCAAAACATTTTTCAACATCTCTTTATTTATTTATGCTTGGGTTGGCAGCAGACTAGGAAGGTGGTAGAAGCTGAATTAGGCTCTCAAAAAAGAAAAAAATTCTTATGTTCAAGAAGTCTGAAGATTTCAAACTGACCAGCTAGGTGACTTGTGATACAGAAAAATCGCATGCAAATCTGCATTCCCTGAAAAGATGCATTCTGAATAAAAACTCATTAACATAGTATCAGAAAAATACTTCAGATACATTAATAGCTGATGACACTCAACATTCAGAACTAGATACTCAGAGTCCAACCAACTGGACTGCACCAAGTCCCAGGAACCAACACAGACTTCTAATGACAACAGGCCCCTGTGGTGCACACAGTGTCCCATGTGAGAGAAGCAGCTTAACGGTTTCTTTGTGCCCTACAATGTGCTAATGCACTGAAAAGCAAATATAACCCCCAAAAGAATAAGCATTTTGAAGAGACAAATTTCTTGCCCACTGACCCTTACTGAAGTAATTTTAATATATAGCTCTACAAAGCAAAAGATCAGCCACAAGAAATTTCATATGAAGAACATATGAAACTGGTTTTAAAACAGTTTAAACTAATTATTTTAAATCTAACTTTTACATGTCGATACAGGTAATGTCTCTATTTATTTATTTTACAACCTAAATACTTGCAAAAAGCAAAGAAATTCATAGTTTTGTTTTGATTCTAAAACTGAAAACCAGCAGAACTCAGCTTAAGCATACTGCACCAGCTAGAACTTGTAGTCTCATCTGATACTATGATGCTGCTCACCCATCCCAGCAGCCCACTCCCATATATCATCACTGGGCAGTACAAACAAAAAATGGGTAACAGCACTTCAGTGGCTCATGTCCTATCAGAAGCCATTGAGGAAAAGAGTATGTACAAACACAATATTGATTTGCAGAGATACCTTTATATAGATATATCCATACATGTCCATACAACACACTTCCCATCTTTCCAGAGCAAACCCATCATGCAAAATGCCTCTCTTGCTCTACAAGCTTTCTCAGAGGTGTTTTCGGGACAGCACCCCGAACTCATGAATGCACATACAGTGCTTTTTCTATCTAACACAAAGATAGAGCATCTGCTGATGCAGTAAGAAGTTAATTTCTTGCAGGCCAGTATTTAACATGCCTACACAGGAGACTAAACTCTGCCATAAATTCCAGAACAGGTACACATAGCACTATATGCTCCTTGTGGGCTGACGTTCATATTGACTGTCTCTATGGGCCATCATAGGTTCTGACAATCTGTGCCAAGGTGGATTTATCAGGCCGGAAAACTTTTAGTCCATCTCCTATCACCAAACTTTCCCAGTCCTCCCTTCCCCATTTCATGACTCAGACAGGACTGAGGTCAAACCCTTTAACCCAAACTTAACATCATTCCTAGAAGCAAGGAGACTCCATAGGTCTCGGCTGCAGTTAAATAACCAGTACCCATACCTGATGTTTCATACAGCCCATGTGCTACTTCAGCCCACAAGACAGTTAGTTTTCTCAAGGGTCTGCAAGCTAAAAAAAATTGGCAACTGATTGGCCTCTATAAATCCAGTTTGTGGTAAGCATCAGCTGGCAACCACTTGCTTCAGTTCTTCGCTATGAAAAGCCTGAGATTTCAAGGACAAGTTATACAAACCGTCCAGCATAAAGCATTGCCTGGCTCCTTTCTTTGTTTTGGGTATGTGCCAGCTAAAAATGGTGACTGAATCTGTCAAATACAATTCCCAGTCTCTGGTACTCCATCTCTGTTGCTCAGAAACCTATCCAAAAGTGACAGGCTTTCTACTTCACCAAGAATGCCAATGCTTGCTTAGAGTGCAGTAAGTGCCACAACAAGCACAGCGCTTTAAGCCACTTACACAAATCAGGACAGACTAAACTTTTGTTGGATTTAGCTGCAAAAACTTATTACTGATCTCTGCACACAGACAGGAAGGAGGCACACAGATGATTTATGCACAGAAATGAATGATAGCAACGTCTAATTTCCTTTGTGTAGTCACTTTTATTTCTTTCTTTATGTTTTCCTGGAGTACCTACAATAGTGTTCTTTTTGAGTTGTTGCTAAAGCACAAAGAGAAATTCATACTTGTCATTTCAGGCCCTGCACAGCAGAATTAGATATATTCTTTTTGGCTACTGAAAGAAAAACAGTGCAGATACTATAAAAGGCAAATAACCACAAATCGGAATTTCTATAAACTATTTTTAATGTAAATAACTGTGCATGTATTTCTTGTGCAGTCCAGGATCTACTCTATTCTCTTACAAAGTATGATACAATGTGTTTTTGCAGTCATCTGTCACAGTTCTACTGAAAGATAGGTTAAGGATGAAGCTTCTGTAGAGGCAAAACTTTTGCTATCCTGTAGTTGTTCCTCTGTCAGGGTTCAATTTTGCACTCCTTGCATAAGTAACACCTTCAGTGAAGGTAAATACAATATTGAATCATATTAGCTATATAGTTTTGCCTAGGCAATGGTATATGAAACCAAACTTGCATAAGAGAATGATATTGCCATATTCATTGTCTTTTGTGCTGAAGAATGAGGAAATAAATTCTTTATAGTTTCCTAATCCTATCAAATATAGTTGTGCATTTTCTAATTATCTGTATAGAGTCTAATCCTTAAAAAAAATTTTTAAAATAAATAATCCTACTAAAATCCTAAGTATTCACTATGTTATCTTTGTGAGTTCAGAAAATTCTAGCTGTTTTTAATTTTTGACTCTGCCTCCTATGGAATTAAAATAACAAAATCCCCCCTGCTTCTCTTTCCATCACCATTTCCCTCCTTCAGTTATGAATTCTCTCTGTATACCAAGCTCTGTTCCCCATCTTTAATCAGCTTTCACTTCCCTCTGAATACTTAAGCCTGCATCATGTATATCTTCAAAAACACGATCAACAGAAAGGATAGAGTAAAAACACAACATTCCTAACACACTTACATTGACCTCTCTCCTTGACACTTGGGTGTTTTTTTTCCTGCATAAACTGCAATACAACTGTAAAATTAATTATTTTTCCACAAGCACAACTTCACAAGTCTCAGCAGTGAGCTTCACCTGCCGTTATGCTACCATTTCACCTTCTCTTGTTAGGAGTCACTGCTGCCTCTAGTCTGAATCTGTCACCCATACATAACTGTTCTTCCCAATTCCAGATTGGAGATAAGAATAAGAAACACTATTTATAGTACAGAACTTGTGAGCATTCTCAGCATTAAGTTTTTTTGCACTGGTGATTGTTTCAATACTTTCATAGACAGCTCCCTAATCATGGCAACTTCTCACCTCCATTTTCCCTTTCTCCAGAACTGCTTAGATTCACTGCTGGCTTCTGAGAGCATTTGCCAGAGCATGGATTTTTCCATATAGTAACCCATTGACCTATAATTGTATTGTCTGAACATTCTGAAAAAAATATCTATACTTCAGAGCCAACTTTTCTCCCTTTGGTGAAGTTCACATTGTTTTATAACCATATGTTCAATTGGGAAATTTTGTTTGGCTTCAGCAAAAGCCACAAGCTTTCTTGTAAGATTTAAAAGGCATCACAGCCATCCTATTTAATGAAGTTGCATTTGCAGTGTTGCAGCAAAATATCTCATTTCTGTTCCTTGAAAAGATTACAAACAAACCCAAAAGAATAATGAGCTGATTATAAAACTACTTTTCATTTTTTAAAGATTTAGTAGTACCAAATCTCATGTTCTCTCTGGAAAGTCACAAAATGCAGAACTGATATGAAACTGTAAAAAGGACTTTACATTTTGTCCATACCATGTAGCGTACAGCTGCATCAGCTTCTGGTATGTAAGTTATGTAGGTCATTCTGAAGTCATTCGTGTATTCCCGTGCTATAGTGCACTGAGCAGTGCAGGCAAACTCCTAAGTGGCACATATCTCACAAATGCAAAGTAGGGCAGGTGGTCTAATGTTCTGGTTAAGTCTCACGTGTTTCTGACTCGGAGGCAATGAAGTAGTTATATTGCACTGGTGTGCTCCATCAACAATACCATGGAATTGCAAAATACCATGGAATTCAAGATTCAACAGAGACACAGAACCCACTTTAGAAACCTACATAATTTCCTGGAAAAATGTTAACACAAAAATAGGAATGATTCAGTATTACATTAGATCTAATGTGCTGTTATCCTTGCTCTGGAATTCATGGGCTGAAGGCATGGGCTAAAAATGCCTTAGAAATATTTCACAATTCTGTACAAAATTCTGTACAAAATGCTATACAGAACTTTTGAACAAGTTTTTCACTCCATTATTTAGCTGAGATGGAAGGGGATGTTATTCCCACCAGTACAAATCTCTCTTTATGCATGTCACACATAGGATTTACTGCTTAAAACTGGAATTGAGGGTCCCTTATCATAGCTGAGATGCAAGAATTAGCATGTAGTGCTTATTGTGAGCATCAGAATCCCTATGATCCTCATAAGACATTTTCATTTCAGGACACACAGACAACAATTTTAACATGGTGAATGATTGATTTATTATGCCATCATGAACTTTCACAGTGTTGCTACTGGTTTTAGAGGAAGTTTTATCTTATATTTCACTTGGATTGTGACTGCACAGAGTTTTCTATTCAGAATATTATTTGCAGTTCAGTAAAGTGTGTGGAGATATATGCATGTCGCATATACCAATACATTACTGAAGAATACTTACTTCAACTGCACTTGTAAGAATGTACTTTGAGGAGATTAAAAACAAGAAAAATCAAAGTTGTTTTTCTGAACCAAAGAGCGGAATAATGATGGTCCGAGTTTTCATTTTACTGCCTCAATAACCATCAATTAAAATCTCCGGGCTCACATATGCCATTGGATAAAGCAACAAGCAAATAATGGAAATAGAGTCTTGCCACAGCATCAAGAATTCCTGCCTTTGAAGAGGAGCGCCTCCGAGTTTTCAGTGTGGCTTTGCTCTGTTTGATCTACCAATTATATCTTGCACAAAAGTATTTGTTTACCCCTGACAAAACACTCTTCTATTTGCATTATCTTTGCTGGACTGTCATAATGCCCTCTCCGTTTCAGAAGCTCTGAGAACACAGAGCTTTATCTTAGAGCAGTCAAGACAGGCCAATTATTCAGAGTTGGAATTAGAGACAGTGGACAGGAATAAAACCTGGACTTTTATTATAAATAGTTTTTTATACATGTGTGTGTACATGTATATTTTTAAGTCAACTGACTCCATAATGCTCTTCTGTGATCTTTAGTAATTCACTGGCTCTTCGTGGGCTGTGCACTCAGCCACAATCCAGCTGTGAACATCAAGAAGAAACAGTGGCACTGTCAACAATTACAAAGATAGTTACCTAACTCCAAAGAACCCCGCTACTCCCTTTTCAAAAAGGGAGTGAGAAGAAATATCACAGAAAAAATATTAGGTAGTCCTTCAACGCACAGCAAGTAACCAAGGGGACATGAGGCTTTCCAGTCTCTGCTCTGGACAGACCAATGGCTTAAGACAAACCTAGAAAAAACATTAAACACTATATTCTTCAGTAAATTACAGTTTCTTATTTTGTTACGAATATGCCTAAATAACTATTGCTGACTGCTTCAGATTCTTGTCATCAGCAGAAGTCCCTACTTCAAAACCTGAGAGCACTACATCTGATAATCAAACACTCCTGAAATTACCCAGAAAATTATGGGGTTTGAGTTGGGAAGGAGTCATCACACTTCAAATCTTTTTTTACCTTTTATCTCCTACATAGGTAAATGATAGCCTAAAAGTTTGTATTTTTTCCTAAAGAAGGAAATCAAAAAACCCCATCCTTCCCCACCATTGCTACCTGCCTTCCTCCCT
>JAOXNG010000002.1:9315535-9344713 GCA_028566535.1 Scolopax minor
CACAGCTGATACCTACAAAAAGAATCTATCAAGCAGAGCATGTACTCTGTGATCCTCCTGTCTGTATACTGACAGGAATATATCCAGCAGCTCAATATAATTAATAGGAGTTACAGCTGGCTTTCAATCCACTTCTTCAGTAGTCTACAAAAGAACTATACTTGATAAAAATTGATGAATTTTAAGTCCTTTACGATTTGACTTTCTTAATACTGTGCAGTAACAAGCTCTGCAATTTAAATGCACTTCCCATGAAAAAGTATTCCCTTTTGATCAATTTAAATCTTCTGATATTTTTGGACACCCCTTAGTTCCCTGTTATATGATGCAGATAATCTTCATTCTTTAATTGTATTTCTGTACCATCCGTATTTTCATATGCTACTATTATCATATATTTTTATGCAATGATCCTAAATTATTGTGTTTCTCCTACCATAGAGGTATCTCCACAGCTTTAACCATTCTTCTTGTCCTCCTTCTAGATTTTATCAGTTTTACTGTGGCCTTTGAGAGACAGGATCATCAGATATGCACACAGAATTTGGGATGTAGAAGTGCACTTGAAAAAATGAGGTTGTTTTGTTCTCCATTCCATTCCTAGGAATCCCTAAGATTTATTTGTCTTTTCTTACTGCCACCAAGCATTCAGCTAGTGCATTCTGAGAAATACTCACAATAGATACAAGATCGCTTTCCTGAGTGGTAATAACAGCTTTAGAATTTACTACTGCATATAAAAACACATATATATTCCATACTGAAACACACACAAGCCACATTGCAGGAGGAAATATTTCCTGACAGCCCCACAATGCTAAGAAAAGAAAATGCCCAGGAAGAAAACCCCACACAATCTGTCATACAAGATCAAAATAATAACCGATCCATACGCGTCTACCCATCCCCATGTCCATTTCCCCCAAAACAATGATGATTCATAAAAGCACACAGAGGGAACTCCTTCCTGCTTTTGACAGTATAAAACCAGGAGGATACGCATTTGGTGTTTGGCAAACATCTAAAAAAAAGCCAAACACAGGCATTTCCTCACCAGCCAATAGGCAGGTTACCAAGAAATGCTTTCCCACCACACAACATGCGTGTTGCAGGTTGTTTTTGCATAACCAGTCACTGCTCTCAGACTACTCGTATAGAAACAGCACCTCAGCTCAAAGAGATAAGTTGTTTTGCCAGCTATTATGAAGCCTACAGGGTGTAGGGACTGCAAGGCTAATTTACAGACTAATCCAGAATACCCCGAGATCACTTGACATTGCTGTGTGTGAGATTTTGAACTTCAGGCCCTTTCAGGGCAGTATAAGAAAAAGTTGGATGAAGTTTGTCATACAGACTTCCTGGCCAGCACACAGCATGTCAATATGTGGGCATGCTCACATCTATGCTCTGACTGGAGACTTCTGTATCCAGCCTACAATACTGGGGTTTTTGTTACCTTCACATGTATCTTTAATACATCCATCTAAACCCAGAAGTATAACAGTAGCACACATTTCAACAGGAACGAACATGTATTAACACACACTTGATAAATACACCAGAGAGAACAGGCACAAATGCATTTCTTAGGAGCACAGGAAGATTAAAAAATATTCTGTAGAAATGCAAGACTATTAAATTCTTTCAAACGCCAGTAACTGCAAATAAATATGACACTTTTTAAAAAAAAAAATAATCTGTGATATATTTAAATTAATATTTTTCAGAAAACATAGTGATCATCTTTACCTGTCTCAGTGAAATCAAACAGCATATTACGAGGCACCAGAAGTTATTTCCTTGCCAATTTTCCATTTGTGTTTTCTGATTATCTGGGTGTTTTTTCATTTGCACCCAATTGAGCACTGCTACATCACCAGTTACTTTGTACTGACCTGCTCATCTGCTACAATGACTTTTTTGTTTTGCAGTTGGTGATTCCATCTCCTAGCATCTATCATCCTGTTTTCCCATTTTATTCAATTTTACAAACTTGCCACTGCAAATTATTTGCACAAATGGAGAGTGATTTCTCTTTATATTAGCTCTCCCCTCCTTAAGACTTCCTCCAGCAATGCACTCGACAGTACTGAGGCGAATGGTGGAAAGGAATGACACAACCACAAACGGGAACTAATGAACTCAACAGCTCAAGGACAACCACATGCTGGCAAAAGTAATACTCATTTTATAGGGCACAGGAAACCAAGAAAGTTTACCTTACTCTTAACCATCTTGGAAAAAATATTCCCTTAAACTAGTTTATAATCTGTACTTGCAGCATGAATTTTCCATTATCCATAGTTAATTTAATGGAGAGAAAATAATAGTGGGATGCTTCGTGTTGTTTCAAATAAGTGAAAAATTACACTGCAGCAGCAAACAACCAAAGAGTCTGTTCTTAATATCAGAAAGACACACAGTCCTAGCAGGATCTAAGGAATAAGCTATATATAATCTTGTCTTCAATTTCTGCTCATCATTTGAAGCATTCCTATTAAATGGCCTTTATATACTTCCTCGTTCAAAAAATGCCAAGACCTTAATTTGATCCTCAAAATATATACTATCAGAAGAATTGTATCTTGTGCTGTAAACAAACAATGGAAATAGTGGTTTAGAACATAAAATTTTGGGGGTTTGTAACATTAACTTCTTACACTTCCCTACACCTGCTTTGTACATCTTGCACAATTCACAAGCAGCACAAAAATTCATACTCTAACAAAGGTAGTCGGAGGCCTGGCAGATACTTTTATCTTCAGCCAACCTTTTAATCTAAACTATATACAAACCTTGTTTCAAGGATTTTAAAATACCTCTTCATTTGTTTCAGAAGCCTTCAGAAGCAGAATTGCTCCACATTCAAAGTTCAGGAAAGCCAAATTCTCTCTCTGAGCAATGTAATCTGTGTATGTATTTGGTTTTCCTTATGGAAATAGCATCTCAAAAGCATTTGTTTCAACTCATGTATTGTCCGTCAAGGATCAGCCCAATTCATATCACAAACAACTGATGGTAGCCCTCTACTTACCTCAATGCTACTTCAAAAAGGAAAAGATAGCGAGCAGAAAGAAAATAGCCTTTGTCTTTCAGGAGCTCCATTTGCCAGATGTATCTTCTCAACAACAGGCTGAAAAGCTACTCATGCTTTGTAGCTCTATTGACAAGAGGCAATACTTGCCTACAAGGTTACAGATACAACTGTATGAAAAAAAACTACCTGTTGGAACAGAAGGTACCAACAGACAGGCTGGATGATGGTTCTTATCCAGGAAGGGATAAGGACTGCATCGGCGATACCCCAAAGGACACAGGGGCTCAGGCAAGTTCCGAATGCTGTGCAATAAAACACAGTCATTCACAGCTCTGTGTACCTCATACACGTAAACTGACACAGGTACTTTTTTAACTAACCGTATATGTGTATTCAGACACTTGCAGCAATCTGTCTCATACCAGTATTTACAATGTTTATTAATAAAAATCATTTGGTTTTAAGTCTTGATCGCATTAATCCTAGTCAGTGGTTTTCCATCTTTGCAAGAAGGTTTTCTGGTGGATGGATGAGACACTAGAAATATCACCAACAGTAGCACAGTCAACATCACTTTGGCTCATTTCCCCACCTTTTCTGAAAGGCTGAGCAACCACTCAGGATCTCCCTAAAGCCCATGGACAGTTGACTTAAAATTAGTGGTGCAAGGTTTTTTTTTTTAGTTACGGGAGATGATATAGAAGTGACAGCAACAATTGTAAGACGAATGCACTGTTAGGGGGCCTACAATAAACAAGAGAAGAAAAACAACAAATTAGAAAGAAATTACTAGAAACTTTGAAATCCAGATTAAACTAATTTGACTTGTATAATCTTCTATTTCAGTATTCAAAACTTTGTAATACCTGGAATAATTCTTGCATTAATAATTTTAAAATATTTTAAAATGGGCTTTTTATGATTACACATCATAAGTAATATTTAACAACGCAAATTATATATTTAAATTTACTGTTTTAAAATGGTTACAATAAAGTGTAGGTAGGGGGGATTTGTTCTGGTGTCCCCCTCCCAAGTCTTTATCTTTCTGCTACTGGGCACACTAAAAAAAAAAAGTAAAATGAGTACGTAATAAGTCTTGTGGAATCACTGCTGCTTGATCATAAATAATTTCCATTGCAACACTCTACGGCCTATAGCAGAGCAAAACCCATCTAGTTATCAAAGCAAAAGCAGCAAAATCCATAAATGCATACCCATGCAAATAAAAATCTAGAGCAACGTTTCCAGAACTCAACAACTTTCAAAAACCTGTAGTTTTAGAAGTGCAATTAAAAATGTTATAAAACACAGCTGATGTTTAGACAGAAGATCATCTTCATATTTTTAAAAAGAGGTTTTGCCACACAACATCTGGAAGTGACAGGGTAAGTACACTAAAAGCTGGAGAAATTCCCAGCACACTGTAGCTTGCAAATGTCCCCAGGGGAATACTCTAGGCAGAGGCATGGACTATGACATACAACCCAAGGGCTAGACAGGGCTGCTTACCAAGGCAGAGGTGGCAAAATCACACCCCTGCTTCCTGCCTCTCCACAGTGACAGCAGACTTCTATGTTCTGCCCACCTCTTTTCCAACCAATGATGTAAATTTTAGCTGTGATAAACGTAAAAAATTCCAGCAGATCTCAGGAAAATTCTAATCAGGGTGCAATACACAGATAGGTGTCCGAATTACTGAAAATATAAGTCATTATTTTCCTACTCTACATGTGGATTTATGCATATCCAGACTTCAAATACTGATTAGCTTCATCTTTTGGTAACACCAGCATCCATCAGTCAGAGGGAAAGTATGCAAGTGAAAGAAATGCCAAACTCACCTTGTCCATAGTTCAGAAAAGATGTGAATAGAAATTCTAATCCATAAGATGATCAGCAAGTCTGTATATACTAATTAGGATATTTACAGGAAAAGGTCAGCCTCATAAAATACAAAGAGAATTAATACACAGTGACCTTGCCATTTCCTTTGATTTGATTACATGTACACTGACAGAGAAAGACTTCATGTACTACATTTTATTCATAACTTCTGTCAAACATCTCTTTCAGAAAAATCCCAAAATGCATTTATTCAGACAGAAAACGTGAAAATTTAATTGTATGTTAAAGAAGGAATAGGTGGCTTCTCCCCCCCACCACATTGGTTTTCTTATTTTATTATTCTAGTTTCCTACTGACTGTATATTTATCAGTGTTGTTCAACCACAATATTAAAAAAAATTCCGAGTGAACAGTTGTCCTTGCACATTTATTCACTCTAGCTAACTATACAGCAGCCTGCTCTGTGCTGGCTGAAACTTCTTTGCATCATTCATACTCTTGAGTGCCATGGAGTCAGGCTGGCAAACTGGCTCATGTCTGCCCTTGGAAGCAGCACTCCAAGGTTCCAAACACAGAGCCCAGGGGACTTGCTGTAGCATCTACCACTATTTTGGTTCCATGATACAACGCTCCCAGACAAAATACAGGCCTTCCTAAAACCCTTTTGGAGAGAAAACATTTCACCATAGGCAGATGCCAGGGCCAGGTAGTGATTTAGAGGTGGTGACCACAGGGTCCTTATAGTGAAAAGGAAATTCTCTTTATTAAATGGAAATATTAAAACATGCTACCTGAATAGCATGTGATTTGCATTGAAATGGCCACGAATTCAACAAAAGCCAAACAGCAAGGCCCAATTTCAGAACAGCCACAAGGAGAAGGTATACTTAAACTTCAGGTAGCCACCAATTTCTCCATTTAGCAATTCAGTATGTGCAACGAGTACATTTCAATTCAAGCACTGGTCAAGTGAGGAGGAGAAGGTTGGTTTGGTTTGGTCTTTTAACTGGGGTTTTGAAGTGGGAGGAGTTGTGTGGTTTTAGGTTTTGGGGTGTTTTGTTTGGGGTTGTTTTGAGTTTTGATGCTTTTTTATTTTAAGAGAATTGACAATCTGTGCCTAACACAGAGAAGCCCCAAAGAAAAGCTTTTTCAATTTTCAATTAATTTGAGTTAATTAGAAAAGGGAAAAAATCTTAATATATTTCCTAAGCCTTGCTGTGAGCTTGTTCTGAATTTTCTGTTATGCATTATTCTTCCCTCCAGCCATGATTCAAGACTATGCTTTTCAACATTCATCTTCTCTATTTTTTATTCCCATTTCTAATAACACTCAATGCTGTTATGTGCTATTTAACTATTTTCTTCTGTATTGGAGCTATCACGGTTCAGTACCTCCACAGAATTTAGTTTATATTCTTCATTTTCTGTGCGATTAACAAAGCTATTAAACATTAGAACACATATAGCATTATTCCCTGTTAGGCTTTTCCCAAAGATCCAGCCTGATCCATTTAGCATTATTCTTTGTTTACAGTTGCCCTGCCAACTCTTAGATCATATGGCAGCATCTCCATCACAGTCAATTTGAATCAATTTTTGAAGTAAGATTTCACTAAATGCATCAAATGCTTTACTGAAGTCCAAACATATTACATTTAATTCATTCCCTTCATTCACTGCATCAGTAATTCTATCAGAAAGGTAATCAAGTCCGATATGCCTTTCATGCTATACTTTCAACTTTCACATTTTCTAGGCAAAACATATTCATCACACTGTACTTGCAAAATGCAGAACCATTGTACATGCAAAGCTGAAAACAAAGAGTTTTGAGGGCTCAGAGGTGGACAAAACTCCACTGTGTGAGGATCGCCTACATAAGCTACCTGACCTCTCCTTGTGATTCAGTATATACACAAATATATCTAGGAACATTAAGCTGCCTTTGACACAATTTGTACAATTTTATGTAGGTCCAAAATCCCAAACACAGAGCTGTATGCAATCAACTTCAATACCCACTTGGCTCTGCATTCTGTTAATTCTAGACAACAAGTGTGTCCTTTAATGAACAAACACACACCAGATACGTTATTTCCTCCCAAAGCCACAATGTGGCTGCTTCTGAGGTCAAGCTGTGAAAACAGTGGAAGCAAGACAAATTATGGATGGCTGTTCTCATCTGCTGGCCTCTTTCATTCTCTGAAATATGTGTTATGATGGCTAGGGAATAACTCTCACTTAGCTTGCACCTGGAGGCTCCTTCTATGATTCAAATATAGAGACATTACATATGCTTGTTTTGTACCACGTATTTTGCACTGTGAAAGCAACAGGCTACAATTACTGGACAAAGGCACAGACTGGCTGCTGGTATGCAGGATCTTCACCAATATATCCCCACTCCCCACTTACACCAGTATAGACCATCTTATTTTAAAAGAATAAAAGGCAGTTGCATAAAGAGTACAAGTCAAAGCCAGAAAGCAACCAAATTTCTGCATGAACAAACCAAATTGGGCTTCAAGTCCCATCAAATGAGAGGCACATCCCCAGGTGGGGTGACTGGGTAGATCACTGGGCACAGATTACCAGCTTATCATACTATAGTTTTCAATAAAAAACAAAACAAACCAAACCACAAAATTATCGATAAGAATACAGTTCCCTTTAATTCTCTAGAACACTCTTGGTCTCTGGCCCACTCTGCTCTGGCTGCTTTGTGATCTCTAAATTCATGTGTCCTTAGTGAGAGAATCACCTCAGAGCTACCAGTGGGACACATCTCCCTTGTCAGAATCACAAGTTCATACTAAGACATACAAAGTACATCATGATGCGTCAGGTGCTCCCTGCAGCAGAATTAGAATTAAACTAATCCCTCCCCCCCCAAAAAAAACCAACCATCAGAAAACAAGATGACCATCCTCCTTGGCCTTAAATTTAATATAGATTCCCCCTAAACTATAAACAGTGAGCCTTGCTCAACCACAACACAACCATACCAAGAGAGTAACCTACTATGACATTTGCTTTTACAGCTGTGCATCCTTCAGTGACAGTTTCTCTTATCACACTGCTGGGTGGGAGTCAATTGTCGTCTCTGAAGAGCCACTGGCACAGAAAGAGACAAGCCTCTGTTTGTGGCACACTCGGCTGGGACAGAGCCTGGTGCAGCAAGCACTGCCACTTCTCCTCACTCTGGTTATGGCTTCCTAAGGCAGCATACTCCACTCAGTGTAAGCCTTTATGCAATCAGATACTACTCCACTTGAGCACAGGTGGCAGGCTCCAAATCATGGTGCCAGGCTTTCTTAAGTCCTCAGAGTGACAGGCTAAATTTGACATCACTGCTAGCGATTTTCTTTGACAGTGCCAATACAGTACACAGTACCCTCTGTGCCACTCACACACCAGGGTGTAGCACAAGGTAGCTCATTCCTGACATTCAAAAGATGGTTTAATTGACTATTCCAAAATAAACATAGAAAACCACTTCTCAAACTAGAAACACTCTAATCTGTTTTGAGGATATAATTCCATTTTGTCTGCTTTCAAAACACTGGCAATACCTATAAGTTGTAGAAGTACAAAAGATTAAGAAAGAAAACAACAAAATGTATTTTATCTATCAGAGCATTGGTATCAGAGCTGAGTAGAGAGACAAGTCTAGGAGTAGAAGATTTTTGTAAACATACTGCCAGTCACAAAAAAAACACATTTACAAATGATGCACTGGCTGCATTCAGCAGGATTAGTAATATTACAATTAAGGAATTCATGATGAATACAGTTTAAACCACGATTAGAATCCCTACTAAATGTGAACTCAAAACAGTTTTTTTTTTTTTTTGGAGATACCTTCTTTAATCCTCAAATTACTAGAAAATGAACTGCAGAAAAAAAAATTAAGGTTTTATTTTATGTTTCTCATTCAGACACACCACACAAGATGTAGCAAACATGATCAGCATAGAAAAAGCATCCTGCCAAAATCAGACTAGTCAGTAAATACAGATACTCTCTGTTTAGACATTTATTTTATGTATACACAAGTTGAGGGATAGCTATGCCACAAAGTCAGGTATAATTTGGTTCAGTGCTCCATAAATACTCTTGTATTATCTGTCAATGTCCCTGAAAGTCCTTGTTCCTGGAAGTGTCTTACTCGGAACTGCTTCCCATCTCTTACTGCTACAACATCAAGCCATTTTAGTACCAGATATTTGAATTCTAATGAGATTTCACTTGTAGACTGTTACTCAATGTGTTATAGGCTATTAAAATACTATTACTCACCACACTAACCCAGACTTTAAAGGAGTAAGCTCTAAAGAGTAAATACTATTTCAAATGCCATAGATGCACAAAAATTACCGGTCTTCTAGAGGTGAAAAAATTATCTACACAACACTGGTACCAAAATCTTTGAAGAATAACTACAAGAAAATCCTCTCTTCTGATAGACAGCAGCTCCCCAGCTTAATAGGGGACAGCAGCTACTGCATCAACACCACTTTTCCCCGTCTCTTCTTAGGTGTCTACTCATTGTGCTGCAAACAGTGTCACTCGGGTATTTTCCTTTGTCAGTTCAGCTCTGATTTCAGCACAGGAGTTATAACAATAGCATAGTTTCTGAATTTAACACTTCTGATTATCTTTCCTGTTCCACTCCGTAACACCACTTTATAATACAATGTTTGTACTACATGTATGGCATCCGGGGTGATGGAGCTAACAGAAAGCCATTACACACAGGAACAACTTAAAAGTTTACTGTGCTAATGCAAACAAATCCCTCAAGCGTAGATAGACCATGCAACAACATTCTGTGCATAGGAATTGAAATAGAGATATAAATATGAAGAGAGAGAGAGAAAAAAAATACATGCAGAATGCTGATAGATGGTAAAAAGCAGAAGCATGTCCTGACCAAAGAGCAAAAAGAAAATGTGCCAGGGCTCAGTGGATAGAGTTGTGTTCCTTTGGTACATATTCTCCCACAAACACATGCTTGTGTGCCTGATGTATAATGCCAGTTACCATTTCAAGTACAGCCAACAACGTCACAAGAAATAATTCCTCACAGATGATGAAAGAAATTAGAAGAGGCTACAGCATAAGGTGGACCCAGAGAAATGAAAGGTTTGTGAACCGTTTCAAATTTTTTTGTTTAATTTTGTTTTAAGCAATGCTCCACGTAGTATAACCTCAAATTGCTGCCCAACACTGAAATGACACATAGCCACACAACTATGACTCTTCATAATTTGACATTTTCCAAGTTTTGTTTCTAATATGGGGAAAAATGCACACCATTTTCTTAAGTGGCAGCAGCACTTGGGACCTTAATAACACTGAATTGGTTTTCTGCCTTTCTTGTCTGTCTCTTTAGATGCTTATGTAATTCGCAGCGTCTCAGTCATTAGTTTCCACTTTGTAGGAAGTGGTGTCATTTTCATTCCTCCGTCTGAATAAGTCAGCAGAGGGTAAACACAATGTTTAATTACTATAGCTCTATTATCAGTTCTAAAGGTATTTATCTTTGGACACATCTTATTATTTCCTGCCATATTTTTCTTCTGTCATCATTAAGAATAATTTTGAACAAAAAGTTCAAAACAATTATAAGAGTGGCCTAATAAGTGGATTCTCTTTCCTCTTCCAGTACAACAAAAAAACCACTGCTGTTCTTGTTTCTTTCATAGATTCTATGTCTTACATAGAGCTCTACACTCTACAGGAAGGATGAAATAGCTGCTACTAAGCCTCTTTTTAATCCATACACTTTTTTCTTTAAATAATACTGGTTTTCCTGGTACTGCACTGATACCTTTACCCTAAAGTCAGTAGAAATCCCATTTACTTCATAAATGTCCCACTCTTTTTCTATTGTATCCTTTCATCTTTTGCTTCTAAAAAGAGTACTTTTAAGATCACTACCTTGTCATCCAGACATATTTATTGGTCCTTGCAAATTCATTTTACACACTGCAATTTTTCCTCTTCCTTCAAGTGCCAGGCTGACACTTGACCTGACTTTCAGCTCTAAATACTTTTCTGCTTCAAGTTTTCTTTAAATGTTTACAATTTTCTATTCTATCCCTGGGATCAGTGCACTGCCCATCCTTCTTTCTGGACAGGGCAGCTGCTTCTGATTGGCTACATTTTAACAAGATTTTAGACCTTTTTGCCTTTAATTCTTTATGTCTTATTTTCCAGATTTTTGTAATAGGCTTTGCTCATTATGTTTCTTTGCCTCAATTAACCTAAACCTACTAAAAATATGAAGTTTCAAAATCTGTTCCTACTCTCTCATTAAAGCCATTCTTCTATCTTGCTGTGCAAGCCACCTACTGGTGAAAAATAAAGGGCTTTCTAAATGTCCTTCAGTTATTTTATACATTTCCAAAGAGGTTCAACTCCAGTGAGATTTTCTTTTTTTCCCCCCCTCTTCAGTTTGCTGAGCTTGTGGCTGCAGTCATCTCTCAGACCCATGAATCAGAAGGAGATCTGTTTAGCCTCACATAGGAGTTTCTAACTAACTGGTATAACCAGCATCAGTCTCTGCACAAGGTGATCCACATCAGCAGACTACAGGCAAGCACTTTTCATAGGTTCAGTACTCAAGAGGAGATGAGCTGAATACAGCTTAAGTCAGAACCTTACAGCAGCTACAGAGAGATATTGAGTGTATCCCAAACAAACTGTTGTCTAGCCACTTCATATAAAAGAGCTGTATTTTTAATAAATCAACAAAAGAAAAACAAGGCTTATCCACTGAAGGACTTGCAGAGATACAGCACAAATAGTTAGAAAGACCAAAGCAACGGGATGCTGATCAGTGCTATGGTCCCCAGCAGCGCAGAAGTGAAGTACAACCCTCCATCATATTAGTCTGAATCAGTTTGGTACAAGTTAGACTGAACCATCTGACACCTCCTCAATGGCACACAGCCATTTCTGTGAATAGAGCTGTTTATCTCATTACAGTTTGTAGTAAATTATAGTAGACACATCAATAGTTATCAGTACTACTGTGACATTCAGAAAGGAAGTTAAGGATTGAAAAGCTCTGGTCTCCAAGCAACCCTTTGTCCCACCACACCACAGCTGGTAAACATTGCTAGATGTGGTAATAGCGACACAGATACTGATGGATTCAATTCTGTTTTGATGGCAATCCAAAATTTCTATCAGGAAATTAATTCATGCTAAGGAAATAAATCCACTCTCTTTAAGAGATCAATTTATAATTAATTATACTCCAGCTTTTAAAGCATTTTGCAGAGTGCAGTTCTCTCTAATAAAATTATCTCACAAACTGCATTTTATGGCAAATCTGAATTGAGAAGTCTAGCCTGGAATGCCAGTAAGACTACTTTAGTATGAAGATTCGGTAGGTGTTTTTAATAAGTATTGGCAAAAGCAGGTAATAAAATGCTACACAGCCTTGAGACATAAATTAATGACACAATAAACAGTAAAAAATTAAGAAGCTGGCATGTATTCTGTTCTGGGAGCAGAAATGACAATCAGTTTTGTCTGAGAACTAGCTTTCATACTGAGTGTAACGTTACAGATCTTGTTCAGATACATGAAGTATCACACCTTTTTTCCCCAGAGCAGAGCACCAGCCCAGGCACAGCTCAATGGCACCATGACATACCTCACACTGAGAGGGTGCCTCTGACACCCTTCCAGCAACTTTAAGCGACTCTCAGCACTGCCACCTTTTCCCAGCACAGTGGAATGCATTGCTGACCTACTGAGGGAGTACAGAGGCATTTCCCTTCTCATAGGGCTGCGAGTACAGATAATGAAGAGATTTATCCAAACCTAAGTTTTGCTCAGTGTACACATGGGATTCTTGGTACCAATGTACCTGGTAAGGCAGTTATAAAACACGCACCAGCTCCTTCCACTGCACACTGGGTAACCCTTCCCACCAAAAACTTCCCCACTCATCTTCCCATCCCACCCCGCTCCTCTTGACCAGCATCCTCTATTTTCATCACTGCAGCACAGGTTTTGATCTTTTTTCATTTACCCTCGTTCAATATTTGCTCCCTAACTCACTCAGGTTGGCCTGATCCTCACGTTTCCTCTCCTGAAAAAGGCGATTCTGTTACACCTTCACATAGAATAATCTGAAACTTTGCTTTTTTTTCCCTCATAGAAACACAGCCCAGATAATTAACAATCACCCAAGACTTCAATGACAGTTCAAGTTAAACCTTTAAGAAAGTCAAGATAGTCTTCTACTGTAATTCTTTTCCTCCTCCACACCTTATGGTAAAAGGTACTCCCCTGTTTTGCAGTTACAAGCAAATTAGAAATAATGAGGCTGAAAATACATTTTTCATTCTATAGGAAATTCTGACATTTAGATCAATTTTTCTAAAACAGAACAAAAGACTAAAACTCTAAGGCTGTTAAGTCATATTCATTTCATAGCATTACACAATGGTAGTGTAAAATAGTAAATCTGAAACATGAAATATTAGCTAAATTAGTTTCAAATATACACATTGTAGTAAAAATAAACAAAACAATGTAACATTAATCAAAATAATTAGCTACTATCAGAACAAAAAAGGAAACATTTTTGCATCAAAACACAAACATTCCCACAATGGATTTTTTTTAACCAAAACTGCATTTATATTCTACCACTTTTTTCCAGGCAGAAAGGCACCGTACAGTTCTAAAAAGCTTCAAGGTACTATCCAGATTTCAGGGTACCTTAATCCACCCATAACACTAGAGTCGCTACACATTTAAGGTGAGTGTCCTTCACGTTGGCCAAATTGGACCTTATTATGATATGCCTAACCAAGATAAAAGAGCTCTGCACATGTAAGCAGTGTGTTCAGTTTCTGTTGCTTATGTCTTAATCTTCCCCATTTAGAGTGCTGAGCATGGCATTCACAAATATACCATAAGAATTCCATAACAAGTTTTTATCAACAACTTCCCATATAGACCCCATATTTCCTGGCTGCTGATTTGAACAACAAGGTATTCTAGAAGTTTGTAGGCACAACCTTCTGCATGACTGAAACCAAACTCATATTTCTTAACAGATGCTTATTTTACATGAAAACAAACTCGTAATTATATTGCTTCATTGCAGAATTTAACTCTTACACTGCTTCCCAGCTACAGCAAACTGCGGATTCCTGAGAAAAGCCTCAGTGCAAAATAGCATTTTATGCTCTCTTTAGAGATCCAATTCACTCAAGATCATATCAACCATATTTGACTCAGAGACCCATCAGAATTAAGTACCCTACTTCAAATGACCAAGAAGCCACATAAGGGCTTCCTACCAGTTCCCCAAACACCCTCAGGCATGCAGGTACTCTCTCCATGTAGTCTAATGATGTTCCTTTACACTGAGGAGTCTACAGTTTGGGGTATAAATAACCCCTGAGCTATCAGGGTAGCATATGGTGCACTTCATGACTCACTGAAGCCTTCTGGCTTCCTTTGCACAGACTGAAGCATAACAGACCACAGAGAAAATGACCAAACTCAATCTCTAAGCTCTGATAACAACAAAACAGCCACATGGATTTCCAGTTAAGGTAAGAAGCCTAAAAGATTTTCAGATCTTGCCTGTCCCATGGTGTTTTAATTAGATTGCTCTGGACCTCAAGTCACATAGTGAGTCCCTGCAGCAAGCTGGTATACGGTTTCAACCTTTTTAGGTACCATCAGTAGAATTCAACATCTCTTACAAATGTGAATGAGTTGCTAGCCAGAATACAGATTTGACTTAAAGAATATAGATTTAAAGAAAAATTTTCGTAAGTTATTTTTAATGATTATGCAAAGTTTTTCAGTGATAGTAGAAGCAATGTAAACAAGATTCTTGATAGTGGCCAACCCAGAAGAAACAAACACCATTTTTTAATATGACAATTAACACAGAGCGCTGCTTGTTTAGTATTAATTCACACTGAACTACTGTCATCTAAATGGCACAATAAAGCAGCAAGCATATCCCTTATACCCCCACACACCTAATCTTTGGGATGGACAGCTGTCCTTGGCCTGGCAAAGCTCTGATTCCATCAAACTGGCTTATGGCAGTAATGCTTATTCAATGGAGATACACAGTATATACACTGTCAGTTCTTATCTGCAGGATCAGACCCTAGAATTATTTTTGTGAGAAGCATTTGACACATACTTACCTAAAAATATAAATAAAAATGGCGCTGAGGTTTTAAATGATGAACCAGAAGTACAAGACTACAATAGTTAAAAAAGGCAATTTAGAACAACTGATATTATAGAAATTCCACTGACTCTAAAAAAAAGAAAGTAGCATAGAATCTGTGGTTGCAAAATGTAATTTCAGAAAAATACTAACTACAATCTGAATCTAATCTTATTTTCTATATTCAAATTTGGTTGAATATATGGTATGAGAATTGTCTATCAAAAAGCCCATACAACAATTTTTTAAGTATCTCATTTGCAATTCTGCTCCATCATTGAAAATTTCTAGTACTGCAGCTGCAAAGGCTGCTAAACCTGCCTGTTTTTCTTGTCATTTCCAGTTACACATAAAACTATTTGAGCTGCTAAATTCTTCCAGTCATATTTCTGTTAGATTACAGACACTTCTGCTCAGTCCCCTACCCTCTTTCTTGCAGTTGGGGCTTTAGGTTATGCAATAGGCTGTGACATAACATAGCAATATGTAATATAACCAGATGCAACAAAAAAAATAAAGTCTTATCCTAGGTACACGGCACTGCAAAGGATATTTTCTGGATGCTGTTTGGTCTGTCATCATGTGTCCATAGATTATAAATTTGATAAACATACAAAGAATTTTTCTTAAAATATGCTTCACTGACACAACTATAATCTCTTCTGCTCTGCTTCTTTAATCCCTGAAGATTAATAAGCCTCTCCCACAGAAACCGATTAAAATCCACATCTTCCATACCCTTTGATTACAAGAAATAGCACAAAGTAGTTCATATAAAGTGTTAGTAATCATGCTAAAACTGCATTTTAGCAAACTGTTTCCTTTGATTTATTTATTTCTGGATGTCCACGAATGAGCAAGTGAGTATAGTAGGCCATTACATTACAATATTACAGCATCAACAGGAAATCACAGTCCAGTATGTGATTTACTACATGACAATTCTAGTATAGGAACAAAGTAAGAAATCAGCTATATCGGTGTTATTAATTACAAAGGAAATTACCTTGGTAGAATCTCAAATTCACTTAATAGCATGAATATTTGTTACCTTTGATAAGTAAAGGCATAACTCCCCCCATTTTGGGCTTTAGGTCAAAAAAAATAATTCTAAGTTAAACTTAACATGAGTCTTCTGCAGTTAGGAACAGAATAAAACTTTTCTGTGATGGGACATCTCAGCTTTCTCTTAAAGCATCTATTAAACCCTATTGTGGCTCTTCATATGAAATAAATAATTATAAATTAGTTTTTTACTACATGCTTTTGAAGTCCCTGTTTCAGTTTCAGAAACTCTTACCATTGCACTGGCAGAACAGAAACTGACAGGCAGCAGCACAGTCAAGGGGAACAGAACAAGGGCTTAACCCATGCTCTGTTGAGACTGTCTATGAATTAAAAGTACAAGGAGGGAATGAGCCCTCACTAGAAGAAGTGATAACAAAGAAAAAACTAGCCCTTTGCTGTATCTATTATTTCCCAAGTCCTTCTGAAATCACAAATCTCCAAACAGGAGCTACACAAATAGGAGAAACTCCAGAGTTACATATCCTCATAAAGTACAAAACCACAGCCAACACTTAGCCCTGAATGGATGTGCTACCGAAACATCAGGGAGACATGTCAGACAGAACTGAAAACATTCACTCAAAATGCATCATTTACTGTACAACTCTTCTGTATTAATAGCTACAGGAAAAGCACAAGAGAAAAAATTAACATCAGCAGCCTTTCCCTCTGTGGGCATCCCCTTTGTTCCATATGCAGGTCCAATCTAGTTTCTCCTAATGCTCCAGAAAAACATCACCTTGAGGGGCATCTTTATGTCTTATTGCCTGTGTAGCAAAACAGCTTGTATCAAATAGGTGCAATTCAATATTAAAGTGAAAAAGACTGAAAATTGCACACACAAAGTAAAGATCATGAGACATACTAGGGACTGTTAAACTTCCTTGGTTCAATAACTCAAGGGTGAATCCCGCAGTGGAATCCACTGTTTATTATCTGAAACCTAACAGAAGGTTAATACAGACCAGGCTGCTCTACCTTCCAGCGTTCCAAGTCTTGCCTAGGATTACATGGACTCTAGAATAAATTAGTCTAACCCAAGCAGTTTCCATTCTCTGATTCCAAGGTAAACCCTTCAGCAACATTAGGTAGGCAGTAGAGAGCAGTATTAACATAATTACCACACAGCTTAGGGTTATCTGAAAAAAAACAATCCTCTGCAAATCAAGTAATGTTTTTGATGTCTGTGGGTAATCACACAACCACTTGTGAAGTTTATCACACAAACACTTTATGAATACTTTCCCAATCTCCCAACCTCATTTCCCTTACCAGGAAATTCTGTTGCTTTCTCTGACTTTGTGCAGGTTATCTGACAATATCAAGAAAGGGCTTTCAAAGAGGTTCAATTCATGCACATGAAAATGTCACTTAATTGTTTACAGCTCAATTTTTGGTGAAAGAATAGGATTTTGAATAATTCTAACAACTGTGAATCTACACATTAATAACTCATGGATATGGCTGGCTGACCAACCATGCCTGTCTCCAAAGCAAAGCTCTGCAGCACACCGCTGAAGCATAGGTAGCTATTTCTCACAACACAGCCAGGAAAATGGGCAAAGCGACCCCTCTATTTGGGTGACCTTGCCTCATAATTAAGAGAAAAGTAAGTTCTATTGGCCTCCTGGTGAACCTTTGTACAAAAAATTCAGTCATTTAAATTTCATGTGGTCTGACATTTTAAGCATTTGTAAAAATAATAGTACTTTTCATGCTAAATTAAAACTGACTGATACTTTGAGTGAATTAATTTGCTAATAGCTGATTTCAAAGCTGTAAGTTTGTGATCTAACTCACAAAGTGACATGATAAATATTTGTGTCTTGTTAAAAATCATTGACCCACTGTACAAAGTATTTATGTACAGTTATCCACATGATTGTCCCTATTTCATACTTGACTTGTCTTCTGAGACTACTAATCAAATTGTTAGGGTCACAAGGTTTATATGGGTGTCCTGTAAAAAACTAGCAAGCAGTACAAAATACCTACCACATTTCTTACAGGCCACCTAACAGCTTATCAGGTGGTTAAAATTTGTCTGATGTGATCAAATTGAAACCTATGACCTAGCATGGAGGAGGTTCTCCATCTCGTTAACAGTCTGTAGAGAAACATTTTGCTTAGTGCCCTGTTTCTCAAATAGTTTTGTCACCAAGCAGGGCATTTCCATCAATATTATATGAGGTTGGAATACCAAATCAGTGAGGGAGAAACCCAAAAGAAAACAAGGCCAAACTCAATGGACCCTGCAAAACAGACTGCACACTTATTATGAATAAAATTCTCTACTAATGAATTTCCAAGTTTCTGTAAAATCCCAATATTTGGCAAAGAGCGTTCCATTTCACATTTTAACATCATCTGGCATAAACTGTCGTGCTTTAATTAAACACAGAATGCATATCACATCCCCAGGAGATGATGCCTCTAGCTGTTTCTCTTTCAATAAGCCAGTACGGAATCAATCAGGCAGTAATACAGCACAGAGACCGGGGCAACTCTGCACCTCGTCGGGCTGAGATGCTCAAATGCCACTCTGAGGGGCAACTCCTGAAGAGTTATTGGAGACATCACATAGAGCCATGCTCCCTGTTGGCAGAGAGGAAGCCATGCATTTCTGCTGTTGTCTTTCTGATCAATAGGCTGCACTTGCTGGCAAACGTGAGAGTTTGATTAGCTAGGCTAGTCTTACAGATATTTCATTTGCCCTCAACTCCAGAGAAAAAAAAATCATACTCTGAGGCCTTGTCCACACTAAGTTTCCCTGTGGGAAGCCCCACCAACCTTGAGAAACTGTGGGAAATATCGTGCAGAGTGTGAATAGCAGACAAGACTTTGTTCATCTACTATTTAAAACTACCCTTAGCAGACAACACCCTGTAAGAACAGTACTTCTGTGTAAAAGCACTTTGTCTATAGACTGAATACCTCTCTCTAAGGAAGCTAAGAAAAATATAGACACAATATGGAAACCAAAATCATGCTAACAAAGACTTCCAAGTATATTATCAGGATATTCAATATATCTTCTTCTTCTCTCCCCCTCAAATACACCAGGTCATGGAATTGAGACATGTTTTCACAACAAACGAAACCTGAAGATGGAATGGAACCAAAATTGTATTTAGTTTATTATGGATGGAACCAACCAGAATTCTTCCAAGGCTACGTAAAAAAAAAAAAAAAAGAAATAGAGATACAGCTTCCACATAGGCAAGTTTTGTTACATGCATCTTAGGAAAGTATCTTTTCTGACAATGGCTAATGCAAATATCAGAATCTAAGTGTATAACACACTACCCACAGGACTGGGAATCCATTTCTGAAGAGTCCGCTTTGACTTCAAAGATCATTTCTGACACATAGGAACTCTGTACAACAGCAAGAAAAGTCCTCTGGATACTTTCATACAAAAATAATTTGTCCAAGATGAATGACAGAAGTGTGAAAGGTACAGTTCATCCTACAGCACAAACCATGGAAAACAGATAGACAAACAAAGGGCATATATACATTTTAAAATATCTGAAGCACTGTACTCATATTAAAAAATGAGGCAAGTAAAATCCAGATGTAGATTTACAACAGAATCCGCCATCATCATCAGGAATTATTTTTTTCCTTAAATTATTTTTTAAGCCAAGATTCTGTTTTTAGGGTCCTACATGAAGTATCTGGATGCATAAAACCTTATTTTTCTGCAACATACGTTCGCATCACTCATGGTGGTTGGTGCTACAAGGTAATTCAGCATATAACTAACTCCCTGCAGCCATTCTTCAGATCTAGTTAAAGCTGCTGTATAACTTGTTCTTTGCACTGAAACACTTCACTGATGCTGTCAGCATTTCCCTGGCTAAGAGAGAGACATGCAGTACCATAGCTGGTAAATGGAGAGTGAGGGAAAGACAAGCTCTGGAGGAAGCATCTATTTCACAGGAAAAACAAACTAAATCCTCCAACCAAAATAAATAGCTGTCAAGTGTTAGATGTCTGTCTTTTGGGTTGGAAGAAGCAAAGACATTTTCAATTAGATATCACACAGGGTTTAAAAGTTGAGGGAACTACATATCTCAAAGTTCAGCTCTTAATAAAAAAATCATGAACATTTATTATTAACAATCCTTAGTAGTAAATATCTTCATCTAAAATTCTAAACCAACAGGGACTTATCAGAATTTTTTCACAGGGCAGCAAGAAGAATGTGGAGCAAGCTTGCTGTCCTGGACTCCAGAAGAGCAGACTTTGGTCTCCTGAGAGATCTGATTGGGAGGATAGCATGGGACAACGAACCGGAGGGAGAGGGTCCCAATGGGGTTGAATGGGCAGAATACAGAGAAATGGTCTGAAGAGAGATCAGGCAAGCAAAAGCCCAGACAGAACTAAATCTAGCCAAGAACATCAGAGACAGCAAGAAAAACTTACACAGATGTGTTAGGGACAAAGACAAGACTAGGGAAATTGTGGGCCCTCTCTGGAAATAAAAGGGAGAACTGGCCACTCAGGATATGGATAAGGCTGAGCTACTGAACAACTTCTTTGCCCACTGGAAAGGGCTCCAACCACACTATCCATGTCACAGAAGACAAAAGCAGGAACTCTGCAAATGAAGAACTGCCCTTCTGATCAAGGTTCAAGATCTCTTAAGGAACCTGAAGTTGCATTCCCATGCCATTCCATTCACGGGTCCTGAGGAGCTGCCAGATGAAGTTGCTAAGCTGCTTTCCATCATATTTCAGAAATAATGGCAGACTGGCAAAGTTCCTGCAGACTGGAAGAAGGGGAATATAACCCCAATATTCAAAGAAGGGAAAAAAGAAGACCAAAGGAACAATAGGCCAGTCAGTCTCACCTCTGTGCCTGGCAAGATTATGGAGCAGATTCTCCTGCAAACTCTGCTAAGGCACATCGAAAATAAGGAGGTGACTGAAGACAGCCAAGGGCAAATTGTGCCTGACAAATTTAATGGCCTTTTATGATACTGCCACACACTTGGTGGCCATCTAGTCTAATCCCCCTGCAATGAGCAGAGTCATCTTCAACTAGATCAGGTTATTCAGAGACCCGGCCAACCTGACCTTGAATGTTTCCAGGGATGGGGCATCTACCACCTCTCTGGGTAACTTGGGCCAATGTTTCACCACCCTCAGCCAGTATATGCAGTGCAAACAGCTTTAGCTCTAAAGTCCCAAGAAGGAATAACTGCTAATTTTCTAGTCTATTAATCAAATACATTTTCTTTGTTGGAAGCCCCTTCCCACAGTCATTACCTGTTTTAATAAGATTTATAGTGACCATCCGGAGATTTCCCCGGTCTAAGAGAGCCTTGCAGAGTTTATGAAGACTTTTCAGGTCAGTGAGATTCCAACAAGACTCATAGTCTTTCCCTGAGAATAAGTAGAATTCACCCTAAAAAATACTGTCATTATCATTGTATCATCATAATAGCAATTTTTGTCAGCTCTGAATTTGGCCAAAACTTGAAGGCAACATGGTATATCAGAAAGATCTTAAAAGTATGTTAATTTAAACTGTCTGTAATGGTATTTAGTTCCACAGCAGCTGCACCTAGATGATTTTTGAATTTTTAGTTCACAAAAATATAGTCATTTTGAAGTCTTGTACTGAAATTTGTGAGATCATTGTTCATGTAAAGTAGCTGGACATACACAAGAGAATTTAATATTCCAGGGTGTTCTATCCTACAGATGACATGAGCCAAGGTCTCCTTTTCCTGTTCATGATGGGCTGCTCAGGTAAATGAGAAAGCTTTAATGAATTAGAGTAAAGACTAATAGCTAACAGATGTACAGACACTATCCATTCTATTAATTACTGCTGCTGTACATTATGTGGAACTAATGCAAATTACTGTATGCAGAATGTTTACAGATTGGAATTGTGCTTAGCAACTCAGTGAGCACCTCAGTGGTAGTATTTCCAACATATTAGGAAAAGTGCTGTGAAGGAACTTGCAGGGTACAATCACTATGGCATTTACTCATGACCTTGAGGGTCTAATTATCTCTCCTTGCTTTAGAAATTTTTCTTCAGTCTGAGTCAGTTAAGGCTGTATTTTACCATTACTTTTTAAAAGGTAAGATAATATTGAATTTTCCTACAGTTAAAAAGTTATAAACATGGAAAATTAGTATTGCTGATTAAATGGTCTGTCTAAGGACACTTATTTAATTAAGTATATCTAAAAAAAGGTACATAAACTGTGGCACTTTTAAAACTCATACTCTGGTGTCAACATGTCATTCATTATATATCATGTTTCTCAGGCTGCTAAAAATTACTTTTCTGTTCACTCCTCAAAAAGGATGCTTTGTTCAAATATTACAGGAAATTGTTTCTTTTGATATTCAAATGAGTTCAGACCCAAACTAACATTTAACCCAATTATAAATTGCAATTATAACTGAAATGAGTCTTGTATGGTTGGTAGTTTAGTCAACCAGTTGTCTCTTTCACATAAATGCTATGCATACTGGAGTAGAATTTTTTTCAATTTTAATTTTCATAATACAAACATGTCTGAACAGATTAATTGTTGAGTTCGGCCAGTGTTTAACAATTGCCTGTATCCAACTCAAACAAATAAACTTCATCTTAAGATGAAGAAAGGAGGAATATTAGTAGTTAAAACAGGAACAGTGAGCACAACAAGCGCAATTCACCTGAAGCACACAAGGTAGCTGTGATATATGCAAGATAGTGAGAAGTGAGAGAATCAATAGCAGAAATCAATACAAATTTGGTGTAAACTTGTGATTATACCACACAAATGGCATCACATTTAAACACTGTATGTAAGCAGTGCTGTTTATAATGTCTTTAGTTAAAAAAAATTTCACATCTAATAATCAAAGCCAGCAAGGTAAGCGGATTAAAAATATATGCCTATGGCTTACCTGCTATTTAAGGGACTTAAAGTCTGGTTTTATGTGCTTTTGAATATGAAATTAATTTATTAAATCCTCAGCATAAACAGAGATATATATGCCCAGTACTATTCATGAACAACTTGTAAGTAGTAAAGAAATGCTTCCTGTTTTGCAGCAAGGTCTTTATAACAATTTTTATATCAGTTATGGAATTAATTTTGATCATTAAAACTGCCACCCAGTCATTTGTATTAAATGCATTGTTTTAATAATGATTGGGTTTGGTCTTAAAAGAGGTATTTTATTGGAGACTTCTAGTCTGAATTCATGTTTTCACAGTAATATTGGGGTATTATGAACTGAAAAAAAAAAAAAAGCAAACAAAATCCATAGTAGTAATCTATGTCATACCTGCTGCAATGTTTATAACTCCACCTGATCTGTGGTAAGCAGCATGTTAAATTTTTATTTAAAATAGTCAGAAAAATCCTGAAGCCTTTGTCAGGACTGTAGAAGGGAACAACCACTTGTGGTTTGGGTTGACTGCAATCAAGTCATTACCTTAACTGGAGAGCAGAAGTTCTGGGATGAGATTATTTATTAACCTAATTGACAGCTTGCACTGGCTTACCATAGGAAAGGGAAAGAGATAATCTAACAGAGGAAAAAGCTATCCTTAAAATGGAACTATTAGAGCAATGAAATTACTTGGTTTGCATGTTTTCAGTCTTCTTGAATTTATGATTTCCTTGCTGGGAGCAATTTAACCACTGTCTGCTGAGGAAATGTTATTTTCTTTTTAAAATTCTGTTGTGTAAGCATCCAAGATTTCCTTGTAATACATTGTTTACATCTCTCCATTCTTTTTAAAAACATGATAAACTGCCTTTCGCAGCTAACCTAATAATTGTCCTGCTACAAATTCTATTTCCTCATCAAATATCTGTCAATATGCTAAACATAAGAGATTTTGAAATGTCTGTCATTAGGGTCAGTTCAGGACCTAAATGGGTTTTAACTTTGCTCTACCAAAGCTTCCTGTGCTCTGGTTTCTTGTCCATAAAATGAAACTGTCAGGGCAGTTCTGAAAATAAGTGATTGTATACTGACTGTATGAATAGTCAAAATAAGAGGATTTTTGCATTAGCTGAGTAAGTCTTCTATTTATTTGTGATATTTATTAGCATTTATAATAACGAATTGCTCCTTAAGCTCTTTGAGAGTCATAGATGAAAACATCTGCTGTTGTTCTTATACAGATATTTTCACTGACTCAGATATGGTATAAATCCTTGCATACTGAACACCCGTTGTCATCTGATTTCCTTGATTGTAAAGGTCATCAGCAGCATAAACTAAACCATAAGTACTAAGATTTAAAGCTGAATAAGTAGAATTGGATGATAGTTAAAGAGCTTAAAATAGCCTACTGTAGCTTATGGTAGCTATGTAACTAGTATACATGGAATTTCTTCTGCTCTACTCCTCAATGAACCCAAGCTAATCCCTTTTGATTGTGACACAATCATTTGATCAAAAAATGAGCAGCTAAAATGAAAGTAATTTTTTCAAAAGAGGACATTATAACTGTGTGAGAAATCACTGTTTGAGCTTTGGTTAACTATTTTAAAATATTTCAGATGGATCACTTCTCGAGACTACTAGATAAAACCAACAATAAAACTGACTTTTCCATTTGACATTTCTCTTAGTGTCCATTTACTAAGGACGTTAATGTTTACCTATATTAGGAAGAAATTGCTTTCCTGTCCCTCCACAATCTTTCCTTTTTTTTCCCAAAGACATGGTAGAGCTGCAGAGGTCTTTTCAGTTCAAACCCATGACTTGTACATATTTGAGCAAGTATTTGTGCATTAGAGAACTCTGCATGTAGTTATAGAGCCATTTCACACAGCTTTTTGAGCAGTGACTGCACACGGGGAAACAGAAGTATTCTTCTTTTACAGAAAATCATAGAATGGTCTGGGTTGGAAGGCACCTTAAAGACCAGCTAGCTCTGTCACCCCCTGCCATGGGCAGGGACAACTCCCACTAGAGCAGGTTGCTCACATGCAGGCTTGTGCTGAAGACTAAGGTGCAGTTGATAATGGTGTATAGTATCTTGGTATTTTGATACTCAATATTTTGTTATTAGAAACTTTTTATCATTTAGCCAGCTTTAAATGCCTGCAAGTACTATGTTTATCGTAAGTCATGATGTGGAATATCTCTTGTAGTGGTTACCTTTAATTATTTTTTTTAATTAGCTATAGTGAACATGATTTAACTTTGACATTTTCCTGGACTTCTGAGAACCAGAAAAATAATTTTGTTGCCCACTCCTTAAATGATATTCAAATGAAAGATACCTAAGTTAAGCGTACAATTTAATGTTAGCATGACCAATGTCATACTTTTTAAAATAAAATGGTCTCGTAACTTCATTATCCAAGAATGAATTGAGTTACTTCTGTTCTTGTTATGCTCCTGGGCTTTGGAGCTCAGGCTTCATTGCTAGTCCACTAGGTGGTAAGGAAAGACAAGTGTACTGTATCCTAGTCTGAAAGGAATATTTTACTTCATACTTCTTCCTAGGATTTTATTGACTGAAAAATCACTTAATTGGAAAATACTGTGACTTATGTGACAAATTGAATGTGATTAGCATACAGTTCCTGGCAAGGCTTGTGATTGTTAATGGAATTTTCTTTAGCATAAATTTACTGTCAGACTTCTGTTTAGTGAGGTGATGCAACCTGCTCCACTATGGAGTTCTTAATGTATTCTAATGAGCCGATGCTAAGAAATTATATGTATGCTATATATATAATGCTGAGAATCTTTCTTTGAACTTCTAATGTGTTTCAGGAAGTTCTTACAGCTTTGGAGAGTTTTAGTTGTTACCACCATATATGGCAGAAGGACAAGGAGGAAACCATTGAGAAATTAATGATGGGAAATCCATTACTCTCTGAATTTGAATCTGAAATTCTGCATTTTCAAAACTTGGACCTGAAAATCAATTCAGAGCCTGAATACATCTGTGTAGGAGCTATTGCACTGTACACTGGTAGAGTTCAGCTTTCCAATTCTCTCTAGACATATTTTCCGACTCCTGTAGGAAAGGAGAGATGGTGCTTAGTTTCGAATGGGTCATCTAGATGAAAGATGTAAAGGAGAAAGACTGTTTGCTGTTTTGACGGCAAATGCATGCAAACAAAACAACTCATTTGTTAGTGGTGTGTATGACAGAAATGTGTATAATGATATGCAAACAAAATTATATATTCTGAGAAAATTAGGAGGAATAGAATCCTGAACTGCAAGCAGTCCTGTGAGCTACTTGAAGCTTTCTCCCTGCATACATGGTTAGAGTGAAAAAAACAGAACTGTGAATGAAGAGAACACATTGAAAAAAGATTTAAAGTGCATCTTAAATATCTACAGTATCTAAGTATCTATTCATTCTTCAATGTTTTTAGCTGATCTGAAGCTAGCACTGAGAGCAGAAATCAAAGCCTGGATGAATTTGCTGGGATGTCATTGCAACAAGAAGTACCGGACAGAGATGGAAGCAATTTTCACTTTTATAGAAGAAACCAGCAAGAAGTTAAATCGCCGTATCAAGGATCTAGATGATATAAGAACAGCCATGTCAGCTTTGAAAGAGATCAGAGAACTACAGATCTCCATAGACTCTCAAGTTGGGCCCATTGAGGTAGTTAATAACAATGTTGCATGTATGGGTACTGTTTCAACAGAGCAATTAATTTCTGGGTTAAAGCTTGACATTGCACTTTGAGAAGGTATGATTTCATATGTGTTAAAAGTTGGATGGCAGACCTGTTGTGTTACTGTAAATCTTTTCTGTGTGGAACTCTGGCCAAATGTAAACTTGATGAGACAGGAACTGGTTTGGTGAGTAGTGCAGAAATCAAGCTAAGAGGAAGACGAGAATAAAAATATTTAATGCAAGAAAGGTTTTGGCAGTTTTCCCTCTTTTTTTTTTTTTTCTTTTTTTTTTTTTTTTACGTTAGCCTACAGAAGACAAAGTTGATGTTAGGGAGCTTGTATGAGAATTGCTTTATTAGCTATATTATAGGTTGAAATAAACATAAATAATTGACTTTGTTAAAGAAGTTCACTTACTAGGATATATTTATTGAACACCTGACAATATAGGGGCTTCTGGTCAAATGGCAGAATTAGAAACAGGTAGTAACTCTTACCCTATGTTCCTGACTAGTGTATGGTTTTAAGGATACTACACTTTGGCAAAATGCACCATTGGCTAGACATTCAATAGAATTGTTTTTTCCTAAGACATGTTTATGGATTGCCCATAATTTTATTGTCAGGGTTGTGTCCTTAACACAAAGGACCATTAAGTAGATTCCTTGTTTTGAATGTTGAACAGTTATAACACTTAAAATAGTTGCAACATATTTGTTGTGGTAACTTTTGTTGTGTTTTATTCATTATTTTTTGTTGAAAACATGAAGTAGGGCTTAAAAGTCTTTATGGAATATAAGTTCATTTGCTTTATTGAAGGCCTCTGCTTAGATGTTTTCCTGTGTCTCACCTCCTGTAATATTCAGCTTGGTTATAGCAAACAACTGAAGACATAGATGAGAAAAATATTCTCATTAAAATTAAGCTAAAGCCTGTAGGCTTAAGATATACTTTAACTGGAAATCGATTTTTAGAGGCAGTTTGCACTAGGGCAAATGATCTATCACAAAGTAGAATGCTACATAAAAAGTAAGGAGATTACGGAGAACTAACATCATTTTGATGTTTCTTCCATTTTGGTATTGTTTTGCCAGATTGTGATAACAGCTATGCAAAAAAACCAGATTTTCTAACAAATCATTCTCTCTTCTTAAAATATTAGCCTATATATATTTGTAAAATTAACTTCAGCTTCTGTTTTGTGTGTCTTCATCCAACTTTCTGACAGGAATCTTACGCTATGTTAAACAAATATGATCTCCTTGTGGCCAAGGAAGAGACAGAGAAGGTGGACACTTTGCACTACACTTGGGAAAAGCTGCTAGTTTGTGCAAATGAAGTGCAAAATGAGCTCATTGCTCTGCAGCCAAACTTCAGAGGAGAGCTTATTAGCACTGTGAAGACTTTTACTGAAGACTGTGCACAGTTCTATTCAGATTATGATCAGGCAAGTATTTGTGGTGTATTGTATTAGAGGAGTTTTTGAGGAGCAGTGGGAGCATGGAAAGATTGTGGAGTTGACTACTTAATAGGATATGCCTATCCTTTCCGAAGAACATGTTTATTATTGTTAATGTGGTATTTGAGTTTCAGTGCAGGGCAGGCTTTGATTATTTTTTGTATGTGAATCAAGTATGTAATGCTGGTAATGTAAGAGCTGTAAAAATCAGCTCTTAAAGATTAGGACTTAAGACATTTAGGGTTTATGATAAACAGCTAGTTAGCATAAGCAAATGAGAAGATTTGAATTAATGAGAAATTATGTTAGAATGTAAGAAGTGTTTTCTGATGTTGGATATAAGTACAAATGACTTAAGCTTTTACATTATTTCTGAATTGAATATAAATGAATCAAGCTGAACCAGTCTTGCATCATCCTCTAAGTAATGCTGATTTTTACTTCAAAGAGAGCTACCATTAGCTAGCTTGTACACTATTATGAAAACTTCTGTATTAAAAAGAAAAGATAATTAATTGCCATCTTTTTAAAAATATCTTTCTTTTTAAAATGAAGTGCTTGTTCTACTAAGTTTGTGATCTCTTGGTTCATCTGATGAATCCTGCAGCTGCAAAAATGTTTGAGTTCAGCATTTAGAAAATGCTTATTAGAAATAAGTTGTGTCTACTTTCAGTCTCTCAAATGACTATTCAACTTTTTCTTCCTTTTTTACTTTTTATTTAGAATGGTCCAATGGTCATTGGTTTAGAGCCTCAGGAGGCCAGTGACAGGCTTACTATGTTTCAGGTATTGTTAATTCTAAGACCTTGCTTAATACCTATTGCAAGTAAACCAGTGCCTGAAGACTCTAAGAATGAAAAACCCTGTGTTTTCTTTGAGACATAGGGTTACTGATGGGCCAAAGTCTGTT
>JAOXNG010000002.1:9344813-9363478 GCA_028566535.1 Scolopax minor
CTCAGAAATACTTTGAGCATGTACAGCTTCACACCCCAAAAATAAAGATATGGGCGCAACGTAAATATCTTCTTAAATGGGTATGTGTGTGTGGGGACAGATACAGAGGTGTTTAGGAGAAGCTGCGGGGACACATCAGTGAGATGGCTCGCAGGGTGAGTTTGGAAGTGCTGAGGAACCGGCAGGAATAGGCAATCGCAGTGGACAGTGACATAGGACGGTGGTGCATGCTCAGAACCTGCTTCCAATAGTTCCACTGCTCATGGAGCAGCCCTTTCCTTCTCCAGTTTTTAGCTTTATGACCTGCTTTGCCTATTTCTTGGTCATCCCACAGTGTTGGTTCTTATGTTTCTAATCTCTCTTGTTGAAATTATGCTATTGATCACCTTCTGGGATGTCTTTAATCTCTCTTTTTTTTTTTTTTTTGTTCTCCCTGATATATGATGCCACATTTACTTCTCTGAGCCAGAAGATACCGGACAGAATTCTTGCAGTGGCAATAAACTTGAATAACCTTTAGCTATTTTCCCTAGCTATAGTTCGTCATTACATGAGGAGACTCACAAAAGAGTTTTTTAAAATGGATTAAGTAAGGGACAAGTGGAATTAGTGTAGAGGGCATTATTACAGATCAGTTCTGTTCACAGTGTCAGCAAAATGATTATAGTCTCATAAGCTTCTGTAGTGGGTAGTAAACACACAATGTAGTTGGCTGAAATCAGTGATGGCAGTTTGAAAACTAGAGAAGAGACTTGTGAAGAAAATCTGCATTTTCTTTCCAGATTGCCAACAGCCATCTGAGATATGTAGATGATGCAGGTCAGAGATATAACCAGAAGGCTGCTTAGTCTGGTACAGCCCTCTGACTATTATCACTTAGTAATTATGCAGGTGGGAAGTGACGAGGTCAATACTGGAAATTTTAAAACAATCTAAAAGGACTTTAAGACACTGGGTAAAATGGTTGAGGGATCAGGGGCACAGATAATTTTTTCGTCAATACCCTTAGTTGCAGGTAGGAATACTGAGAGAAATAAAAAGACACACACAATTAACAAGTGGCTCAGAAACTGGTGCCACCAACGAAATGTTGGGTTTTTTGATCTCAAGGAACTTTATATGGCACCCCATGTGCGCCTTCTTCTCACTGGGGAAAAGATGATACAGTTTAAGTAAAACACAGAAGAAAGACTATGTTTAGACAGGGATGTCTATGAATGCTAAATAAGGGGTCATGCTCTGAAGCTGGTGAAGTTCTTGCAATTTCCATGCTGGCCAGACAGCATACATACAGTCAGACCAATATTAATGGGGCAGAATAACGAAACTGGAGTGCCTACATGCCAGAGGTTGTTTTAATGATTAAGCAACAGAACTATTCTTCAGGTCAAGGTTCTTTTTCAGGCTAAGAATCAGCAAAAATTGAATCACTAAAAAAATATTAATTTCTTTGTTTTGTGGCACAATTCATGTACTGTGACTGAAATACCTAGCCTCTGAAATGCTGTGATTCTAAGCAAAACATTAATCGCCAATGTGATTGTGGGCAATGCTGAGCCTAAAGCTGTTGCAGATTTCAGTAAAATTGCAGATACTTTGCTCCTCAGGGCAGGGAGTAAGAGAACAACTTGACAGGGCACACAACAACTGCAACCTTATCTAGAGACAAAATTTTTCAGATTCTCTCTGTGAAACTTTTGGCCTTGTATAATAAAATACAAATCACTTCATGCTTTTAAGTTTCTTTTTTCTTTCATCTTCATTGAGATCTTATTTCCCTGGAAAGCAGGAGAACCACAAATTACTGGCAAACAAAAATATTTGCAAATGCTAACATTCAGGCACAACCACTAGTAGAAACAAGCATATATCTTCTACAAGCATATCCAAAATCTCTTTTGGGTCATTATCAGCACAACTCCACTCTAGTGATTCATCAAAAGAGACTGGTTTCACTTGCAAAATGCAAATGTTGATTCCAAACAACACGACTATACTAGCATTGGTACACACATGAACTGCTTAGGGCAAGTAATTGATATTTTAATATTTAACTGGAAGGTAACATGCTTGTTCTTACAGGTTCTGTTCTACCTTAGAATTTTGCTAGCCAAACCAAAGGATATCCTACTCATCTGTATGCACTTTTTACACAAATGTGATCATTTTTTTTTTAAATTTATCATTATTCTACCAAAACAGAATAGCCCACTTTATTCTGTTTAAGTACTTAACATTACTTTGAGATAAAACTAGAAAATGCATTAAGTCATTTCCTGGGGCTTTGTTTTGTTTTATGCAATCCCTAGCTAACTTCCAATTCAGTTCATTTTCTCTAGGTGATGTACACATTATTTATACTGTGCTCTCACCTTGCTAGACAGTCACTTAAATTTACCTCAGAAAAAAAAAAAATACAAACATTTTATTGTTGTTTTAAAAAATTACTACATATCCCAAAGCAACAAAAAAAAATATTTTGAAGGAAAAAAAAATTTTTCTTTCCCTCCAATTTGTCTTTTTTCCTACCTGCTTGCTATTGCAAAATACTTAGCTTCTAATCAAAATAATGAAAGCCAGACTTCTTTGCTCAGAGGTTTTCATTTTAATAAGCAAGGCAATTTCCATTTCAAATGTATGTTCTCTCATGCTTCCACAAAACAGAAGAGGGTCGTTTCTCATTCAGTGCAGATGCCAAGTTATCAAGGTTCTTATATCCCTCCGGAAAAACAGAAAACCTTCTCAGCTTGCTCACTGCTCAGCACAGCTAGCTTCCTTGTCCAGCCTGAGGTTTGACTCCAAAGTTTAAATGTAAAGTCTGCCCGACTCCTGGTTTCTAATTTTAAGTCTGACTCCACATACAAATTTTTTTGATGTTGTTGCATCTCAGTTTTTTCCCCCCTCACATTACTTTCCTCACACATGGGTATTTACCCTAAAGTTTGGTAAAGACTTTGACAGACTCAGATAAAAGTACTGTTCTTATGGAATCAAGCTATGCAACTGCCAGTTTTGTCAGTTGTGCAATGTCTTCTTCATCCATTCAACTTGTTGGAAGAAACAATGCAGACATTAAAGTGAAACTACAGATCAAAATTTCACACTGAAATTCATTTTTTAAAAGTCTTCTTAGCAAATCTCTTTTTTAACTGGTATAAGCAACTTTGTAAATAGTGATAAGTTGGTCTGTTTCATCGTGTAAATCTTTAATTTAATTTGCTGCCTTTTTTACTCTGACCCTAGCAATTGTCCATAGATATTTAGGTAGCTTTCACTAGCGTGCTTTCAGGTTTTGAATACTAATGCTAGCTGTACCGAAGAAGAAAAAGAAAAAGCTGTAAGGAATCACAGAACCAGCTGTGAATATCTAACCTGTTGTTTGTAAGTCATCCTGTTTGTTGGAATTAAAGCAGTCATTACCAGCACACAGGAACACATCACATTCTTAATGAATTGTGAGGCTGTCTTGGGAAAATAAAAAATATCTTTACCTGAATAAGCATTAATGTTGTAACAACCAGAAAAAAAAAATCAATAGTATAAAGCCCAAGGCTAAGACCAGAGAAACAGGACTGGCATGCATACAGATAACTTTACCAGTGAAGAAATCGAAGAGATTCTGGTTTACTCTGCATCTCATCATGGTACCTGACAGATTATCAACAACATAAAAAGCATCCTTTGATACAAGCACAGTCAAAGCCCAGGGACATGACTTTTTAACACCTATATTCCCTCATTCCGCAACACCCCAAGATCATTATACTTCAAAGAAAGGATTTTACAAAACCACTCTTGGCATTTTGGCTTACAAAACCACAGTTGCATGCAGTAGCATAGCGAGCCTTCCCACTGCTCCAGCCAGGCGAAATGCAAGCTTGAGAGTCACAAAATCCCCCGTTTCCTTGGTCAGCGGATGCAGCATCCACATTCAGTCTCCCAAGGGAGAAGAGGTATTTCCCTGCCAGCTGGCCAGATCCATCAGACACACCAGATGTAGAAGCAATCGTTTGCCAATCCCAGTAAAGAGAGGTGTTAAGCATAAGTAACCATTACTGCTGAAAGAGCAGCAGTGAAAAAGTTGCCAAAATTCATCTCTACCTTTTTCCCCACTTCTGCTAGAAGCCTTATTTAGGCTTTAATTCCCCCTTGTCTCTACTACTGAAATTGTCTTATTACATTGCTATGCTTTCAGAACTGCAGTAAGGAGTCAAGAACACTGCAGTACAGCTCCACTTACTCCAGAATGCTCATATCACTTCATCTTGAATGTAAAAACTTTTAAATGCCACCTTATTATTTTTCCTACACATCCAGAACTATCTCCCTGTAGTCTCCCTCCTTATGCTCTGTTTCTTTCCAGGCATTATCCACAGTGGAGAACAAAGTACCAAGGACTGGGCCATTTTTGACATCCACTAGAATTTAGTGATAATAAACCCCCACCTTTTCTTTTTTGATAATTCTCTTGAAAATACACACCGGGCTAAATGGAGCAAGGAATTTGACTCTGCCTCTTACAAACATAAAGGGGAAGTAGAGTCTAAAATTTGCCTTAAGAGTCACTGGAGCAAACTGTGTTGGCGTATGTCTTCCCAAATCCTCCATTTGTTTTTTTTTCCTGGTCTGAAAACTGAAGTTTCCGGCTGCTAAAAGTGGACAAGCAATGACAAAGCATGAAGTCTAACAACATTAAATCAACAAGTAAAATGAAGCTATTTTCTTCACATCACATTTAGAAGCATTTGTACATGTGTAAATTACTTCTCTCTTCAATTAACAATTGCTCTGAGCTCATAGTCTGGCCTGTGCTATAAAACTCAAAACTGACTGGGTTTGACTACCTATACCCTTCCCACCCTCCCAGCACATTTCATCTTTTCTCAAAAGCAGAATGTATTTGTTTGTAGCTTTTAAAAAGGCAAAAAACCCTGCAAATTCACTTTCTAATTCCTCTTGCAAACTGAGTTAGCAGATTTCTGCAACATACAACAGAGGACTGTACTTATGAACAAGAGGGTTCCCTAAATCCTTTTGACAAATAAGGCTGATTCTCACTTTACAAAACCATTTCCTGTTTAGACTGTATTTTAAGCTCTTTCAAGCCCACTGCAAGCTGCCAAGCGTGATGAAGCGGGCTACCATTTCATTCTAGGAGTTTTGCTGCATGCAAGCGAGCAAAGCACACAAGCTTTGAAGCTCACAAGCAGTATGGATCCCAATAAAGAAAAATTAGTCTATCTTTACCACAAATTTCTATCACCACTGAGATAACAAGTACCCACTAAGCTGGGAAAAGAGCATTAGTAGGTTGGAAGCTTTGTTTTCTTATTCAAGTGAAAGAGCTCTGTTACTGCCACTGAATTGTAAGTTCTCTTTTGTAGACAGTTTAGCAGTAACTGTGAACAGCTGTTATTTGCTATATAGTTGTTACTAAGAGGATTTTTCTTAAAAGATCTTTTTGTTGTAAAATGAAAAAGCACTTAGGCACTTATGTCAGATGAAAAGTACAGCTCCTAAACAGACCAGAACTTCAGAACCCTATCACATGTTTTCAGAACATTAGCCTCTAATATTTGAGTACAAAATCACCTTCCAGTGATATATCTTCCTTCCAGTATTTACACCTAAGATCAGGGTCTGATACCTGCTGCTGTCTGAAGAAAAGTTCTTTTCAATATTAACACTGACCTGAGGCTTCATGGTCTCTTTACGCTGCAAATGAATTACTCAAAGTAACATGCTTATACACACAACCACTAAAAAATTTATAAAGTAATCAGTAATAACTGAATCACAATTCATATATCTTCAAATACTGTCTGTTTAACCAGTTTTCTAGGAAATGTAATGACACAATGAGAAGAGTTAATAGCAAGAATTTTTTTCACCTTGAACTGATTCACCTTTCACCCAAGAAGATAGTAGACATTAATATTAGTGTCAAACCATGGTAGTTTCTTAATGATGTGTCATTCAAAAGAACTCTGCCCAATTATTTTCAATCTTTGATTCCGGAAGTAACCCTGCTATTACCAGGCCCATGCATAGTTCCTAGCAAAGTATGTCTACTGTAAAACAACCTTCATTCAAAACAATGAAACTTTACTGATTTAGGTGCCTTAGTCTCCTCCGCCAAAACCCCAACCTTCCTAAAACCCCTCAGTAAACATTTATGTGAGCACGCACACACACACTCCCATCAGATATGGCATATTCCAAAATGCTCAATCCAGTAATTCAGCAAGTATTCAACCCTTTGTATTCTGAACAAGCATAACATCTCTTAAACTTTCTTTGTGCAAAAACAATGGGCTTTAAAACCCTACAGTATGCTGTCATTTCTCTCATACAAAGATCTTGGCAGTTTTGCTGTCGCTAATGCAGACTAAACATCCTTTCAGTATCATATTCTGAACACAGAACTGGCAGCATGAAGTGTGTTTAAATGAAGCCTGTAAGTACTGTTATTACAAAAAACAGTATGTACACTACAAAGAAGTTTGTCCGAGAAAGAGCATCTTTAAAGCCAGTTACCTTTTACTCACACTTCTTCAAGATTAGGAATCCAGCAGCACCAGCAGTGCAGCACTTCATCAACAACATCAGCCCAGAGGTGTCAGCAGTCTGGCAAAACTAGAAGGGAATCCTATGTGGAAATCCTCACAAAAACCTGCACTTAAAGTATTCCTGCTGTTGAACGACACAGCATGGGTAAGTTACACAGCTTCTGCTGTGCTGATAGAAGTGCTGGCTTTCAGGTAAGTACTTAAAGTCTCTTTTGCTTATATCTAGTGACTTTTAAAGAGAAATTAAGGACCCCAGAAATCTTTTCAAAATGAGTAGAGAGAATTAATCATTCTGTACTGCCAACACAGCCTCTCTCAATAAAATGATACTGCTAGACTGCTAGCCATCTAATACATGGGGCATCCCCCAAGCTTTAGAATCTTTAGAATCTTTTAGAATCGCTTTGGGGATCTAAAAAAAAGAAAACAAAGATTACACAACCACCTCCTACCATTGCCCCATGTACTGCTTACCAGGTTTAGTACTCAGAAAACACTGAGCCTGGCAAAAGAGCCCCACAGCATCTGTGGCTACCTGACAGATAATTGCACTCCATAAAGCTTCCCTGTCCTCAACTCTGCATTCCATGGGATAGCTCATTTTGCACTGGTTCTCAGCACACAGTAGCACTGGTACCTTCATTGTGTGCATCTAGATGTAAATGAGCTCATTATATGGGAGCTGACATTTTTTCAGAGCTCTTCCAAGTAAGTCCTGGGAACATTCCAAGTTCTCCCAATGTTGGTGGCAAGGTACAACTAGTATATCTGTGATAGACACTATCTTGTGTCATGTGCTCTGCCACAACATGCTGGAGCTGGAGATAAAGAACCAATTCGCCAAAAAAGGAATCTCAATACATGTAATTCTCACAAAAACAAGGAGTACATTTATGGCACTCTCTCTTCTTGCACCAGCCTGATTAGATGATTACGCTCATGAAGGCAGTCTTCAGGAATTTTCTCTACGATAGCTCAGAAAAGAACCTGTTTCAATCTTTTCCCTTGCCACCATGAAATTTTAATAAAGCTAGATCAAATTTCCCTCAGCCCTCTAAGTATCTAAACTGCTAATCATGGTCTAAAAAGGTTCAGTTCCTCAACCACTTTTCTTAAAAAGAGGAGTTGCTTTTGCTGCTTATCATTCCTATCAACAAAACTACCCTGGAAGAAGCAGGTTTACTTTTCTTCAGATTCATCAGCTGCATCTCCAAACTCTCTTTAGCTGCTCTGTTACACTTGCACAGTTACAGGTGGAAGCATCTTATTTCTTCACTAGCAGCCTATAATCCTCTCCTGGTCAGGGATTAGATCATTGGTCTGCAGCCAACTACGACTCTTAACAAGAGTTTTAGATTTATAGGTCACTACATATCAGCAGTTGGGACCAGCAGGGAGATTCTGTATCAAATACTCCACTGAAAGAGAACAATACAACTACATACCTGACAGATTTGTCCTGTGCTTACATCAGGTTAGGAAGACTAACCCCAAGTGTTGGATTAGGGTCACTACCAATTCTGCAAACCCCTGTTTTTTAAATTCAGACTTAAGTTTAATCTACCATACTATTATTTTTTTTCCCAGATCTGTAAAACCTTGGACATCAAACACAGGTTTAGCATCAGAGGCAGAAGTACCGTAAAAACACACTTGTGTCAGCAAAGTGATACCGCTATACAAAAGTCAATAAAGTACTTGCTGGTATTTTTTTAGACTACTCTTGAGCTTTTATGTTTTTTACTAGAAGCTCCTTAAATCCACACAAAAAAAATAGCATAACAGTCAAATCAGATACATACACAACATTCATAAAGGCACCTTCCAGCTAATTTACATTGATCATAGTGCTGAAATGGTGTAATACTTGACCTTCTCTGTTACCTTCTGTGTCTGATTTTGCTCACGATTGCGTTCTATACAGCTGATCTAGTCCCTCAAAGGTGTTTTTCCTGGCTGTGTTTCTCCTTTGTGGATTTGTACAGGTATATCACCATGAATAGATACTATGATCTGTATCTATGCTCTATTAGATAGAAAATGGGAGGAGCCACAATTCTCTTAAAATTACTTTTTAACTACAAATTTCAAAATAGATGATGCTAGAAGATTGCATTTAAATTCAGCACTTAAATTCTTTGAGGTGTGAATGAGGTGTTAACTCTACTGCTGAATTGTTCCATATTATAGGAATATATTTTTGTTGAAGTAATTGAGTTTCATAATGGGCTATTTCTTGAGAATAAGAATTCAGTTAGCCTGAATATGTTTGAATTAGTAGACTGAAAAGCAGCTGTACCTAAAAACCAAACAAGGTCAAGTGTTAGACAAGCACAGTAAATTTTAGACATAAACACACAGAATAAGAGAAAAGCATATTGTCAAAATATTTTACTGATTAAAAGCTGTAAAATATAGATTTTATAACTAGCTTAAGACTATGAAGAAGCAAGTAATGCAACCAAAATTTGAACCCATATCTTTAGGATATGGGCCTGTTTTCAAGCTGCAAAATGAATTGAGACTGAAGAATAACTATTTTCTTTGTTTTAAGTACTTGTGTAGGCATGATTCAGGCTGACTTCAAAGCTTTTATTATTTGGTTTTTTTTTTCCCTTTGGGAGATTATTTTTATTAATATTTCTCCATTGTTTTTTGTTTTATTTGTTCTATTATGGATTGAATTCACCCCTGAAAAACAAGTTTAATTATTTTGCGCCTACTTTAATCACAGGTTGAAATCTCATTTCATAAATTTAATATAATATATACACACACTCACCACTTACCTTTACTAAAGGACTGCACATGCAGAAAAAACACCCAACTCTATGGATATATGTAGGCACTTAACCTGATCTAGCCACAGGTGCAGAAGCAGAAATGAGGTCATAATCCAATCTCATTTATACAAGTATAAATCAGTAACAATCTCACACTGTTAAAAAGAATTACACTCATATTAAAATATGTATATAACTAACAAATACACATACATACTATTAGAGTGGGTTTGAAGCCTTATGTCCTCAGGTTTCATCACCAGCTGTGGGCAACTAGCCCTGCTAGCCTCCAATCTGCAGGAGATCAGGGCTCCAATGCTCTACAATTTTTGTTGCGCTAGCAAGGACATCCTGCTCTACCAGAGGGGTATCCGAGACATCTGCCTACACATAGCTGCTTACTGGAAAGGGAGAGCGTGGGCAAGGAAGGGGCCGATAATCAGCGTATTTCATCCAAGGATGTGTGAAGCCAACCTGAGGCTCTGACCTTCCACCACCTTGCAGGCTGCTGCTTCATCTACTTCACACAACAGCACAGTAAAAGTTAACAATTAATACTTTACATCCTTGTACAGTTTTTACATTAATGAGAGAGGTGGAGGGCTCAATACAAGATTTTAATGAAAGGCACATCACATGTGGCATATCTTTATGTCGAGCTTGAACTCTCATTAAAATTTTCAAATATTAAAATTAAAATAGTAATTTAATTTCAAGCTAAAACATGTTTATATTCAGTTATGTAGTCTCTCTTACACTGTCTTTATTTCTGACCTATATGTACAAGCATAGCTTTCTTGCAATTCCTGCATAAGAATTTCAGAACAGAAAGAAGTTGACAGTGATGTTTTCAGATCATGAAAATATTCAAATTGATATTCAGCTACATTTTTCAAAAAATACCTGTAGCTATACCAATGCAAATCACTTCCATACCAAATCACTCTATCATCATATTCATACAAGTTATTTGTTCTACAGCCTTGAAATCCCTCTGTGGTGAATTTTATTATTTGTTTTTTTGTTACATTAGCCCTTGGAAATACCCATGACACTAGTTTCTGAAACTTTTTCATTTTATCTATTTCAACAAGAGAAAACACGTTATTCCTGTAGCTCTTGAAAAAACCAATAATATGGACACAGGCAAACTGTTGGTGTATGAAGTAGATTTATACAAAACAAGGTGAAGGAGGAGAAGGAATAAACTGAACAATCAGAGCAAGAGGTTCAGATAACTGACTGAAATTTATAGTTTTAATAAGCATGTAAAGGAAGTCAGAAACTTGGATTTAGAATTAGCTTCAATTGACAACAAAAGTACTGTGCTGTGTTCTGCCATGACATTTACTTCTCCCATACTTCAAACCAAGACACATTTTAGTGGTTTTGCAGTGAATAGCTGGTAGAGAACAGGCACATAGACCACCCTGATAGAGATGTGTGTATTTCAATCAGGCCATAAACAATCAAATTTAAGACATAATGTATCCTATTATTTCCATGTGAAAATGGAGAAATTTTAAAATTCGCTATAAGCTCACGAAGGCTTCTTTTTTTAAAACATTGTTCAATTCTGTGATAAATTCTGAAAATCAGAATTTAAGGACCCTTATGGCACTTAATGTTCAATGGCAAAACCATCTCCTTTTTTAAAGTCTAAAGATTCTCTTAATTAAGGAAAAAACATTTTTACAAGGTTTTCTAGCTATATTATAATAATCTTCTCTTCAAAAATCTACTAGAAATTTTCACATTGTGCAGAATCACCACAGTGAGCTTTTTTTTTTAGAAACCTTAAATCATACAGACATTTCTGAATTCAGCTGGCAAATATGTGAGTTTTAGTTTTTTATGTGCCATTTAATTTTTCAAGCATAATGAAAATCGGTGTTTTCATTGATGAGCATCAGTTTTGCTATTCGTTTCAGAGTTCCCTGGTACATCTCCTATGCTCTTATGGAGCAAGGACTCATGTAATGCTAATTTTAAAGCAAAGAAGCAGTCACCTCTATTCAATAGATGTTGTTAATCAAAGGAAAAATTTGACTCCACAAAACTTCATGGCTGTCATAAATAAAAGGCAACTCCATTTCCCTTGAATTGTAAAAGAAAGATTACAAGAAAAATCTAATCCTGTCAAGTTAGCTTTCAGGGCAAAGCCCTGTTAATTTCAGGAGAGTAACAGAAGGGCTGAGGCTGGAAGGCAGGACCACCTTTCTGACCCCATTCAAGCAGGGTCATCAACAGTGGGTTGCCCAGGACCATTAGAGTAGAACATTTTCACGGAATTCAGCAACTGCCATGAAAATCACTTTTCAGGATAAAGTGTCTCAATTTATTAAAAAAAAATAATAATTTCTTCATTAAATTCTATAGGCTCTTCAGAGAAAATTCCGTACTGTGTTGCTGCTTTCATGCCTGACAAAATCTTAGGCTTTCCTTATTAGATATCATGCAATATAAACACTACATATTTTTATTTAAATACACAAGCTACCTACTTCTATTTAGTGCCAACTAACAAGCAGAACTGTTGTTAGGTAAGATTTAATTCTTGGAAACATAGATCAGTATGCAACAGTAAATTGTTTTATTGTCATAATCATGTTGTCCAAACCAATTCTGATCAGTAATACATTTTTAAAAATACATCCATTCACGTTTTTAGGGAGTCACTGATAGACATTAAAAAGAAAGAAACTAGTAAATGCAAGCCAAAACAAGCAATGGTAGACATTAACAAAAAAGTCAAATGCATAAATGGAAGCTACAATTGAAAGTCCACACACTTACTTCAAATGGGATATGTGGCTATTTAACAGTCTGGCAATGGCTTAAAAAGCAACAAACCGTACATCGGGGACATGAGTCAGTAGAAGAGTAATTGTCTGATAAAACAATAATGATTGAGACGTTATATCCATGACTTCTCTGATACAGATTAAATGGGATAGATACTGTGAACAAGATATTGTACTTTCTGTAGCTTAAAATTCACTTAGATACTTAGCTGTTATACTAACCAAGACAATATTGCCATAGTTTAGTATAACCTTGATAATAAATCTTCATCTCCAGCAGAATTTAAAACTGCAGATTAGACTTAATATGCGTGTCCTTAGCTAGAGTACAAGGAAATTTTTTCAAGGGCATTTCCCAAAATGAATCATCTGTAGAAATGGAAAGTTCTTTTCACTTACTGTACCAATAAAGATATTTGGAATTTGAACATACTGCCTTTTAGAAGATTACTGATAGATATCTGATTGAGATAGCACTTACCACAGCTATAAGTTACATGAGTTGAGCTAATGACATCTACGTATGTACATTTTATGCCCTGTTGAACCAAAGCTCAACAAATTTCACAACATATTCAGTGGATCTACCTTCTTATTTGCAGAGATGTTGTACATCCAGTTCAGGAACATATTTAAGTTTATAGATTTCAAAGGAGTATTAGTGCTGCAAATTGCAAGTTTGATTCCTTGGAAAACAATTTGAGTTTGTTTAATTAGGTCCATCTCATTGATTCAGTTCAGTTTTTGAACTGCATGTCTCTATATGCTCCTATATGACATTCACAGAAACAAGAATTTCTCAGAACTGTCTTTTTCATCTCCTAACCCATTTCATACACATTTGAACACTTACACAAATACAATAAAGAGCATATTTAGAAAAATCCAATTTTTAATACATGTTTTACTGCAACAAATGGCTGGTTTAGTGATGAAAGGTGTGTAAAATTCAGTTTGAAAGTTACCACTGTTACTTGTGGTAATTTCAAAATAGCACATAACAGGGTTCTCTGTGCTAGTAATCTTGCTACTATTACTGTTTCTAGGGTAACCCACATTCTACACAAGACCATACAGCACAGATAGTGTCTTTGGAGACCTCATGCCTGTACCTCAAACAGATGAATATGTAATGTGCTATTACCCCAACTCATTAAAAAGCAAAACAAAACCCAATCTCTACAGCAACGGTCTCTCATCCCACAGCCTGTTATGAGTCGTGCCAGAATTTCACAAGAAAGTCAAGAATGAACCTGGCATTTACATTATCACATCTCACCACCCCCTAAAAAAGAAACATTCAAGGTGAATGTTTTCCTTGGTGAGATATCTGGGGGCTATTCATCACTAGGAGAGAAAGAGATGAGTTTTAATGCAAATAATTGAAGGAGAATATCAGTTCTACAAACTTGGATTTATCCGTGCTTCACCTCAATTACTTGTTGTGAACAGAGAGACAGAGATTAATTAATTTACTGGCTTCAGAAATCTGGTCCTAAATGGTTTATGGCCTCTTTAATATCAGTAACAGCACTCTGGCAAAGGCAACCCTAGAAGTCAGAGATAATTCAATGGCCAGCACTTTGGAGCACTGAGCTGCATTAGCTGCTACAGCAAATAAACCCATTTGGCTTCCCAACAAGATGAAATCAAGCACAGCTGGAAGCACAAAGGGTTCACCGTGTCATTATTAGATCCAAACGCAACGCTTTGCAAGAGAATGTTCAAGGTATGGCTACTTCACTAGATCTCTTCAGATTGATCAAGTTGAGCACATTTTAAGAACTAAGAATCTGTTACACAGAGGAAACCATGCAAAATTGTTTAATCTCACTGCTAAGAGTAGAATGAAAGCTAAGCAGATTTCTCCCAAAAGAAAAAGGGTACAAACAAAATACACCCACGAAAAGGCATTTCTGGGGAATACAACAATAGGAAAGCAGGTCACTTTCCCCAGAAGAAGTTGCAGACTTAGCGAAACACTCCAGAATTCTCCAGAAGAAAATGTAGAGATGACACTATATAAGGAGAAGAGTTCAGAGTCATCAGCAACTGAAGAGAGCGAATGAAGATGCTGAAACTCTCTGGTCTGTAGCTGCCTTCTCTGCTCATTGTTCACACAGATTATAGCCCACAGAACAGTAAATCCTCCAAACTAAGTTTGTACACTTGCTTTACACAATGCAGCAAACAAAAAAAAAAAAAAAAAAAAAAAGGCAGGGATATTGCTGTATGGAGAAGCTAATCACATTCTAGTGTGAGATGCTATGCTTCAGCTACAGTGGAGTGAATGAGACATTGTGAATTGATTCAAAAGTCATATCTTTGCCAAATTTGGATGTAGCTACATATATGCATTTCCTATAAACCAAAGAAAAAACCTCAAAACCTCTATGGAACTATAGGGAAAATTAGTTTAATTTTGATTGAGTTCCTTACACTGTCAATCACTGCATTTCACTGTAGTGGCTCAGAACTTGCTGTAGGAGCTTGGGTGGTGAGGGAGAGAGGGAGGAGAGAAAATTTTAATCTCAAATTAGGTGGGAAGTAATACATTAAATAAAATTATGATTTTTTTTCCTTCCTGTTTGTGTCCTAAGCTGCTTCTGCTTACTTCTCTCTGTCTCTCTCTATTGCTTTTATTATAGAATGCATATTTGCATATGCATATTTGCAAACACCGTAGCTCTGCATGCTTAGTTCAGTTAAAGTTCACTTGTTATGGAATCAGAGATGGCCCTGAGTCCCTGGAATAAATTCTCCAGAACCTGAGGTCCATTATTACCTTCTACTCCAAGCATCAGGTGTGCTTTGACTCACCTTCTCAAACACAAACACAGTTCAGGTATGTAATTTTCAACAAAAAAAGAGTCTACAGAAAGAAAAACATTTGCCTGCAAACCCAGTTCTCCCTCTGGGGAGAGAATGAGCAAATGAATTGTATGTGGCAGGTCTGATTTGTGTGGCTTTATGCAGTGCTGGAAGGTGTACAGAAACTTTGGTGATGGGACTGGTACTAACACTACTCTGAAAGGACCCAGCATTCATTTCAGAGAAATAAATGGCTCATCTAGACAATGAGATATTTAATATTTTAGTATATCCAACTAAGTCGATTCAAAACAAATCAAAGGTTCACTGTCTTATCTGCCTCACTGTTAACTGGTGTTAGCTAACATATTCCACATCCTGGTCTAGACAAAGCCTAGAAGCAAGGAAAGCAAACGAATGACACATGGAGTGAAGACTGTACCAGAGAGAAAAAATGAAGGGAGACACTGTGAGAAAAGACACACAGACAAAAAGGGAGACAATGACATGGAAAAAAATAACACTATCTTTATAATGAACAGGACCAGCTGAGCTTTCGAGGGGTGCTCTTTTTCCTAATCCATAACACATGCTTCTTCTTAGCTCCAGTTATGTGTTTGTTTATTTGTTGTGTGTTTTTGTAAAATGAATCACCCTTAGAAAAAAAACATGGATTTAAATTACAGAGGGCAAAAATCTCATTGTACGTCAACTACTTTGGCAAACCCCATAGGTAGTTCAAGAGGAAAAGCTACTTGGGAATTTTCCGATGAAGAGTTTCTCTGTTGTTTTTTTAAAGGAAAATTACATTATGTTGAACCTGAAATTTTTCATGGCAATGTGGCACTGAAACTGTCACATTTTGTATAAATATGAAATATGCATTGAGCTTGGTCTCCCACATCCCACAGAAGTACCATTGTGGTTCAAAATTATCTCCTTATTTAGGTCTAGTAATCTGCTGAATTTTTAATCAAAATAGAATAGCACAACAGGAGAGGCCTAAAGCAACCACTGGTCTGGTATCTGGTGATTGATACTCTCACATTAGACTTCTGGTTTTGACTTATGAAACCTCTCACATCCCAGCTAATTGTCCTAGCTACTGGGCTATTAATTTTTTGAGGGTAATGCTTGCATGTTCTTCAAGGACAATTTGGGAAGGTGAAAACTTTAACCGCATGTAGAGAAAAAAATTTTTGAAGACCTCGAAAATTTTAAGTAGGCTGAAAAACTGCTTCCCCAACTCCACAGGCAGAGGTTCACATTCTGTTTGATGCACCCATTTTCATAGGCAGTAACTTGTTTTGTGTGGGTTTGTGTATGCCAGGTTTGATGTGTACATGCTGCATGTGTTTGTGGATCCAGTATGTGGAATATGTGGCCAAGTATTTGGAGATTGTGTTGTATGTAACGTATGTTTCTTGCAGTGTGGGTTATATGCTTCATGTTCCTTTGTACACAGATGTGGCTATATCTCACTTGTGATAGCACCTTGACATAGTCTAAAGTCATGTTTAGCTAATCATTATTTGGATTAATTAGCTGCACTAGGTTTCTTCCTTATTTTTCTTGGGCTCTCATGACTTTGGCACACAGAACTCGGAAAAAAGAATTAAAACCATACAACTATTTGCCACGAGTTTAAATGGTAAGCAGTGACAGCTTGTTAGATGAAAAGTCACTTTTGGTACCTCCTAACGGAGAGAAATTAGTAAATATGAAGTACCCATACCCATAAGGGCACCAAAACATCCCTCATATTTCTAGATTTCTATCATAAACAAAAAACACATCTGGAGAAAATCTTCACATTTTATTTTGCCTCTTGAATGTCACATTTAAAAATAAGTACAAACACATCCTTCTGCCCAGTGTCCTTGCCTTGATGATGTGAAACAAGCAATAAAACAGCAAGTATGAGGTATAACCACTATTTCTCTGTTCTGAAACCCTACTGCATGGAACAGCCCATCTGCCATCTCTGCTTACCAAAGATGACTTCTGTCCAAATGCTCCAGGCCCTCTCCATCCAGAAGCAACAGGCTCCCAAAGTTTACTTGGTGTCACACAAGTCTATGTGGGAATTGAAAATAAAACTTGATCAAACAAATACTAACTGGTAGATAACAACAGTAATACTAACACTGAAATTAAAATAAGTAAAGATACTTTTCCCCACATTCTTGGAGGAAAAAGGTGTCGGGTATGCATTCTGTTTGAAATATGAATGGTGATGGATTAGATCAGCAATGCCCAGTCTCTTGGTGATGCTGGTTCCTAATGAAAGCTCTTGAGGACAGTAAGCTTTGGTCCTTCATGACAGACAAGTTTTCAAGTGACTGAAACAGAATCAATTCCTATTTACATTAGTGAGTGAATGTTCTGTCACAGTACGGGACATAGTCTGGTCACATAACCTAACCAGAGCATTACTGTTACAGTATGAGATACGAGGAACATCTGCATTTTTGTTATATGACAGAGACATCTCCCATCATTTGATAGAGACAAGGCAGCAAAGAATAGGCCGAAGACCACTTGAGTTAGGCATTGAGCTCATGGTCTTCTCCCCGACCATGTGTGTCCTCAGAAGAGGCAGCAGGAAGTAGGCAGCAGGGCACAGGAAGCGTTCAGGAAATTTCATTTAACAGTTAAAACCTCTGTGTGAATGAAGCCTTGAGCCTGTTTTCCTTCAAACAATGTTCTATTCAAAGTATGACTCAACTTTTGGGGCCTGATCCAAAGCCCCAAAAGACAATGAGAGTTTTTCCATTGACTCGAGCAGTCTTTGGATGAGGACCTTGATCCTGATCCTGAAAGCCTGATTCACATGAGAAAGGCTATACAAGAAAAGACCAAATCCAGAAATCCTTGTTGAGATTGTACCCAAGCCTTTCCTAGGTAAGCATTTAGAATTAAATGAATGAAGCCAATTTAGTCTGATTGTCTGCTTGCTATCCTGAACTTCATGTAACATTTGATGTTAACATGATTTTATAAGGATAAATCCTTGCTCCTACATTTCCGCACAAGTGCTTATGTTTGCACAACTGATAAACTGTTTTTCTTCCCTCTTGACTTTATTTTGTCTAGGAGTGTTATCAGAATGTAAGTCATGAACCATTTAGTATAGACTTCAATACATGTCACAGCTCATGTTAAAGCCTAAGGTCCAGTTATACCTGAAAGTGTTGTCTTCACCACAGAAAGTTAAGGGTTTCAAACTGTAATGTAGGTAAAATAAGCAGTACTTGCTTTTAGTAGCTAATGCTTTCACATGCCAATTTTTGGGTGGGTTTTTTTTTAGTAGAAAAGGAGCTTTTTTTTGGCCACTTTGGAAGATATACCTTATTGTGTTTGGGTAAGATGTCTTTAAACCTGAGTGTTCAACCATAAAAGAAGAGAAAATGCAACAATGGAACATTTGTGCTTTGCAACTTCCTCCACATAGGCTGTATATTCAAAGTAAATGCCATCTGAAATTATTTTATAAATTCCTATGCATTACTCTGTCCAAGCGTAAATGTATGACTGGGCAGTTATCCCCTGGGACACCTTGCTTATGTGGGACACCACAAACATACAGCTGGAGAGCACAGTGTGTATCAAAATCTGTTGGATGGTACTACTGCTAGACTCAACTCAGCATGTTTATTTTGTGCCTGACCAAGCTTTTCATACAAATAGAGTTGCAC
>JAOXNG010000002.1:9365880-9376499 GCA_028566535.1 Scolopax minor
AACAAAGTAGTCAAGTTCTCAGATTTTTGTTTGATTTCTCAAAATAGTAAATGCTCAGAGTGTACAGCATTTACTCTGAAATGTAGAAACTTAGAAGTGTGATAGTCATGGAAACAAAGATGAGTAATTAACAACTGTTATTAGTTGTTCGTGTGTATGCACATCTTAGTATCCTTTTAATGTGAGATTATTCTGTTATAATATACAATATTATATAGTATATAATAGACAGTAAACCTGCATATAGATAGTAGAGAAGGTGGATTAGCAGAGGGTGAGTAGAAAGGGTAGCTCCCATATTACCTCCCAGCAGGGAAGGAGGAATCCCATGGCTCTAGAAGCGTGTAAGGTCACTCACAGCAGTAGGGAAAATGGCCTTAGGTTCACTCCAGAGAAATTCTAGCCCCTAAATTTTTCTTTCTCTATCCCTCTTGCATTTAAGTACTAGTAACCCAAATAGATTCATTCTAACCACCTTTTAACAGGCTCAGCAATGGCCTTATCTTAATTAGAGAAAAACAGTGGCCACAGCAAATGTACAGTTTTGTTTTCTCTCCCCATCTCCCAGATGCATGAGGGTAGAGGCACTAAATGCAACTGCTGCATTTAATACCATCTCTTTACAACCTCTGAACCTTTACCCTTACTGACAAAACTGGAAGATTTTCAAATGTAGGCCTGCTGAGATGGTACTAATTAGTACCCTTTTCATATCTTTTTAGAGGAGGCAAGAACTCAGCTGATCCAGCTTAGCTCCTATTAGAGCTGACTTTTCCAGATGAGCTTGATATTGCCAAGTATTTGAACATTGGAGCCACTTCTAGCTGGTTGGTACCTGGACGGCTGTATTTGCCACAACTCATTTCACCATTAATTAGAGAAGATTATATAGTTTTCCACATACTGACATAACTCAGAGCAGGAAAAGATTTTAAAGCTATGAAGATACCCAAAGTAACAAAGGCTTTAGGAACTTCCAACTTTCTCCCCCAGACAACAGTCACACTGGGTTTGATATTAACACAGGAGCAATTTTAGTTGGAGTTTACTCTCAAGCTGAAAAAGCAAAACAAATCCTCTCACTGAAGGTGAGTTCTCAGATTAGCAGTCAGGTCAGCAAGCTATGCTACTGAGTACTGGAATCGGGACTGTCCAGGCATGAGCCTGAAGGGAGAAAGAGAGGAACAGCTCATCTTTTTTTTTCATCTAATTAAGTACAGGAAGTGCAGCTTCCAGGAGAAGGGCCAGCAATAACAGGGAGCACAGCTTGGTGGAAGCATTATTGAACAGCCAGCTCAGGAAATGGCTATGATTTTGAAGCCGGTTTTACTCAGCTGAACAAAACTGCCTCCATGACACAGCCCAACACTGATTCCAGTCAAAGAAACAAGTAAGCTAGTTTAATATCAAGATATATTGTTTTCTTTTCTCATTTTACATAACTACTTTTGCAATAAGTCACACATTTTCTCCAGATATGCTATGGCCAATTTCGTTGACCTGTCCTATACTTTGTATTTCAATTAAATTCTCAGCACCAGGCAGGTTATTGGTCACAGAAAATGCTGCCATCCCTTCTAAAACCATATCCACAGGGTACACTGACATTTTCTAAACTACTTTTCTTGCTTATTAAATGCCTCTCTAATAACTCTACAAAAGCATTTCCTAATCACTGGTTGTCATTTGTCATTCCTACAACACAAAAATGACATCCTCGTATAAAACAGCCTTTTACCTGTCTTAGAAATCTGAAAGAACTTTTGCCATGATGGGTTTGCCCAAGATGTATCCTCGTGATTCAAGCAGCATTATTTTAAGGGTTGTTTGTCAGTTGAAAGGTTATTTTTCAGAAGTTCACTAGATCCTGTAATTATAGTCTAACAACACTGCATTGCTCTGCTCAGTCTTCAAGAAAGTTCTGGGGATTCTACTTTGTTTAAAAAAAATTAAAATCAAAAACAGGCTCTGTCAGGTCACACGGAAATATTTTTCAGTTCTGAAAAACTGGAGAGAAAAATATCCCACTGTAACCAGCCAGTACTTGGCTGCTACAACTTTGCCAAGCAATGCTGACACCAGGGCTTGGTAACAGCCCTGGCTCTGCCATTGTTTGTTGGCTGCAACACAGATCAGTTTTAGAGATTTCTATCTATAAATTACCAGAAGAGTGCTAATTAGTAGCAGTAAGTGGGAGAGAGAAAGGCAGAGATATAGAAAGAAATCAGGAAGATAGAGAAGAGCACCCAGCGGGCAGGAAATGCATTGCTGGCAGCTAAGTTAAAACAGGAAGAAAAGCATAGCGGGTACAAGAATGAACAACTGTGTCTAGTCCAACTTTGCTGAAACAGAGTTCAAATTGCAAAAGGTGGCGTGTTCATCCCTGGAAACAGGGAGACCCAGAAAGACTTAAGACTACATTCTCTGCTACCCTATAGCTGGTAAAACCTCCACTACTTTTATTTAAACTGATTACCACGTCCCTCTAATGCAAAATTGTATGAGCACAATATCGGCTTTTAATGGACCAGAAGGAAGAAAAAGTTGTTCTAAGATTTTGTACAATTGTCATTTCATCCGTCAATCCACCATTTAAATTCTTCTTTATTAGTGTTGCCAAGGAGTAAAGTGAATTGAGAAAAAGATGACTGAAATTGCTAACCTGATTCATTGGCATTCACTGAAGAAGTCATTATAAAATACTGTAATACCTTTAATTTCTTTCACTTAGCCTACAATTCACAACAGGATGACTGTTGTGTCACAGGCCACACACAGGCCAACAATTTTAAAACAGCAGTAAAGGTGACACCCAAAGATTTTACAATCTGTTATGCAATACTGTGATACTGTTAATAACATTAGACTTTTAAGCAGGCTTTTAAAAGCCTTCCCTAAATTACCACTCATACTATACTTGCTTCTCTTCTTGCATTACATTAAACATTGAACTCGAAAATTTGAACTGAGTGTTTGCTTTCACCAAGATTTGTTGTGAAGAAATAAACACAAGCAAAGCAATCATAAGATAAACTATGTGAATATAAGAAATTTAGCTTCCCTCCACATTTCATTTAAAGGAACTTTAATGTTTAATTGTCATTAAAACAATGCAAAATGCTCAAATAGGATAATTTAATTATTCAATAAAACCTGAAGACAGATTTCATCAACACATATGGATAATATTAAGTGTCTTGATGAACTTAAATGAAATAACCTCCTAAGAATACAATTAATATCCAAATATTTTCAGCTTATTGTTGTGCATTTGTTTTTTTTCTAAACTATCTACACAGCAATCAACATTAAAACCACAGTGACTACAGCTGCTGCATCATGTGCAATACAGATACACAATACACATGCAATACACGTGTACACACATCACTATTGCTAGCATGAAAACAAATGCATACACACAGCTGAGCAAGGAAGGAATAAAAGGAAGACTAAGCTGAGCAAGCTGTGTACCCTCTCAGCTTAGTCTTCCTTTTATTTACCCCCAGCAGGCATTCAGTCCCCCAACACCAAGTACCTACAGCAAGAAGTAGTAATTACCAGTTCTGAAGAATACCTTCATCCTTCTCTGGTTCTCAGGTCCCCTCTCCCAGCCACATACACCTCCCATTTGCTCAAACCAGCAAATAGAAGATGGCAAGGAGAGTCCCATGCACTAAAGTGCTGCTGGAAAAAGTCTGAGCATGGGGCAGAATGCCCCAATGCTTCCATCTTACCCAACTGCTGTCCTGTCAAAAAGACGACGTTCTCTCTTGTCTACACCTTGAAGTCATAGAGAATGTATAAATTTCCATGTGCATGGGCAACGCGTGCAGGCAATTCTGTTTTCCTGTGAAATCATTTTTTAAATTGTGCACTCGCTAAGCAAACCNNNNTAAACAATCAAATCCCTGAGTGCCAGAAGAGGAAACACCACCCATGTACCAAATGGAGGGAACTGGGATTCTGCCTGGAATAAGGCCAAGCCTCCTCCTTTCCTTTCTATTTTTATAACGGGTGCTATGTGTAAGAAAATGAATTAACGTTCTGTCAACTTGGTTCTATGCTTTTTGATGCCCAAAGAACTGCAGGCAAGCAATCCTTGCCTGCTGGACACTTCAGCACTGTAATTTCTTTGGTATTTCTTACAATGTAGTGTAAGACAGACAAGAACTAGCTCTTTTTTATGCAAGGGCAAATCATCACCTGGACTTTTCTGGCACAGCTACTTTCATGTTATCCAGCTGATAACAGCAAACTGATAGGAAATTGCTAAGTCAAGTTCTTAGTAGTTCTTATTACCTCTAACCTGAAGGCATGGACGAATCTGTCAGGTTCTTCCTGTGAAACTCTCCTGAAATGCTCGTGTCTTCCAGCTTCACAAGGTATATGATCCATGTCTTGTGACTGTTGGCCACACTGAGATTCAACACATGGCCAGGAAAGCTGGCCATGGTCAGGCCATGCCATTCATTGCCATTGTCACTCCATTCATTTTAAATACTTTAGGCCACATTCCATGCTGCCCCAGTTAGGCTCAATTTCACACATGAGGTTTCCAAATCCATCAAATGCCAAATATCTGGAAGCATAAATACTGCCATGGACAAAGATGGTAGGGGAATAACATTTCAACTATCAAGACAATAAACTTGTGTAACTTGTGTAAGCGGTTTAATTTCTAAAAGAAATTAACTGACTCAATGAAAATCAAGACCAGTAAGTCCTGTCAAGATAGTCAACAAGGATAAGTCTGTACTAGAATCAAATATATTTTCTTCTGATTTAATGTATGAGTACTAAATATATATATATTTCCAAATGCTTATACTCATATAGCTACATTAAAAAAGGACTTTTTATATTTTTTTTGTCTACACACAAGTACACATATGAAAAAACCCAAAACATTTGGAGATGCCTTTCATGAATGCAAAGGAAGACAGATGCCAAAGATGGTTCTCCTGGAGGGAGAAAAATCTCAGCCTGTGAAGACTTTTTACTCTCTCACACACAGCTTTTGGTATCCCAGAAAACTTCACATGGGATAGCAATATTTTTTTAATGCTTTTGGTATATATTATTTTCAAATTCAATGTGCTGCATAATGTAAGAGATGGACAAAGTAAAAAAGTTTAGGTCAAATAAAAGAACATCCTTAAACAGGTTAATTTTTCTTCTACTGTTTGTTTCAGTACAGTAAATTGAAATCTGAATTTACAAATTATCTTGAAAATCTTTGGCCTGATGATGGTTTGAGCCTGTGTCTAATCACAAAAAAATAATAGTTCCTTGATTTTAGTATAATAAAAATGCACTAGAGCTCTTATTAGAAAACAATAGAGGCTATACAATTTTCCAGACTAATTTTCACATTTCTAAGAAATTCAGATACATATTTTCTGCTACATAGAATCAGAACAAACTTCCTTTATATGAAGATCCCGTAAATGCCTCATATTATACAATTTAAAAGTTTGTTCAGCCTGAATTGTTCTTTACTGAATTTATCATTTTTGATCAAGAACCTCTCCTAAAAAAAGAAAAAAAAAGTCTCCTTCCTCCCACAGAATAATTAGGAGGTAGTTAGCTGAAGAACTGGTTCTCATGGACAAAGGAAAAACGAACATTCTTTACCTGGTTTCTTTTTTGTTGTTAAGAAAATTACATGGTCCAACATAACCCTGCATACACAAGTCTGTATTTATACAGTTTGTATTCCAAGAGATAATGTTATGATCTGAGGTGCCCCTGGTTTAATGCAAGATTTTGGAGAATAGTATGAATTATCTCTGCAGTGATTTCATGCTGAATTTGCAGCGATACAGAGCACACAGTAAAAATGGAAGAGAAGCTTCTCTGGACACGTACAGTACTTTTATCTTCTTTCCAGAAAATAAATAGCAATAATATTTGTAATATGCTTACAGATGGAACCCCAGGTTCTGCAGAGATAAGTCTTGTGACTAAGCACTTAACTAAGATGGAAAAAAGGTATTACTTATGTTAAATTGAAATGAGCATTTTGCCCCAGACAGTTAAAAAAAAGGCATTATTAGTTACCTGAAGTTACAGTGAGATTTGCAAAATATACTATTTAGTAATTACACTTTCTGTAGCTATAGAAACAAGCAACATCAAATTCTTTGTGTGTGTGATGATTATGTGCAGATACAAAATACGATTGTGTTTGTTCAATGTAGGAAAGAAAGTGATATTCAGCATTCCAGAAACGCATTTGTTTCTCATTTTAATAATTTTGTCTGAAAGAAAAAAAAAATATTAATTCTCTTCTTCCTATCTTATTCTTTTTTTATTCCCCTTTCCTTTTATGCTTTTTCTTTTTTATCCTTTGTTTGGGATTTTTGATTTATGAGGTAGAAAAGATGGCAAGGGAAAGATGCACATACAATGCAATGAGCTTGAGCTGTTGCATTGTTTCCCATATTCATGTCTAATAGAGCTAGTGCTCTCAAGATCAGAAATTATTTGTAAAATAACTTAAGCTTGCTTTGACAATTCCCTAAGCAGAGGGAGGAGAAGAGAAGAAAATTATCTAACACATTTTTTAAAATTAATTAAAGCTATCCTGGAATCACAAACACAGTGGTGCTGTTAGCAAAAAATTACATAATTCCAGGAAGAGCAAAGATTTAACTGACTGTGACTTCACTTTAAAAAAAATTTGGACTTCTTTGAAATATAGGCTTATGCATCAATTTTCTGCTTTTTATTTTGTACCTATATTGTTTCATTTAAACACTTGTAATCCAAACCCAAGGCTTGATTCCACCTCAATATATTTCTCTTAGTATGATAAAAATACTAGTTAGCTGGTGTATCTTGCTACCATGCGCATAACTTAGAGAGAAGAACTTTTAAGTACCTAGTAACAGTCTTTATTGCATGATATTAACACAAGTTTAGATTATGGCCTGTTTAATGATGGAAAATTCTTAACAACCCTCTTTAAGCATTCTCCTCTACAACTTCAAGTAATACAGGTATTGAGCAAGTACAGGTGCCCAGGAGAATGGATGTTTTCCTTCTGTTATTTTTTCATCATTTCAGGTCACATTCCAACTAAAAAATGATGTTTTGTAAATAAACGAGTGGCTCAGCCAAAAACTTTTACTTAATCCACCTCGCACTTCTCAGAAATCCACTGAAAAATCACTGATAGGAGGTAAGAATCAAACCCTTCAGGTTAAGACTAACAGTCTGGTTCCTTAATTCATGTATAATACAGAGATTCTCTCCCAGGACTAACAGTAGGGTAGAGTACATGGCGCCCTGTTAAGGCAAACAAGCATTCCAGCCAAATGGATTACTTAAATATACTCTCTTCGCTGTCATCTAGTCCCTTACTCCACCCAGTAGTTTAGTTCTGATGAACTGTTTTCCAGCCAGTTATGACCATCAAAATTGGGCTAATTCAGGAAAATACAGGGTGAACCAGAGAATTGGCTGCAGGAAGAGAAGCCAGAAGATGACGTGATGCAAGAAAGAGTATGCTCTCCTTTAGCCTCACCAAATCAGGGAAGCAGAAGGGGTAACCACACTAACCACTCTAGATACTGACTAAAGCAAATGGAGGATCTTTGTTTCACGTACAAAAAAACCTCTAAACATTAAAAATCACGAATGCTTTGGGTATTCTGAAAAATAAGCACCACGCTACATCATTTAATTGTGATTCAAAAAACACAATAAAGCCTCCCTTCTGTTTTCAGAAATAGGGGTTAGAGAGAGCATGGGCTCAGCACCTTAATTTCCCATACCCAAGCACATCCTACTCTACTGTTGCTCCTGTCAGGTAAAATTTTGTAAAATGCTGGTATTTCTACAAGGATTTGGCTTTGACAATTCAGAAAAGATTTTTAAACCTTCTAACCTCTCTGGTTTTAATGCTTATCTTGTACATAGGAAACTGAGGTAAGTGTAACCTAAATTACCCAAGATCTTATGAGAAGCTCATGAAAAGTCGCTCTCTCAGCTTCCAGTTCAGCAAATTAGTCATACTACATATCCATAAATTAGAGAAGAAATTTAAAACCTGCTTGATGCTGAAAAAAGGAAATCTATAGCAACTAAACTTCTATTATCAGCTTATACTGGAACAAATCTCTATTTTAAAACATAGAATCCTGTCCATTGAGCTTATTTTATTATGACTTCAGTCAGACAAGGATTTGTGAAGTGAAAACTAGTTTTCTATTGAGGGAATAAGACTGAGAAATTTAGAAGTGACAAGTCATGTTCTCCAATGCTCAGATCCACATTATGCCACTTTTTAATAGCACAAAAGTTTTGAGAACAGCTACTATGACAAAAGCGACACAATATTACATTGCTTTGTGTTTTGTTAGGTATGTCTTTCCTCTAATGAAATTAAATTTGGACTGATGAAACCAGAAGCAAATCAAGGCAAACAACCACACAAATCTTCCATTCAGTTTGTAAGGGCAACAAAAGTCCTCAGGAGCTGGAATTTTTCTTTTTAATGAAGTACATGCATGCAATTCACAAAAGCTCACAATGGCAGTAAAAATACATATATAACCTGGACTACTGCTTGGGAAAGTTACAAATAATTTTTTTTTTTTTTTTACTTCCCCTCCCCCACCACCATAATCCACCTGCAGCACAAAACACTGCAAGGGAAAAATCAAAAAAGAATGGAAAAGAAATGTTATTAGAAAGGCTTATTGTTATTAAAAATACTCCAAGGCCTTTTCTGACAGTTACATAAGTACTGTAAAAGCAAGATGTTCTTGGCAATCACCGTAGCTTCACTGTGCTTGCTACACTGGTTTCATTAACTATTACATCATGCTTAATTTCCATAATTGGCTTCAACTTCACTTTATAAGCTAGTCTAATTTAGTTTTTATGCATATTTCAATTTAATACAGTTTGTTCTCCACTGTAAACCCTTCATGGGCCACATATTCATCCTGTAATACCTCATTTAGAGCTTTCCCTAACAGCAAAACTAAAAGGACAAAGACCACAGTGTCTAGGAAGTGACCTTTTCTTTTAGCTCTGACAGTTAAAACTCTCATCCAGGCTCTCTTCACAGAATTGACTAGCAAAACCTCATTTTGTGCACACAAGACACAAGGACACACTCCCTACAAAATATAGCTGCTAAGAGCTGTATTTACTTGACTTGATTTTTTCACTAATGTAAGCATCTTTACTAATTCTCCTTTCTCCATACGAAAAAAAGAATGTTTGCTTTTTAGCCTTAACCTTCTCAGCTTCTCTGTATATTTAAGTATATTTTCTCCCTTTCTTCCAGATCCATAGTTAAACATGATCAAATATTCAGGGACTTCGGGTTTGGTACATCAGCCTCCTCAGAGCACCAGTTCCTCTCATAAAAAAAAACTTCTGCCTCTTATTCCCAGTTCCACTCTTCAGCTACAGTGTACCCTCAATATACCCATCTGCTCTACTCTCTTGATTCACATATCCTCCAGATCTCCTTTTATGCTGACAACTGTAAGGATGAGCTAACAAAGGTCATTCCTTCTTTTATGTACCTTTCTTTCTATGCGCTCCACTTTTACTGAGTAAATTTAGAATGTTTACTGATCTAATACATCCAATCCTCACCTTTTTCCCCCAGTTTTACTTTTGTTATATCCTGTTTTCAAATGTCTAAAATTAGAGTGATATCTCCTGAAGGAAGATTGTTATCTGAAGCCTGACAGATTTTGTATCACAGCTTTTACAGACACAATATCATATATAACACTATAACATATAGAATAAGTGAAAACATGACACTAACATAATAGGGAGCCAGCAGAACATTTGTGCTGGTTGCTTTTCGGAACAGAAGTGCACTTTAAAGGAAAGGACTGACCTAGAAAGTGAGGCATTATTTGAATAGTTTCATTTCCCACTATGCATTAAACCTTACTCATTTTAAATACACAGATGCCATCCATGCTGGAAAAATGTAAACATTGCTAACGTGATTAAGCTCAACAGTTATTTAAAGTCTCAGCATAAATATGCCTCCAGCTGCTTACTTGCATTATCAGAGTGGGTACATGCCCATTTCTCCAATGGCATACCGAAAGCCAGTGGAAGGAAGCGTGCCTCACTAAGAAGCTATTCCCATCTACCCCTCTTCGTCCAAGCAATACAGGATCTGATAATGCTCACCACACAGGGAACAAAAGTCTTCGTCTTTAGTAGGAATTAGATTTTTCACAAACCCTTGGATCTTTGTGATTTTTAAGCTGACCAAAATTGTCAGTAGCTTACTGGCTTCTGCAAAGAAGCTAAATATTTAAAAAAACAAACAGGAAGCTTTGTGATAACTAAGAATAAAATTACATTATGTATCAACTTTCAGGGGAGAAAAAAAAATAAATCTTTATTCTTAGACTGAATGCAATCCAGCCACAGCAATTTAATGTTCTCCAGTAATCCTCTAAATCTTAGATTTGTACATCCCTCAACCCACAGTACTTCCCAAATCATTCTGAAAATAAATAGGTCAGGAGTCATTTATCTGTTAATATGATATTATAAGGCTCAGATTAGAGCAGGGACCTTGGTATACTGGCCACAGACTCACTCTCAGCCATAAGCCAATAACC
>JAOXNG010000002.1:9390521-9403916 GCA_028566535.1 Scolopax minor
GAGGATTCAGGCTCAGGTCTTGAGAATTCAAGTACACAGCAGGTAAGTATGCACAAGGTTGGGGTCATGCTTCGTGAAGTAAAGGAGACATTGTAAGAGAATCTTCAACAGAAGTGGCATTGCTTCCTCACCGTAGAGCACAATTTCAACCTATACAGTGCTGCTGAAGAGTTTCACATCAATGTCTATATTTAAGGATTTCCTTTCCGACTCCATTAAAGTAGAATCTGAGGGGGGGAAGGAGGGGAGGAAGTGGTACCACAATGGCTTCACTGTGCACAGATTCCACAATTTTAGACCTTCAAGATACAGGACTCTTCATTATTAGCATCGTCCAAGGGCTGCACAAATATGTACTTGAGCAGCCTGTTTGAGTCACAGTTCCTTAATGACAGCGCCTGTCTCTCTGCCTCAGCAGTTATGCAATTGCTCCCTTTAGCTTGTGACGTGACAAGCAAAAATAATGTGAATGAATGCGACACAGTCCATCCCCTTTTATCTTAATTCTTCTGGGATTACTGAGTTCAGGCTGGCTGAACTCAACCACTACTGGTTTCAAAGTAGCAAAACTTAACAATTCAATCGTGGTTTTTCAGACCTATGAATCCTACTGTATGGTAAGGAAAACAAAAGTATGATGGGTCAAGAGAGCTAGAGTAGAACCAGTTCTTATAAAAAGCAAGACAATTATACTAAATCTTACTTTCACAAATAACATTTAAAATATGTCCAAAAGAATAACTTTGTAACCATTACATTCTGAAAAACATGTAAAACATATTTCCAATATGTATGACTTTACATTTAGTTAAAACTGAATATTATTATTATTATAATTATTATCTTCACAAATTGATAAGCACAGAAATCATTAATTCTTAGCATTGCTTATTCAAGTTTCCCCTAGGCCATGGATCAAATTTGGGTCCAGGGAAATGACCTGGCTGGAAAAGGAAAGCAATCAAAAAAAGCTGTAGTCTCCAGTCTTACTTTATAAAAATTCTATACTGTACTTCATAAAAACTCCAGTCTTTATTTTAATAAAATAACCATAGAAAGAGCCATCAGAACTGCAACTTTAAGAGGAAATAAATTTTAAAAAAAACCTCATTGTATGAGATTTAAACTGCTTTGAGAACCATTTGTATAAACAGTATTAACAACACTGCTCTGAACAGGAAGAAACCAAATGATGGGGAAGCAGATGTGCCCTAAAGAGTGAAAGAAGCAGCAACAAAGCTGAAGAGATCTGTCTGGTATTCTACTTGCTGTGCTACCTCAATCAATTCTCACTACCAATAAACAGTATTTCTTAATGGAAGGATTTAACAAAGTAAACTGTCAGGGTGCAATAACAAAGGAGAAATACACATCAAACCAAATATTGTAAAAGAATGGAGTAAATAGCCTCTTTCCCAACTGTCATTACATGGTATACTGTATCACAGCACAAGACGAACAAAAGCTTTCCAAAAGTGAGGCAAGGAGCAAAACCTAGCAGAATTGTACTTGGAAACAGTGTGCTATTTTTCCAGGTCATATTATGCTTGAAAATAAATAGCTTTTTACACTGTATATATCACACAAAACCCTTTCCAGAGCCCCTCACCTACCAGCACATAGCTTATTTGAGAACTACTGAAAACCACCTGTGACTAATACACTCATGCTAGCACCACGTCCTTTATCCTCCAGGATAAACACAAAAAAAGCTATAAACTCCATCTTGCAAGGTGAGCAGCCATATAGTATGTTTCCCAATTTCGAAGGTACAGCCTTACATCTTATTCAAAGAGTAAGCCACATTTTCCCTATACTTGCATGTTAGCAATTCAGTATTGCCTCACCCAAAATCACTTCTTCCCAGTAAAAACAGAAATGATGCAATGTCAGTTAGCAGATTTAGGAATAGGTCTATGTTTTTTTAACAAAATTTCTTTGAAGTAATAAACCAAAAATGCTTTCTAGGAGTAACCAGGTAGTTGTGGAGTTCACTTCAATGATATATCAGTTGCTCTGAATAATACTTCTAAACTGCAAAGGAAAAGATAGAAGAACAAGAATAAAGAGGTCTCCTATTAAAAAAAAAGGAATAATTCTTAAAGTATTTTAAAATCTGACTGTTTTATGACAAAGATCACAGAGAGAACCCTTTGCATGAGTTGTTCGGTATATTTATAGAGTTCTTTGCCTTTATCTGCCAGACAACATTTCTAATAATTCAACTTTGTGGACTTCTGATTTTACTTTCTGCATGGTGACTTTGTTTACATCCTTTCAACAAAATTTTCTCAATACATTACTGCTTCCTTGCCAGCCAAGAGGCAATTTTCAGACTGTGAAACTGAATAATCAGCAACTCCAACACTGTTCTGTAACAGGAGTTTGTAAAAAAACAAAAAAAACCCAAAAAAACCCACCACATTTTGAGGTTGAGAAATTAAAAAAAAAAAGAGAGAGAAAGAAAACACTTGTTTTTAATAATTTATTTTTGGTTTTGATATAGTAGACATGAAATAATAGTTAACAGTGACTGCAAAAAAAAAAAAAAAATCAAGAGTGGAGGTCAGATAATTTTTTTTGTATTCATAGTGCTTCTCAAAGGAAATATTTTGAGATGACAGAAAATACAATAGAGGGCAATAAGCATAAAAACCAAACATGCCGCTTGCTTTAGATTTAAGAGTGCCACAAGAGAAACTCACACAGATTTATCTTATTTTTATGGAACTATGTAAATAAATAGTGCAAGCAGAGCTCCATTATCTGTTCCATACAGCCAGGAAAGGGAAGAGCCAGAACATGCACAAATCTACTACTTCCATCCAGATAGTAAAGACACTGTATTAAGGGAGGCAGCTTGGCTCCCCGATGGTGGGTTTCTATTTGAAAGCCTTACCTCTACGTACAACTTGCAGGGAATGAAATGATTGCCTTTGAAGAAAGGCAGAGACCATGAATCTCTCCAAGCATAAATCACAATCTTCCTGACTGAAGAACTTTCATGCCAAGTTCACTACAAGTTTTAGCTTTAATAAACCGCTCCTTGAAAAGGCTGCTGAAAGCTAACTGTTTTTCTATTTTCTATTCTTTTTGGTATTGTTCCTCAGTACAGAACTTTTCACACCTTCATAAAGAACAGTGAGATGCACCACAACCATTCTTTTAGTAGAAACTGAAGTATATAAGATTAATTGGCCAACTTCAGGCATTAAAAGAGATGAGCATTTGAGATAAACATAAGGGCAAAAAAATGAGAAGTAATTAACCTTTTTGGCTCGTCTGTCTCCCTGCGCTTGCAACTGGGCATGCAGCTTTGTCACATCAATGAAAAAAATAACTGATGCAGTTACCGGTATTTTCATCAGCTCAGTATTCTTCAATGTTCTCTAGAAGATGAAAATAAAGCATATTCCTCTTCTGAACTGTCACCAGCATGTGCAAATAGAGAGTCTATTTCCAAAAGGCAAAATCCATCAAAAAAAAAAAATGAATTCTTTATTACACAAAGAGCTTTTGTGTCACATTTAAGCAACCGGTACAGATGTGTATCAATGAAATGTGTGCTGCAATAGCCATTTTTGAGCCAATGTTCTCTGTAGGAGGGAACAATGTGTTTGGAAATGGGGAGCTCAGCTTTTTATCCAACAAGTCCCCTAAATTTTTAAAATCTATAGCACTGTTTCACTACAGGAATAAAGTAGATGACCAAAAGCCAGAAGGAGTTTTGAGTGGGAATCTGATGAAGACAAGAACAGCCTTGCAATGAAAACCAAGAGAGACTGCTATTGTTTAAGTCATAGCAGGAGAAGGAAAAATTCTGCATTTTTCTGAGCATATCAGTGTGCAAACCTGTTATACAGTCCTTTAGATTACTACCTTTGCATTTTGTTTTCCCAAATTGTCAACAGAAGACTCCTTTCAATAGAAATTTTAGTAGCAACTGTCTTTTTTTTATATGGCCAACTCTTGTTCTAACTAAAAATAATACAAGAAAAAAAAAAACAAACCAAACTTGTCTTGTGTCACAGTGATGTTCTGAGAGTACAATCCATCACATAACCCCAGTTCTGGGCAGAAAGACCAAAAAACAAACAGCCAAAGAATTTCTGAGCTACTTACTTGGGGTCAGTATCGTCTTCAGTACATGGGCTGGGGAGGCCCATCTACAAGTCATACCTCAGATGGTCAGCCAAAGCAGCAGCAAAGCCAAGTTGGCTGGAATAATTAGCGGTTACAAGTTAAGGCCACGAATTTTCTAGCACAGTTTTTTTTCTTGGAAAACAAAGTCAGAGAGAAGCCTGTGAATTCCATGCAGCCCTCCAGTCTTCTAACAAGCAAAGACTAAAAATCTTCTAGCAACTCGCTTGTCTAAATAATCTTAAACCCTATTCCTATTGTACTGAGATGGAACTAGAACCTCCTACGGGTATTTTCATAGTCCACAACTGAGAAGAGTCCTTTTTTCATTTTAGCATCCTTTTTATCTTAGATAACAATGACATTGTAAGTGCATCCAGTGGTGAGAACCGTAGGATTTCACACACATCAAGGCTACTTCCTCTTTCACTCCCACCCATTTTCCCACAGCAGCCCCCAGAGTGACAATCTTTAGCAATTTGTCATAAAACTGTCAAACAAAAACTCTTTCTCCACCACCATATAATCTCCATTGACTAATGATTAGGAATCCTTAGCAATTTACACAGATGCAGATCTCTGAAAACACAAGATCTTTTCAAACTAAAAAAGACTTGGCTGATTTTAATTGTATATAATCTCTGGTCATCTCAAGCTTTAGTTTTTGTGTCCAAAAAGACAGCGATGTTGTCTTGTGTGCTTGCATTTAATTGTTCTGAACACAAACCCATAAAAAAGCACCCCTATTATACGTGTCATCTTTATATACAGCTCTTCATAGACAAGCTAAAGACCAAGTGGCTGCACCAAGTAGGTGACCTCATCTTTCCTGCAGCAATTCCCCAAGGACTGAGACAGCTCATTGACAGCTCATTTGAGATCACTCCTATATCTGCTTCTCAGGTTATGATTGGTAATCAAGACCTTTTTACACGAGACAAAAGTGAATTGAATAAAAACTAATAAACCAGAAAATTAACAAGTAACAAGTTATAAATAAAAGGAAATAGGCCTAGTGGACCAATAATTGCAAAGAAAACATCAGAATCTATTGTTGCAAGCAAGAGCAGGAGTTTCTATTAAAACTGCAGAGGAAGGCAAAAAGCAAGAATAATAAGTCTAATGGAACTGAAACTTTTAAGTTTCTTTTAACATTCATAACACTTACTCTTGCATATATGTCATCCAATGGAGGCAATATTCATACTAATACCTAACACTCTTGATCCCCAAAAAGATTAACAGATTTTTTACAATGTTTGTTTATCCCAATGTGTAATTCTCATCCATTACTCCAGCCCCATGTCTGAAAACAAATAAATACTGTTCTCAGCTCTAAAAAGATTGCATTCAGTCTTGCTCCACTTACAGGTTAGAGCTTTAGGACCATAAACCTTCATGCAATTGGAAATGGGAACTGCCCAATAAGCAGCAACTCTTGCATCTAGCTCTGGAAGGTCCCCAGATACATGACTTACAATCTGTAATATTTTTATAGATTATGAGGCTGGTTTAGATTGCTTTTATGAAATGTTTTAAAATTTATAAGTTTTCATTTTCCCCTCACTTGGAGTCCAGTTATTAAGGAAGCTGCTTTATAGATAGCAGGGAGCAAGAAAATGACCAGACTAAAAACAAACAGAAAAAAAACCCTACGGAATATTTCAACTCTTTTATTCTATAAAAAAAGGCTGCTTATATGGAATACATTAGTGTGGTATGACGCTATGTTTAATTATTCAAGATACCTTTGGAAACTTCTAAATCCATATAAGGTCTCTGTTATATGATATGACATCAAAAGTAGAATTCTAAGCATACAGTTCAGTTAGAAACTATTTTAGAACAAGCATGCTGTTTAACAGATAGCTTTTTAATTGTTAAGCATAAGTTTCTGGAGAATTACAAATTTAACAAAAAGATGAACTCCTAACATTATAGATAAACCTTAAGCTTTTTGAAGCCATAAAGTTCTGCACATTGTTCCTGTCATGCAGAAGAAAATTTGCACTTAGTAATAAAGAAACCCCACACACAAACCCAAAATATCTTTGTTCCAATATTTACAATGGTTTCCCTCTTATTCTTCTCTTGTGTTGGTATTTAAAATGCTTGAACTAAGGCGCTAAGGTTATTAATGGGTGAAGGGAAGACAGATACCAATGAAGAACTACTGTATTTCAAATAAATATACTCTATACAGCTTCATAAGAATAAAGTACCACTACTGAGATTCAAATTTGATCAAACCAGCTCTAAGCTACACTGATTAGGATCTTTGACTTAATCATACATTTTCCTCGGAGGGCTTTTAATAAAATTTTTACTATTGATAACATGTAGTCTCTAGATCAGTTTAAAGTACTTACTTTATCTTGAAGAATGAATCTCTGTAGTTGAAAAAGTTATGCTTTTATCATATTAACTTCCCTAGTTTTAAAATTCTAGCTACCTGATTTTACTAAGGTAGCATTCATCTCTACCTTTTGAAAGAACAATTCAAGAAGCATAAAGATACTAAAAATGCCTTGTTTTTAAACAGAGTAAAGAGCACTTACTGTAATTATTACCATTTTTTTTTAAAAAAGCTATAGTAACTTACTGAAAAATGGTTAAGTTCTTTGTTTGAAAAGTAAATATAAAGGTAAGTTGCAGACAATTCTCAGGAGCTATATTTTCAAATTAAATCAAATAGCTTAACCCATGCCATGCATCTCTAATCAAACACAGCAGTTTTCAAGGATAGATTTTTCCAAAGTAATATAGACTCAGGATTTGAAAAAACTACACAATATGTAAATGCTATTGCATTCTTTATATCAAAAACACGCCAATAACATTCACACAAATGGAATTTTGTGATAATTGCAAGAGCAGGAAGCTGGACCAACTTTCATAGAAGCAGCCATTCTGGTATAAGAGGAATCACTTACTACATGCTATTGAAGAAAATATTGCCAATTCACAGAGATATTTAAAAAAAAATAATTAAGTAAAGCAGAAGTCAAATCTCTAATAAAAATATTTAGCTTAACTACTGTTAAAAAACAAAACAAAGCATGCAATCGTCCTGGCAAACCCAGTTAAACAAGTATCTCAAAAAGAATAATCAGCAAAGCCCAAATACAGCAAGGCAGTCAAGTACTGCTCTCCGATCACCTGGAATTTGGGTGGAAAAGAGTAGATACAGAACAGATAAGTGACAATTATATCTAGAAAGTCAAGATTTTTTTTTTTTCCAAACAGGTCTTCTGTCTCAGTTTCATGGACCCATTGGTCAACAAGAGTGACCTGTTAACCTGGCAAAGCTACGTCAAGATTTTTGGCTCAAAAAAAGGATGTAGTTTTTCCCTCCCTCAGTTGGTACAACTGCCAGAATCAAGAGAGAAGAGGGAGAGAAAGATAGGGATAACTTTTAAGTCAAATTTGAAAGGAAGCTCAGAATTGTATTTTTGGATGCAAAACCTCAATAGTACTTGCTCATTTCTCCATCTTCCCATCTTTATCATCCTTCCTTGTAGCTCCTTTCCTCAGGAAAGCTTCCAAATGAAGCAAACGCACAGTTTTAGTAGTACCCAAAAAACCCCTTGGCTCCTTCAGACAAGACCACACAGCAAATATTCGGTTGGCTTCTTTCCACAATTACTGTCAGAGACCTATCATAGCTGGAAAACTATAATTATCTATTTCTCAATATTCTCTCCCCTAGAACAGAGAAATTATGCAAAACATTACAATTTCACTTCCAATATTATATCCAAGACTTAATGTGTTGCACAAAAAACAAAGTCTAAATATAGCTTGCAGGTACTTGGAACATGCCAGTTCACAGCATATAACAACTGGATGTTTTACATTCAGCATTCTGTTAAACTCATGAGTACTTTATCAAACAATTCAGTATCCAATACTCTCTAGCACTCCAAAACATTTGTAATCCGCCTCATACATTGTTCTATGAAATGTTGCTTTATGAGAAGGTTAGCCTTTCTCTAGCTTGAATAATATATCAATACTACAGGAACACTTATTCCTTTCAAAAAGTTCCAAAAAGTAAAAAACTTCATTCTCTTCAACACAGTCCACTACAAAATAGTAGTTAATCATCTTTATTATAAATGCAGACTATTTCTCCAGCTACATTTTCCTCCCAAAGAACAAAACTGTTTCGTTTATAGTTTAACTAATACCACTATAGGCTTCTATCCCCTCCATCTAGTTCCATGAAAAACTGTCACACAGTTCAAAACAGAATAGCTGTAAGAAGTTATATCAATAACGCATGACTTTCAACCATCCCAGAAAACTTTAAAAGTAGAGAAACATTTAGCACATTTGCTTTTATTGCTTCTAGTAACATTGTCCAATTGTTCTGAAATTAAATAATTTAGCAAGAGATCAACCAAAATGATTAATTAAACAAAGATATGTTGTCTGTACAAATCAGGTGTGGCAGTCCACTTACTACCTTAACAGAACACACTTTCTAATATTTACTTTTCTGAAAAAGTCACTGCTATTCTATGTCAGTTTCACAGGGGCAAAGGGAGAAATATAACAAGTAATTCTGTGAGCAGCAGAACTGGCCACTTGTCATTTCCCATGGATTTGTGTCCTGACAGTAGCTGATTTTGGAACCTAAAGCATGAACTCTCAGCAAATACAACAGCTTCCATGGCTAAGAAGCATACAAGACTGCCCACTGCCCCATCTAGAATTTCTGTTGTAGTAAAAACAAGGGAGCGCCTCCTCCAGGTAAGGGGTGTCCTTCATGGCAGGGAATTCTAATAACACCTTCCCAAACCAGCCACCTCTTATTTGATTTTTCCCTCCTGCCAACTTCACGTGAAATTAAACACAACTAGAAACTACAGGGGAATAGGAAATAGACATACAAATACAATGAGTTTCCTTTGGAAAACAAGATAAAATGCTAAATGTAATATGAAAGGTTCCTCTTTGCCAGTAATTAACATAGAGCATAGTGTAATTATAAAGTAGAGATATATACTATGTTGTGTACGCTACAAGTTCTCATCAAAATTGACTTAAAGTTTACATTTATAAAATGAATTCTGTCTGTGTATACATACATTTAAACATAAATGTCTTTGATCACATGCATATGATAAACTGAGATATATATTCCCTTTTTTGGCTATGCAGTATCATTTCACCTCTGAAAAGACATAAGCCTGAAAACATCGAGTTATCCAGTAACTCATGCAAGAAAAAAAAAATGCTAGTCAGAAAAAAAAAACTAAAGGGAACCCTTTTAAAGAAAGGGACTTGAATTACTTTGCCCAGGAATTACTACTCCATATTTTAACTTCCTTAATTGGTAACATCCTTTGTGTTAAAAAAAAAAAAAAAAAAAATTTGAGTTCTGCATCAAAAATGCATCATTCATGAAAATACATTATAGTAACTTCTAGGGAGGATACATACTTTTACACTTTGATTGACAGTACTTTTATCTAGAAGTCCCTTCACAGTTTTCACATTACTTTAAGATATGAAAGCTCTTGGAAAACACCTACAATAAAAGGTAATAACATGGATGTATATGATTTTTCCAACATGATGAATTCTTGTTTCCCCTAGGGAAAACAGGTTTTTAGTATTGCCAAAGGTATAGGTCAGCCTCACAATGAAAGGATACTAGGCATGTCAAACCATAAGAGGGTTTGGCATGCTCTTAAAACTAGAAACAACATACAAAAATCATAAGTTATGTTTGTGGATAAATACTGTCGGGAGAGGAGAAATTATACACTAGCCCCCCCCCAGTCACAATGGCACAAGCTCTCAGAAAATATATAACACCCAAGAGGCAGATTAAAAATCTACAAATTTGTGATGAAGAAGAAAATTGGAACAATAGAAGAGAAGATGAAAGCGATACATTCGCACAACCTTAATTACTGAGTTTAGACCTGCCTCGCCTTCCTTCCTCCCCCTCCCATCTGCATTCACTTAAACTTGTGAAATTCAAACAATAACTTTCTTTAAATATTCTTAAAAATCACAGTCCTGAAACTAGCACTCAATTAGATTAGAGCATGACACACACAACACAAATTGCTAAAGCTATTTCATTTTGCAATGTAAGACCAGAACAGGGACTAGGACCTGGGGACTGATTATCGAGGTCTTGAGCCATTCTCCCCCACTTTCTTAGTCTAGCAAATGTACTGTATGTAAAGTGGAACTCCTCCACAGGAAAGAAATACTGAAAGTAAAATAAACCCTCCTGTAATCACTTACAAAGCTGGCATTTACCTTGCTTCTAGAAGTGTTGAGAGATGTCCAAGTCTCATCAAAGGAGAGATTAAAAGATGTTTCTCCCATGTCGTTTCACTAACTATTATGTGATGGACCAGTGCTGTCATAATCATCCCTTGTCCCTTGTGATTAGTGGGAAAGGCAAGGTTTTCATTTATCCTTATTAAAATAAAAAAATCCAAATGCAAATAGTTTTATTCAAGTGAGAAACACTTCTATTTTGATGGTTTCGGTTCACTTCAATAGATACTTCACACTTGTCCATCCCTCCCCTTAGTCCCAAACAACCCTTTCCTTTTTAAGCACACACACAAAAAAAAAAAAAATCATGCCTATGCTTTATCTATATTAGCAAATAACTTACACAAGGTGAGATCTCACACCAAAAGCAGTGAATCAGCAGCTGGTGCTCATGACCAAACATTCACAGAATAGGATTAGAGGGTTTTACTTGGGACTAGCACCAATCCAGTGCTGTGGATTGACTGTCTCTTGTAAGTGTTAGGTGTGCTCCTGAGAACGTCTTCCAGTTCCATTTTATCTGAAAAATCCTAGTTCATGCAGTCTAAAATTGCTTCATGACACAAACCAAAAGGTGTTAACTGGGGCAGGGACCAGGCTCAAAATTAAGCTAGTGGTTCAAACTCACAGATACACACATGTACACTTAAAGCTGTGATTTCAATTTTTTTTGTGAAGGTCACCCAAGAAAAATGTGTGTGATATCTCTATCTTCCCTTGTACATGAAACAAAAGTCTAACAGTTTTCACCTGTGCAGAGAAATACAAGGGAGAGGCTCATTCCAGCTAGTCCAAAGGCAGGTAAAACACAGGTGTTCTTACAGCCCCTACACACACTACACCTGTCTCTTCACTGCAGGATCCATTTCTCATTTTCTAAAACATAAAATCACTCCAAGATTAACTTGAAAACACTATTATTTCAAGAGCTTAAACTTATGAGGTAAACTGCTATCAGTCTTTGTCTGTTAAATATCAGCTTCCATGCCCTCTACAAAAAGTCAGTAACCAATCTGAACTGGATTGGAAAAAAAAAAAAAAAACCAAAAACTTTCTTTTATCTAAAGGGTTAAAACAAGCATACTAAGACTAAAATTACTAAGTATACTGAGACTTAAATGTACTAAAACTGCTATAGACACATCTTCAATAACAAAAAAATCAGCAAGAGCTTCCATGTACAAAAAATATTTTTCCCGCCTTTAAAACGCTTAGATACTTCTACATTCTTTGCAATATAGTGAGTTGACTGTTGGTTTTGTTTTTTCAAGAAACTAAAGGGAGCTCTTCATTATTTTTCCCCTCATGCATATTGCAGCTACAAGAAAACCTTGAAAAATCCTAGTTCCATGGTTGAAATCAATCATATTTTTAGATATCTGTCAGTGCAGAATACAGCCCATCACTGAATACAACTTTTGACTGACTTGTTAAGCATCATAAGAAAAGGCCTGATGAATTTATGATTAATTTACATTAGAAAGAGGATTTAACTTTTAATTTTAATTAAGAATAATTAATTTTAAAATTATTCAATATAGCACGTAGGAAAAACAAAATACTTTTTTTTTTATACAAGGGCCAAGCATGTCATGCCACAAATTCTGGGCAGGACAGAGATTCTAGTAGCTCTAACTTCTTATGCTGGCATATATCCAATAATCCACTGTTAATGTACTTCCCCAGTTGGACTATGGTATGCCTCAGTGACTGCTGATGCTTAACCTTCAAATTCTGCATATATCTTCCAGTGAAAATGTATGACATTCAAAAGTGAAAAGAGGAAGCAGAAATCTCTTACATGCCTTATAACCTCTGAATAAACGTATCCTTTCTACACTTGTACTTGAGGCTGTAAGAAGAAATCTCTGGAATAGACTGCTTTCTGCTTTTCAACTAATGGAGTTTCTTTCTCTTTATTTTAGACTAGAGGAACTACCTCAATTTCTGCTCCTGGTCTGAAGCAGGAATGGGTTCAATTTATCAGAAGCTGAAGGCTTGGCTGGAGTTCCCAAGAGCAGGTTGTAGACATCACTATTTCATTAAATTATTTCCCCTTTTTCGCCTCCCAGATGTATTTTTGAGAGGTAAAGCAACCCATTCTACCACACCAGAGACAGTTAACAATGGTATAAGTTTTCTCATTATTAGCAGCACTCCAGATAAGGGCTTTCAACGATGACAGTGATGAAAGTTTATGGTTGATACAGCATTGTATAAGCAGTACCCATGAACAGTAGGAAATAAAATAATCAATGGATTACATTTATGTATGTACACCATTAAGACATGAATCAGTCATTCAAAGCAGGAGTTAAAATAAAATACTCTCTCTAGATGAGCTACTGGGATCAACAGTAATCCTTCACAGCTGAAAATGTGCACAACACAGCACTTCACAGAGCTTAAAAAATATAATCTAAGAGTTCATTTGCACACTGGTAGTTTAAGAACACTAAGTTCCCTCCCAACTGATAGATGCCTCACAGGTTTTGCAGCCTCTGAAATAAATCCTCATAATTCAAAATGCACCATTAGCACTCACAAAAGGTGAAAGAGTTTCCCCAAACAAGAGCAAACTAAAGCAGTTACTCAGTAGCTTTTGCAGTACACTAATGCAGAAAACTTTTGTTTACTAACAGTTAGCAATTAAAGCCCTGGAGTGTACACCTTGTTTTATTTCAAACTCTGCAATTTGTATGAATAACTTATCTTGGAGACAAAGAATAAAAATGAAGTATCTGTTAAAATGCAAGAGGTGTACCTAATTATAAACCATAATACAATTCAGCTGGTGCTTGAAATTTGGTCTTAGTCTTCTAGTACTAGCCTGGCAATTGCATAGTCAGGCTTTTCCAATCACCCTCCTAATTACACATACTCTAATTTTCTAAAGGGGATATCCTTACCAAAAAAAAAAAAAAAAAAAAAAAAAAAAAAGAAAATGCA
>JAOXNG010000002.1:9407560-9429300 GCA_028566535.1 Scolopax minor
AATAACCTCCCCTCTCCTAAGGCTTGTACAGAGGAACAGTCTCCTCAGCTCTTATCATCATAATCTCTCAGTAACATGGATTGTCAGTCCCCATCATTGTCTATAGAAACACACAATAAAAGTAGATTTTTTAATTCACCTGGTGATGGAACATCCTTAAAAAGAAGGTTTGTATTTCAAAAATTGTCTTCCAATAACCAGGACAAACTACCCAGGTTTTCATTACCTAGGTAATTCAAAATTACTTTGGTACTCAGCACATTGATGGTGCATGGCACTTAGGAGTCTGAGGAATGAGTATGCAAGATTAAAAATAATTAAAAATACAAGCCATAAACCTCCATTATCATCAATGCCAACAAAATCTCTAAATCACAGTCTGTTTGAAAACACACCCTCCTTTCTAGCTGCAAATAGCAAAGTCCTGATGTGGTTGCCAAGTAACCAGTATTTGCAATTCACAGAGTTCACATTTGAGAGATATTTGAACTTACAAACATTTATGAAAGCAAAACTGAAGCAACTCAGAAAATGTGGAATAAATTCCTCTTATGATTTGTCATTATTGTCCTAAAACAAAGCACGCATCCCAAACCTCCCATCCTCAAATTCGCATGTTATCTAAGAAATGTTTGTGGACTTTTCTTCCAAATGTTTCTCTGAAATACTGACTTGATTACCCATGTACCCTGTCACACACGGACTTTATGGGCTTCATTGACATCTCTTCAAGAATTATAACATGGCCACTAGGGTCCTCACCAATATCCAGCCCTTCTACCTCATTGTCCCACTTTGTGGATTACTGCACTAGTTCACTGATTAAATCCGGAGTTAATCGTGATTATTGTGCTGTAAAGCACCTTGGGAGACATGACATGAAAAAGTACTAAAAAATGCAGTTGAATTTGATTACTCTGTATCTTCTCAAACCCATTTATATGTTAAAGACTCTCTTTTATTGCATTCAATATTATGTTTCATACAAACTTGAGTCTCAATCTAATTTTCCCATGCCATCTTTAATTATTAATAGTACTATTTGCAACCAGAGATTTGACAAGGTTGGGTCCTTTTTGTGCTAGGCCCTGACAGAAAAAAAAATAAATGACAATTTCTGGTAAAGATAATTTACAAGGTGTAAAAGCCAGCGAACGACATAAAAAGACAAGATGAAACAAATGTTTGAGATGAACAAGAAAAAAGGTGGAAGGAAGCCCATAAGGAAATACTAGATTATCCATGTAATTATTTTAAACAAAACCAGTCACTGCTTTTTAACTTCCCCAATAGATTCACTAGACTTTGTGAATCAAGTCTCAAGACTGAGAGACTTGACTCTCAGTCAAACAGTGCTGGCTTTATTTTACATATTCATTCACATACTTGGTATGGAGACCAAATAAACTAGCCACAGATTTGGAAACATAATCCAGCACAAATTTTCATTTTGCCTTTAGGAAATATTTACTTTGTTTAATAAAGTAGAAAAAAAGAATTAAGAAAGAATTAGGAAAAAGTCAGGATCATGGCACAACTTTGGCTTAGTTAGATTGACTCTATCAGTTCTTGTAACCTGAACCCATACATAACCTCAAATTCTTGTTTGACCAAAAAACCTAATTTTTTCATGAAAAAATAGTCCTTCCTCTATTTAAATTTTTTGTCATGTCTAGGTTAGCTTCCCCACAAAGTCTGACTGACTATAACTACATCACTTTCAGTTGATAGGCCCCTGCAATATTAAAAAAAAATAACAACAAACAAATAAATGAAAAAAGCCAACCAAAAAAAGCCCACTGAAAAGGCAGAAAAGCAAGTGGAATTTGTGCATGCATAAAAATCGCATTCTTACTTATACGATTAGTCCTGCCAATCTTCATGTATTAAAGTTGTATGCTTACAGCATTATCCTATTTACAATCTTAAAACATAGAGGGCTTTAAGACTAACCTCTCTAAATATCAGTAACAAGCAAAATTCTGTTCTGATAAGGAAGGATTATTGTCTTCCTGTTTAAGAAAGCAAGTGAAGGGGAAAAATTAAATAAATTAACACCATCTGTCTCTAGAAGTCAGTGTTATTCCCCTTATTTTAATTTCTGTTGTTATTAAGGCCTTCATCTAAAGCATATTAGCAGAAACAGCAGAATAGAAATACAAAATGATATCATAACAGGTTTATGCGATGATGACTGATGACTTGGATTCCTCACTTTTTAGTCACTAGACAAAACAGGAGGAATGGGGAAATTGTATTGTAGTAATTATCAGTCCAGGTTTATTAGTAAAGGATGCATTTATTATGCATTCTAAAATAGCATTCTATACCACAAATCAAGAAAATATGCATACATGCAAAATAAATGGGGAATTTTTCCATAAATTTATATATATATATATATGAAGTACAGTAATAAAGCAAAGCAAGACCATTTTATTACTTTTTTACGTATTCATCAGCTATGCCAAGGATAAATTCAGTTTATTAGATAACTTCCCACAATGGAATGGCAACCACTTTTTTTTTTACATCACAGAATATGCTCTTAAATGATCAAGGTCACTGTTTAAACATACTTTTTCTCCCTCTAGTTGTGCTTCTATCAGCCTGTAAAGCATTCCAAGTAAGCAGTAATTTTATTCAGGAGTTCCTTAAATGCCATCAGATTCATCACTGTTCACCGTAAAACAGATATTTGCTAGTGACTCAGCACCTGGCCACTTGCTGGCTAAAGAAAGCTGAGTCATTCCTTCTGACCTAACAGAAATGTCCTACACCAGATTCAGAATATACATCAGTGTGTTGTTTACCAACCTAAGAGGAAAATAAGTTATTGCTGTGAGTCACAGAGAAAAGAAAAAAACCAGAGAAATGAAGATGAATGTTAGGAGCCCAGGACAACTGGAAATGATAAACAAAACTCTGACACACAGAGAAAGCAGGAATTGAGTGCCAGGAAAAGACAAATACTGCTAGAGAGTCAGATATCTTTCTCTGATAACAACCACAAAGATTACTGTCTGCTGCCAGATAAATCACAAAGAAAAATATTCTGTGTCCTGTATTATTAGATTGTATTGAACTGTGTAATTAGGCTACCACCAAATGAAGTAGAGCAAAAGTTCAAATTCACTTAATATAAATATAAATATGCTAAATCAAAGGGTTTGCTCACTGAAAATCAATAGTAATATAGTTGTGCATCACTTTAACATCTAAAATGACATGTTTCCTTTCCACTAAAAAACTGCTGATGTGCCATGATTAAAGAGTCAAACCAATCAAGTTGAACCTTTCGGAGGCAGGAAGGAAGGAGCAGGTCAGTTCTGGCAGGCAAACTCATGACTGATAAAATGAGCTAAGGAAGGAGGGTGTTTCCAACATATCAACTGAAAAGTATAATCAAGAAGGAGATTATATGCATGCTTGTTCTGAATGATTCATGAAGCATAATTTCTGCTCTTGCCCGGGTAATTAGAAGGCTTACAACTGCAGTTCAGATATCTGTTTTGGGGCATTTTTCATTCTCAAACCTATTAAGCTAATAGAGTTTTTTCTTGCTTTCAAATGTTGACATCAAGGCAAAAGGCATAGAAATTAAAAATAGACTTTCATCAGCCTGTAAGAGTCCAAGATTTAAACTTCCCAAGTTTAAATTCATTCAAGGAGAAGAAGAACCCAAATCCTTGCAGGGTGAATTTCTGAGGAAACATGCTTGACTACACCTCCTTGGTCAGGAAGGAAACATATGGAAAAGGCAAACAGAGGGAAATTTGGAAGGATATCTCTAGGGCAAAACATATCACATCTACTCACAAGTTTTTATGACTCTGACCTTAGTAATTAAAGAAAAATAATAAAGCCAACAAACCACGATCTAAACTTTACTGCTGAATCTGCTTAATTACACAACTACTTGGAAATTCATTACAACTCATCACAGAACTCTGATCTGAGGGCCTATGCTGGCAGACCTTACAAACACTAGGCATGTAAGACAGAGATCTATTATTTTTGTGCTCTGTGATGGACTAGTTTATTAATTTGCATCTTGTATTACGGGTTAATGAATGCATTACATAGGATAATGCACAAAAATTGTAATGGGAGATGAGGAGTTTTCAGATGTAACTTTCTCCTCAGTGGAGCTTAGAAAAACACAAAGCTGATAACAAAATGAGTGTCACAGATCTGTTGATGATGCATGAAAAAGCTTCCTGAATGAACTAACTCAGTCTCTTGGGAGAGTGAGAAAATATTTCCTCATAAAACATCAGAAGGTCTGTCTTATTTTTATCTCTTCTCCAAGTTCTTTAGTTTATTAAGTCTCTGTTATTAGAAATTGTGTAAGTATGTTTTCATAATATATACTAGAGGTTCCTTTCCAATTTCAGACTTATCTTTCTTAATTCTAAAAGTCTGACCATAAGAATTCCCCTCACTCATTGATGTTACAGTAAATATTTGTATTACTAAGTAGCTCTAAAACACAATCTAAACTCTCCACAAAGACTCTAGATTTTTTAAATTCACTGCTTTATTTTGCAGAGACTGTTCAGCAATTGTCAGAGCGTAAGCCTTTTACTTGCTCTGGATTAAAAAATGAGAGAAGCATGAAATATCCTATATTCTCATCAATCATTTCAGCCATCCAGCCATAGATCATTTTTTCCATAACTTCTATAATGGTTTTGGACTCCAGAAAGATTATCTATAACAACACCTAAGGGGAAGAAAAACTGTCCATTCTCTAATCCTTTAAATTATTGTTTACTCTGTTCTAAAACAAGGTCATCTGCAAATTGCAGTTCCTGAAGCCATTAGCTAACTGAGGTAGGGAGAAGAGGGTTCCAAAATTGTTTTAAGTTATTCTAAGTCAAATAGGCACTAAATGTCACATAAACTTAACTCCTGGCTACAGAGTATTCCTCAATTACAATCCTGTTCTTTGGATACTTGTGTATCTGTCCATTTGTGTGTGTGTGTGTGTCAGTGCACATATAGAACCTTCTGGCCAACCACATTCAGGTCAACTCACGTTAGGATAGCATTGTACTTACTCCAAACTTTTGTGGCTCCTTTTATGGAAGCAGAAGAAACGAAGAATTGTAGGCAACAACATATAAAGATTTCATGAAAGGTAGAAAACTCATCAATATATTTATTTGATAACATTATTTTTGAGCTCTGCAAAATCACTAGTGACAGGCACAGAGCAGGCTCCAACCTTAATGTAGAAGTCAGTAACATAGATTACTTATAAGGAATAATAACAGATTTATTTTTCTGTTTCAAAAAAATAAACATAAGAAATATCAAAGTTTCATCTTTCCTTACTTTCTTCCAGAATTACATTCCTAGACATTGTCAGGATGTAGACATTGTACAATATTCATTTTCTATTTAATAATAATAAAGCATTCTGGGCTGTTACAAATCTGCAAAGCCTCAATGGTCTAAAGTGAAACGTGTGTTTTTATTACTTTCTTACCCCAGCTCCTAGCATTTAACAGACACAAATTTGTTCTTGTGGTACTGTTCAGAGGCAAGGAAATGCTGCCTCCACTTTTCAGAAGCAAAACTGCAGGGCACAGTAAGTGACCAACATTACACATCCATGTATCTGTGGCAGAACTGGGAGATTCTGGTTGAACTATCAAGCCCTGAACTTAACTCAGTCAGTTAAGAAGACTTAACCTACAAAAGCATGCTTTCTCACTCCGCAGAACAGAGTACATTTATACAATAGGGTATGCTTGTACAATGAACTTTAGTGTAGTGGGTAGACCCTAAAACTGCTTTTACATTGGCTACACTAGGAATATAAAAGCAAGTTTTCATAAAGCTCCGTAGTATTGGATATAACCCACAGAGATGAGAGGCAGAGTCATCTGGACTTCACTGAAATTCATTCTGCCACAGAAATTGTTACCAGTGTCTAAGCCAGCTTGTTTAAACCCAACCAATCAGATTCTTTTACGATCTCAAAAGCATACATATTCGGGAGTTAGCATTCCAACACAGGACATGAGAAAACAAGTTGCCACTATCTGCTCTGTTTCACACATCTTTCTGCACCTTCAGAAAGCCCCTGTCTATCTTGTGTTTCATTGGCATATGCCACTACCTCATAGATACAACAGCAGCAAGCTGAAGAAATTCCTAGCCATATTATGTGCAAAACATCCCTTAAAAGCAAAATAAAATAAATTATAGAATGTATTATAAAAAAAAAAAAAAAAACTATAGGGTAGAAAGACTGTCCTATAATAACTATAATAATTCTAATTCATAGTTGTGCCAAAGTGATATATCCTTGATAAATAACTAGGGATCCCTGAGCCTGTGACCTTCCTGAAGTAAGATCTCATCATTTACTCATCCTCTCTGATATGACAGAGTACCAATTATGCTCTTTTTGCTTCCTATGAACTATAGGGGAATGTGCCACCTTTCTTTTCAGACTTCCTTTGAATTACTCTCTTGAGACTTGTTTCTAACCCCTGGTACTAACAGGCTTGTCTACACTATTCCTTTTTGCTCCAAAAAAGTTATAACCTCCACTCCTCTGCCTCTTCCACTGTGTCACTGCATTCATTACTCAGTGCGTTTCCGACTTCTAAGACAACAGGATGCTGATCCAGACAACTCGTGGAAAATAGACTCTTCTTTCCCTTACAATAAAGCTATTTGAAAACAAATCCTGAAGGACACCTCTAAAGGACACAGCCAGTGAAATAAGTATAGGATACCACAAACAAATAAACAAATAATGAAAAAAATTCTGATACTCAGGACAAGCAGGCAAGAAACAAAGAACACCCTTTCCAAAACTGTTCCCCTTGGACTTTACGAGGTTCCAATGGAACAAAAGTTTAATATTATGTTTAAAAAGATTTTATGGAACGTCCTTAGAAATTCTATTCAATTAAGCATTTACTGACAAGCAAAGCACAAGCAAAAAGAAGTTGAGTCTGGTAGTTATAAATGAATCCAAGATTAATGACTGTATAAAAACCGTGAGGAGTGACAATCCTTTCATTTATTGCTTTGAGGTGAATATTTCACCTTCTGCAGAAAATCCTTACCTTTGGGATTATACATTTGCACAATAAATAAAGGATAATCTTCACCTACAGGAAATGAGGAGATCCTCTTTATGCTGCAACTCTATAAATGTTTTTTTATTGTAAATACAGTCTTTTTTCCCACTGAGCCATGAAGAAAAGTACAGTAATTATTGTCCTTTCTGAATTATTTTTCCTACTTCAACTTCTTGAACAAAAAGTGAATTTGCAGTCTAACATAGTGGAAAGATCTCTGCATCCAAAATAGCTCTGCAATAGCTCTTGTGTTCCGCGTGCTTCAAGCTCCTAGCTATAATTATTTTTGAGGTTGATGAGCACAGCAGCCAAATAACCTGATCAGATTTGCATGGATGAGTCAGTTCACATACACTGGTTATTAGTGGTCATTTTATATTAAACCTCCATAACACCTTTAGGGCAATTCCTAATATTCAGAGAAGACAAATAACATGCTAGGACCATTTGAACAATGGCCAAACAATATTGATTTAAACAATGAACATCTGCAATTTGAACTTCGTAGAGACAGACTATAGTATTTATTAACTTGGGGGCCAGAGGGGAAACAAAAACAACCCATTAAAATGCACTCCGTTATAAAAACCTGTTTCGGAAGGCACCTATAAAAAGTATTAGCAGCTGTGGTTCAAAATTCTTCTCTCTTTGATCTGTGCTGAGAAATGTGCGCCTAATCCTCTAAAACTCATCTATGTTGTGGGATCTGCAACCTTAGAAATACTCAAAATTTAACTTGACAAGGTCTTGAACAATCTTGCCTCCACAGGCCCTGCTCTGAGGAGGGGGATTGACAAGAAGACCTCTAGAAATTCCTGCAAGACTAAATTGTCCTATGATTCCTGTTAATCTTTTTTAAATTAACTCTTCAGTAGGTGTCTCCTCTTAACAAAAACATTTGGGTTTAAGTTACTAATTTGAAATATAACTATTGGCCATATACTCAAGCTTTTTGTTCTTAAATCTCTATTTCCATTTCTTTTAAAATAACAAAGTGACCAGGGCTGAAGTGTTTCAAATTATCACTAGACACAAATATAAGGAGAAAGCAATTTCTTAGGGCTAATTTAATGCACTTCTGAATCCTGTAATTTATTTTGATTTTGTGTTCTCTCTTCCTTTCCAGGCACTCTGCCAAAGAAGTTAAAGAGGGTTTTTCTGGCCAGATTTCCAATATTCTTACCAGTTTGGTTTTTTTGAAGTCTACAGACACAGGTAGATTCATGGCACAGAGCCAAGCTGCAGTCATTAGTAAGGATTAAGCCCTGTGAAGCTGGTATTAAGTAGAGAAAGTAAACACCTCTTACTGTGGCAAAGTATACCTTGAGAAGGAGGAGGTAGACATCTTTTCTTCTACGGGAGATACAGGGAGGAATATTTCCTAAGAAATAAAAGTTTGTTTTTTCAAGTGATCTTGTATAAAGGACTCTTCAAGAGTTCAGGAAGAGACTTGAAGAGTTTTACCTTGATGACTGCAACATTTGTACTAGACAAAATGCAGAAGGATATAAATTTTAGGCAACTTTTAAAGAATGGGATCTCAGTCCATAATAATTACCCACTATGTAATAAATTAACTTAGATCATTATCATCACCACCATCGTATGTAGAGCAACAAGCACTAGATTTAAATATGGATTTTTATATTCCTTTCTAGTCACATGTGTGGCAAATGGACCACCTTGACACTCCACTGACTGCTTTTTAATAACTTTTTTGGTGAAGAACACAAAGCAATGCAAAATGTAATTGAACAGGTAAAACAGGAGGAAAGCTTCAACCTCCTCTCTTTCTCCTAACCCCCTCCCTCCCTCTAAATAAGCAATCAGGCACATTAGAGACTAAACAAATATTTCATGTTTTCCTGAAGCAGCTGGCACCTTCACCAATGTAGCATTGGGCTCTGTTTTAACTCCCATCCACAAACAAGAAGTGGCAACTCCAGCTTGGTCCCTATGACACTATTGGGGGCACATGGGCTCTGGAGCTAAGGCTACACATTCCTGGAGGTTCACTAACAGACAATTCTTGGCTAGCACATAAACAGCTGCTTGTCCACTCTGTTAAGTGGAAAGCAGGCACAGACAGACACACTAACCAAGCAAGAGCATCACTCACATCTTTTTTCCCTTTCTATGGTTGTCCTGAAGCACATAGTTCTTCTACAGCTGAGCAATGATCCATGAAGGAACAGCAAGACCAACCACCATAGCCACCTGTTATTACAGGTGTGCAGGCAGTGAAGGAATGTACACTTGCACACAAAAACACGTATTCTTTAATCCCAAGCATCAAGATAACTTCTAACATTGTCTATAATTGCATGACTTTTGGTCTGTCTGCTGTCTACAGAAACCATTTAGGGACAGTCACTGTCTATCACACAAAAATACCATCCCGGGAAATTCAATTGCCTACCATTGCCCCATAGAAAATATACAGTATCATGCTGCCACATGATACCAGGTTACAGAAGAAGCATGATCAGAATTTTTAAAAACTCGGTTCAAGTCCTCTTTCCCAATGCTGGGTAAAGTAGGCAGGCTTTTGTGTTTGTTTTGTTGTGTTTGTGTTTTGTTGGTTTTTTTAAAAAAAAAAGCCCAAAGGAGTCTTCCAACACTAATTACATGACCCCAACACTAATTACATGACCTCAGCTGTTACTATCACATGCTAGATACTAAGCTCTCTGAAAACCTTACTCCTTAGTAATATGCCTTAAAGGGGAAAGTGAGTTTTCCAAGATCCGCATCACTGAATACTGAAAACAAGAAACTAAATTGAAAATTGGAACATATCTGAGAAGGTGGATTGTCACCTGCTTAAATCTCCTGATTCAACCAAGGCTACTGCTGTTAGAACCTTGCTGAAGAAAACAGAAGATATAAAAGGGGAAGATAGAGCTCGTGAGTTCACACTTAGCTTAGGACATAGCAAAAAGCAGTGAGGTGGTATACATTACTTTTTCTAGAGATGAAGATTTCTACTGATTTTAGGCCAGAGGGAAAGTTAATGTTCTTCATAGGGTAAAAAAAAACTATCTTAAGCACAAAATATTCCTAATTGTATCTCCCCTTTCTTTTATTTTTGGGGTTGCCTAATCCATCCTATGTAAGTTGCTTTAGTACTACTGTGTCCTCTACTTATCATGTACTAATGAATACAAACATAGGAAAAATTTGGTCTAGAAAGAAAATTAAAGCATAAGAAAGAAGAGCTGTTAGAATAACCGAACTTCTTACCGTCATTCTCTAAGTGAACAAGTTACATCAGAAAGACTTTTTTTGCTCTGTTTGATCCTGAAAAGATATTTTAACACAATTTTTCTTTTTTTTTTTTTTGTGAGGGGGAGGAGAAGAGGGTAAAAGAACAGATATCCTTTCAGTAAAAGAACTGATGTGTCCTTTTCTAGAGCATAAGTGGTAACCTAGTATTCTTAGAGACTTAACCATTTAAAACAATAGTTGATTGCAAGCTGCTATTAAAAATAATGATCACTTTAAAAAGTGAACTGTCAGTAGCATCCTGTATTTGTTAAATGCTGTTCTCCAAGTCCCTGATATTACTTAGTATTCCACTTGAATGAGAAGATAATGAAGTAGATTTTTTTTTTCTGCAGTGCACCTGACACAATCAGAAAAGCTGACACAAAGTATTTTCTTACTTTCCAATTTCTCTGCCCCTTCTACTTTCTTTTCTTTGGAGGCCACAGGGGAAAAGGAATGGGAAATAAATTAAGACATTCTAGAAAATAACTGAGAACAGTAATGAGGTGCATTTAAATTGTATGCAAGACACAGGAGGGATGAATGGTATAAAGTAAAAATCAGATGTTGCGCTCTTTGCTAACTGTGAAAATATAGAATTAAAGGTAGTTAAATGATTTTTCTGAAGTTTGCTATTCAGTATAAATGCTAATAGAGAAAGACAGATGTTTCACCAAAATAACATTCTTCTCACTCTAGAGTTATTTTTCTCCTGACTACATACACGCTTGCAAAATCTCACCCAGCATGTTCATGTATTGAAGATGGCAGAGTAAGTATATAAGTAACTGTGATTGTTAATTTATTCACAGAAAAAAAAGCAGACAACAACCATACAGATTTCTTCGACTGGAAAGCGCTTGGGGCTAGACAGCAAGGCAAACCCTCGGTGAGATGCAGAACCACACAGGCTCTAAGAGGCTCAGACTATGAATCCTTCTTTCGTGTTACTATTTATGTAGTTGCTGTCCAGCCAAATGCTATAACACGGCCGTGCACTCCTGGCTTCCCGAAACACCTGTATATTCAGACAGCTTCCCAGTAAAACAACCTGCTTTGGCACCTGTAACAAGAGCCTTCCATATTTCAAGTGCCATTCTCCCATGCAGCAGGGCAATATGAGAGCAGGACCCTTGCAGACACACAGGTACACTCAGAGAAACAAACAAAAAAAGATATTGGTGTGTACCATATAAAACGGGAATGTGGCACACAGACACTGCAGGTGATTAAAACACACCATAGCCAGCAAAACACTCAGGAGAGCATTTCATTTAGTTGTATCTCTAAGCCTTACTAATTTCAGCAGAACTCTGGGTTTTGCTGAGCTATGACCTGTAGCAGAGGATAAATTTGTTTGCAAATGACTATAGCTGCATGACTGCCAAACAGAAACAAGAAAGGAGTCCTTGGGAAAGGGAAAAGAATCCCTGCTTCCCAGTGTGCAATTAGGGACACTTACATAGAGTTATAGAATCATCTGGGCCAGAAGGGACCTCCAAAGGCCATCTAGTCTGACCCCCCTGCAGTCAGCAGGGACACCCCCAACTAGACCAAGTTGCCCAGGGCCTCGTCGAGCCTCAGCTTGAATGTCTCCAGGGAAGGAGCCTCAACCACATCCCTGGGCAACCTGTTCCAGTGCTCCACCACTCTCGTGCAAACACAAATGCAGAAACGTATTTGCATTTTTTCTTGATCAATCCTTTGTTGGTTCCAGAGCCCAGCATTTTTAATATGTTTGAATAAGTAATTGCTAAATATTAATTAGCTGGGCCTAGTCTTTGAGACAACCATAGCCAGAGCAGCCCTTCCATCACAGGCGGATGGAAGTTTTGCTATATTGGTGTGACTATCCAGTAGGTACACTCTGTTTTTAAATTTACTATCATTTCTACCCAGTGCTCCCACACACTTGGGCTGCTTTTTTTGAAACCGCTTGAGTTTAAAATAGAAAATACAACCTTTTCTCTGAATTCCTTTGAGCACTTCAAAGCAGTCTGCTGGCACTATTAGAAGGTAAGTTTGATTTGTGACATACCAGCTATTCAAATTTGCATGCGATGCCCAATGTTTACCAGTATTTGAAGAAATGCACTCTTTCCACATGAAAGTAACTCATGAGAACAGAAGTCTGCCCTGAAATTGGATGCTTTATGGTACTAGGCAACGACTGAGAAGAACATTTGTATGTCAGGATTTAGGACAAAAACCGTTCTCAAGCCTGAGGTGAAGTGCACAGTGTTAGTGGTACTACCATGGTGCCCAGTCCTTCTTCTTTTCCCAGTAGTCCCACAGACACAGAGTTTACTGCATCAGTAATGGTGTAAGGAGCTGGACAGCTTTTTTCAGGTAAGGCTTGTAGGGCTTGAGAAAGATCATGGGCATTTTCCCTTCCGAAGGCCTTTCCAAGTCTCATCCATGTTTCACATCGTGTATGATAAATATGAGGAGAAGTAAAGAATATCCAATCTGGCCAGGGCTTTTGTCATTTCCAGGAACTGTACGTAATGCCTTTCCCCAACCTCTCTTCACTACACACAGCTTTCTTCTTGGTCTGTTTTAACCTTCGTCTTTGAGGAAGTCAAAATTCAGAGGATTTTTTTAAGTTTGGGAATTTTTTAAGCAAAATTGTTATTGTTGAGAACTGACATAATCCTTTTTACCAGAAGATTGAGCCTAATTAACAATATATAGCAAACAAGACACTGCATTCTGAACACAGACTCCTTTATTTCCCTGTATAAAATTCTGATTGCAAGGGTTTTTTTTTTTACTTTTTACAAGATACTTTTAAAAATCACTTGCCAGATCTCAAGGACTAGTTAAAAGCATAAATGGTTTTCTATTTACCTGACATTTCACATAAATCTAAGCATACTGGAGATGCTTAGCTATAAATAACTAACTCCAGCAAAACTTTTTTTGCTATCTTCAAACAATGCTCAATTTTCTTTTCCAAACTAAAGAAATTTATCATCCTTTTTTTCAGTTTTGTCATCAATTCTTTCACTACTTTTACCCAAAGCACCAACTGCATGGTCTGCATGTGAGATATACATTACTAAGTCTTGAACAAAGCATTGTTTGCTCCAAAGAGCAACAGCTGAGTAACAACCTTTTCACATTATTTTACTTGTTAATTATCTTACAAAACTGCACTTGCATTTTTATTTCTTATAAAAAGCATTAATATTGTGAAGTATTACATTAATTACACATCAGACTGTGTTGAATTAGTCATATCACCTGGCATCACATTTGTGTTGTAATGTTTCAAATGCAATCATGCTGTGATAAGCCGTACTCTAAAAGAAAATGACACTGGTTAGAAACAGAATAATTTTTAATAAAATGTATTTTCTTAGAAATCAGAGTGTATGTTCTAGATTAACTTTCAGGCACATTAGAAAGCTCATAGGAAAAGCATGAGAATGGATTTGAAATACTACTTTTTTATTCATTATGTAAGCTAAAAGAATATTTCACAGAGCTCATTTTTTACATCTTTACATTTTAGACACCTATTAAAGCATCCCATTATGGATATAGTGTTGCTTCTCCAAAATAAAGCCTTTAAAATAGGCTGTTAAGATACAGCTTAAAAAAAAAGGTAGACTTTAAATTCTTCTAAATTGACAGGCAGGTCTTGGACTTAAGAGAAGGAGCACATATAGGCCACACAAAAATCTTTACCGCAGTTCCCTTACCATGACGTTGCCTTTGCTGTGTCATTGAAAGGTCCAAAGTGAGAGATGTGAGATTGTCATGAAGAAATATCTACAGACCTTTAGCCTGTCACACATTAATAAGAAAGGATAAGAAACCTATGCTCTATATGCCAAGTATTTGGGGGATTTTGTTCTTTGGGGGAAAAACCTTCATCAACTACAAGACAGAGAGAGGCAGAGATCAGTCAGTAGCCTGGTGACCACAATGTTCAAATCCTGTCTACATATTAGCTTGATTCCAACCAATTTAGAATACCAGGGTCTCCTATGCCAGCAAGTGCCCTGCCCCAGGGATGCCAAGCCTTTGTGTAACTGTTCAATGCCAAACAGTTAAATGTTCAAACAGAAACAGCCTGACTTCAAATTTCATGTTCAGTAAAACAGCAAACAAACTAGCCCTAGGTTCCTTCAATGGTTAGACACAACTAGAAGGCTATCCATTTGTCTGAAATCAGAATTGTTCTCCTTCTCAAGAAATTCTGTTATAGGCCCGGGTACCTATTACTGGTGGTACCATTTCAACAAATTTGTATTTTCTGATCAAAAGCAATTCTTTTACTCATGGTTTTAAGGGGCTACAGAAACACTTCAGCTGCTTGAACATTAGATGTACAGGACTTGAACAGCTTCTGTTTCCCTGCTTCCCAGCAAAAAGCATGAATTGACGTACAAAGCCACCTCTTCTGCTTCTTCAGAATCTTAAGAGCAACAAGAATTTCTTACAAAGGAATAAAGCATCTTTGGAAACAGAAGCATGTATTAGTATTTAACAGTATTTGACAGTTAAGAAAACAGGTCAAACACATCTCTTTGCAACCTAATGTCAGTGCTAATGACCATGAATACTTGTTTTCCTAGTAGTAAATACTTAGCCAGACACTACTTTCTTTCCGTATTTGGCTTGGGTCACCACCCTTAAAGGCAAACATACAAACTGCCATAAAGGACACTGATGCGTTGTTATCATTATTACTAAAAATCTACTAATCTGCTAAACCTAATAAAATGTAGAATACTACCAGTCCTTCACTGACTTAACGCTGCAGCCAGTCCAACAGATCAGATCCCAGAAGAACATGACAAATTCTTCATCCCTTCACTTTGGGCAAAATGATTTGGAAATGGGAGTTTAGGTGGTATGGCCTGTACTAAGTCTCACAACTTCTCTGTTTCTCTTGAGGTGTTTTGGAGCTGGAAAGGAAAGCTTGAAATAGTTGTGTTCCTTCTTGGCAGTCAACCTCATCTGAACAAAGTAGTAAATTACATTTAAATTAGCAAGATTTATCACCTGCAGCATACAGTTTTCAAATCAGACATTTATTGTACACAAACGGTGAACCAAGCCCACTAGAATGGAGATATCTAGGGACACAGTCATCAGAGTGCCAGACTTGTCCCTTCACCACAAGGAACTTCTGCCCTGAGATCAGCACCCAGACTACAAGAGAAGCTTCAGTATCCAGAAATGCAAATCACAAAGGCTATAGGGCTTGTAGAGCATACGGGTATGAAATAAATCTACAGAGTATCTCAGCAAGGTGACATGAAAAACAAAGAAAGGAGGGCAAGAATGATCTCTTTTAACTCAATGGATCAATGATCACAACAACCCTTGGGAAGTAGAAAATCTCTAGACTGCTGCATTTGAACTGTCTTCATCATAATGTGCCCTGTGCACCAGGCACAATCATGTCTAATTTGCTAATTGACATTAATTTAATGTTGCTAAAAGAAATAGAAAACTTACTAAGGGACTTGATAAGATTTAATTTGCAAAGAATGGACTTGATTCATTTTGAGGAATATTTCATACCCATGTTTTTTTATGCTATGGATCGTTGGATTTTTCTTCTTTTGGGGGAGGGAGAAAGGCAAAAGAGCAGAAGAGCTACAAGAATAAAAGACATCTTCATGATCATAAGTATATCAAATAATTCCCATGAAATAATATTCGGTAAGTTCTAACTGGAAAATAATTATGATGTTTGTTCACTGAGGATACAATCATTGAGTTTAAGAATTAAATATGCAGAGGAGAGTTATGTTATATTGTTTCCTTAAAAACAAAATAGTAATACAAACTGCCAAGAAAAAGAAAATTCTTTCTCTTCATAGAAACAAGCATGATATGTAAATTCACAAATTGGAGAATTCATTTCACATGGGTTAGCTCTACAGGACATTCCTGTCTGAAATAACAAATGTTCAAGTACCTAATTACAAATGTTGCTATAAATAAAGTACTCTGTGCAACTATTTTAGTCATTATGCTAAATAACAACAGTAATCATTATACTTTAAGTATGCTGAAATGTTGCAAGATTCAGATTTGGTATCCTTGCATTTTTAGTCTTCATGTGGAATATAATGCTAACAAATATTTTACTCAGTAAATCATATTCAGTTACAATTTTTTTTTCCTCCTATTGACATATTCATCTCCAGTTACTGATTAATTTCAAGTCGTACTTATTCCACACTGAGCTTCCAACAGTAATATCATTATACTGACAGTGCTGATCAAATATTTCTTTTTCAGCTGTTTATTTTTGTGTTGTAAACATCATCAATAATCAGATGGGGACAAAAATTAAGACCCTGATAACCATTATTACTCCATTTTGTTTCCTTCTCTCCATGACAATTGCTACACAGAGAATAATTTCAAAATATAGCACAAGCAATGCTTGAAGTGAAGCAGAACACTCAGCTCTGCAACACATTTTAAATTTCTGGAGTTGCTTCACCCTTCTCCACCCTCAGGATTTCTCATTTCCGTGTTGAATGCCACTTTGACTTCTAGCTAAGGTTATTAACAGAGCTCTAACAAAAACAACAAAAGGAAATGTACTGTCATTTGTAAAAACAGTAATCAGTAAATCAATTACAGATTGACAACCATATTTCATATAGCTTATGTGGCATAACCCCCGTAGGGCAGCTGATTGGGGAATAGACTGCTCTGTGGCCATGAACCCCTGTATACACTCTTTTAGCATACATGCAGGCATTTCATGTCTTGAAATACAACTTCAGTTTCTGAATGAAACTGCAAAGGATAATACAGAGGTGGTGCTTTCTCCCTAAAAAACAGACAGGGAGAGGATCAAGTCCCGTAACAGCAAGTGGAATACCGGTTGCAGAGAGAGTGCAACCCAAGAGCTGCCTGAACACCAAGATAGACATGTCACTGGGTCAAGGAAGGTCTGCACATTCTTCTTTTGCACAATATCTTGGAGCAGTTGTCTGTATGAAAACAAAGAAATAAAGAAATGAAAATTCAGGTCTCAAGAGGATGTCAGAAAACAGGAAGATAGTTGTAGGAGACTAGCTGTTCCACAACAGCAGCAAAATTTGAGTACAACATACTATGACCATCTGATGAGATACATCACTTTAAAGTTAGTATTATTGGACAAAAATAAAGAAAAAGCTTTTGGGGTGTTTTTTAAACAGCTAAGTCAAAGGATAAGAAGTATGATCGCTTCAAAAATAAGATCCTAAATTTTGAAGCCTGTCTATCTTTGGGTAATTCTGCTACATGCTCAAGGCTTCCCTTGGCTATTGCTTCAAATTGCTGTCTCATCCAAATAAACTCCCGAAATAACACCTTCCTTTCCGTCTTCCTGACTTTCAGTAAGAGCTGCTTACCATTAGGATCTTATGGAACTCTGGAGCATGAGGGGGGCCAGCCTATTTGAGACTCAGATAAAACCAAATATTCCTTGAAAATGTGGATTCAGAACAGGAAAAAACCACCCAGACAGTGTGCCGTCAATACTGCTTCTTCTAGATGAGAACTACTATGGCACTTGGTTCATGTCTGTAGCTTTATGTTAGGCTATCAAAGTGATAATACTGTCTAACAAAAACATACAACTCCTAGAAGCCTTTATAATCAGCAATTCCATTTTCCACATCCTTCTTAGCTCCAAGAGCCTGTCTTGCCAAACAGCGTTAAAAGAAAAGGCATCAATTTTACAAAATTTTCATGTTATCTATTTTACTTCTTAGAGTTATCACAAATAATTTGCTTAGAATTACAATATAGAATCATAGAACCATTTAGGTTGGAAAAGATCTTTAAGATCTTCAAGTTGAAATGTTAACCTAACACTGCCAAGTCCACCACTAAACCAATTTCCTAAGTGCTATATCTACATCTCTTAAATACCTCCAAGGGATGGTAACTCAACCACTTTTCCTGGGCAGCCTGTTCCAAAGTTGACAACCCTTTCAGTGAAGAAATTTCTCCTAATATCCAATCTACGTATCCCCTTTTCTCCAGGCTAAGCAACCTCACTTACCTCAGCAGCTTTTCATAAGACTTGTGCTCTAGACCCCTCACCTCCTTCATTGCCCTTCTCTGGACCTGCTCCAGCACTTCAATGTCTTTCTTGTAGTGAGAGGCCCAAAACTGAACATAGTACTCAAGGTGGGGCCTCAGTAGTGCCAAATACATGGGGACAATCACTGCCCCAGTCCTTCTGGTCACACTATTTCTAAAACCAGGATGCTACTTGCCTTCTTGGCTAACTGGGCACACTGCTGGCTCATATTCAACCAGCTGTCAGCCAGGTCCTTTTCCACCAGGAAGCTTTCCAGCTACTGTGCCCCAAGCCTGTAGCATTGCATTACTCAACTTACTTGTTTGTGCACAGATTTGAAGGACTACATTGCAGGGTTTTTTTTTTACTTTTTTTACTTGGCTTTAAAAGAAATTGGACTCACTCAAGCAGTAATAATCTTGGCTATCAAAAACAAGTAAAAATAAGAGCAATCATGTCCAGATATTTAATTTGCTCTCCAGGTGGCCTATCTGCCATGTAGTCTTTGATGAATTTATTACCATGGTCAATTATGGACAGCCCAAAGACATAGTATTTGCATGTCAGAGACTATTTAGAACATGTAAAAGCAGCGATGGTTCCAGCTTGTTACTTTTTGTTTTGATACGCAGCACTCAGTCTCCACTGACTAAAGTGATAAAGCTCTAAAACATTATGACAAATTGACTGAATTTTACAAGCTTTCCCAAAGTGCTTTTTCATATTGTCTAAAGTTTTCCAGAGAAAGCACATCGGCAGTATTAGCTGGGCAAGGTACTGACATGCACAGCATTAAAAGGGAGCTAATACAGTGCTCTCAGCTAAAAAAAGCGTTATGCTACAAGCCTGTAAGCAATCTGCTTTTCTTTTTGCATCTTGTATGGCTTGAACAAAAAGTAGCTGCAAGCATCTCTAAATAGGAGCAAGGAGAAGCATGTGTGATAAACAGCTACTCTTCAAAGCTTTCTTCCCTCCGGTATTTGAATTCTTTCACAGCCTGACAGTAGAAAAGCACTTTGACAGGGTCCTATTCAGGGTATGTTTGCTTTGTACTATTTCTTCAGGCTCTGTGCAGCACTTTGTGGTGTTTGATTACTTTCTGCACCAGCAATATGATTTCTTGCAACAGAGTCCTTCCTTATTATTTCTTGAGCATGGAAAAGACCTTCAGATGTGCCTTAAGATTCCTTAAGTTACAAAGGGAAGGACACAATAAAAAGAATATATGAATGGGATAATATATTTCTGCAAATTACATAATCACAGAATCATCAAATTAGGCAACAACATAAACAGAAGCAGCTGTATGTGTGGCAGGCTCTGTCAGGACATCATTCAGAGATGAATTAGCCAAATACACATCCTAATTCATATTCCAACACTCACTCTATTCTAAACCTCTCCTCTGAAACACTCAGATGTCCACCATCTCACCAACACCACTCAACCAAAATCCTCTTCCAGTATGGCAATACTTTGGTCTAAACAGTTTAGAACATCATTTGCTTTGTGACATTTTTCAGCTAATTCAATCTACCATTGCCTTTTCCTAGAGAAACAGGCACAGGAGGTATAGATAGCAAAGCATTTAGTTACTGATTGGCAAAAGCATGTTTTGTATCTTGTATTTTTCCACAAAAAAAAGGAGTGAATGAAAACACAGGTATATTATGCCTACTGCAGCACAGGAAAAGAGATTACAAGTTACAGACAACTGACTTTTTTTTCTCTTTTGACTTCACTGTTATCATTATTACCACAGAAATACTTTAAAATTTTGACTGAGTAAAGGCCATAAATATTTTCCCATTCATATGGTCAATAAATCTATTTTTTCATCACCAGTTTGTTCATAGACAAGCTGATCATTCTTCCAGATAGAAATGTTACCTTTTCTGCTAGCCATACCCTTACTCTCAACTATCTGCACTTTTTCCACCCCAGGGGTGATGAAAGGATTCCTACAGGAGAGAATAAGAACAGGGTAAACTTGTTCCTCACTTCAACCTAGTACTCACAGCTCAGGAAGCCAACAATTTTCAGACTAAGGACCTGGATATAGTTTCTATGCATTTAATTGCTCTCTGTGCATTTCATGGAAGAACAACTACGTTCTTCCATGTGTTTCAAACTTTACATCTACTAGATTCACCCAGTGAACCTTAGTCCTTGCATTAGAAAAAACAGTGAGCAGCTGATCTCTCTCCATGCAAGTCAGTATTTTATAGATTTCTATCATATTCTGTTGCATCTATCTCTTTTCTAGACCAAAAAGACTTCACTGTATTAATTTAAATTGGTTCACAATGTGCTAATGTCATGGAGAGAAGACAAGATGCCATTTTATTTCACCCCTTGAAAAAACAAAACAAATAAAAAATTATATGTTTCTAGATAATATAAGCACAACTATTCAGTAACAAACAAAACAAATAAATTGGCAGACTACGATGGGAAAAATGAAATTTGTTTACTTCCTAGACAGCTAATATTAGGCAAAACCATTAGGCATTTTATTTTAACACATGACCTATTTCCAATGAGCTTTATGGTCCCCATAAAGTTACTATCATGACTGCCTACTTTGGTAACAACATTGCCTAAGAGGATTCCCAAATGCCAGAAAATTAATAGAGTTCTCAGCCAGTGATCAGGCAACGATATCCGGAGATAGTGTTTGGCTTGGCTAACATGACAATATGGAGCACTTTGAAATTTCTGGACAGGCAAGCCAAAGCCTGCTTTAACAGTTGATTTATGCTTTTTTTTTATGCTTCCTAATATAAATAAGGTATAAATGAGTACATATACATGCCTACGCAAACACAAATATATATTCCTGCAGAAAGTAATTCTTGTTGAAAGGTTGCTTTAAGTGTCTCAGTTCTGATTTGAATTTGCTATTTAAATATTTAAACTGACTTTACTACAGGACTAGAGGTTCTTTGCTTCCTCCCACCACCATCAAAACAGAAAAATATTTGCAAAAAAACGAGAACGGGAATGCCTTTAGAAAACATAAATACACTGTTGGTGGAATCATCTACTAGTATGGCAACTATCAGCCTGAGAGGGAAAAAAAACCACCCAATGCAAAATGTAATTAAAAAGTTCACAAAAAAGTTTAGAAATATTTGATATTTTATGCGATTTATTTTTAAATTATCCCAAACATACTGCATAATCAGGCACGCTAAATGTTCTCTGAGATTTTTTTAAAGCCTCCTTTAGCTCTCCTCATAGCCAGAGAGAAAGAAGTGCAATATCTCTCTGGTCATTTCTAAAGTACAGAAGACTAACATATTGTGGGG
>JAOXNG010000002.1:9459175-9471365 GCA_028566535.1 Scolopax minor
CAGTGATAGGAAAAGGGGCAACGGGCTCAAGCTGGAAAATGGGAAGTTCCATTCAAATATGAAGAAAAACTTCTTTAGGGTGAGGGTGACAGAGCCCTGGAACAGGCTGCCCAGGGAGGTGTGGAGTCCCCTTCTCTGGAGATCTTCAAGACCCACATGGATGCAGACGTGCTCTAGGTGTTCCTGCTTTAGCAAGGGAGTTGGACTAGATGATCTCTAGAGGTCCCTCCCAACTCTGACAATTCAATGATTCCATGATTTCGTTGCACATAGGATGGATTTAGGAGAAAAAACCCAAGCTAACTTTGAAAGAATGCTGCTTTTCAAAACCATTTCTGAATTTGGACATTAAAATAGTTGTTAATACAAATTTCTGAGCCTAAATGATAGACTATCTCCTTAAAGACAGCAGCTAGCAAAAAGGTGAAGTCAGAGGGAAGGTAAACTGTTTGGAGGTTTTGAGGTTTTTAAAAAAATTGTTCTCTTAATCAAAGTTCCAAAACATATATATATACATATAGGTGTGTATATATATATATATCACAATAAAATAGCTCCTTTGGGAACTGTTTCCAGCTTTTTCTTGTGGACAAGCAAAGAAAGAACAGGTTTACAAAATTACTTTGAGAAAAGAAACCTCTCTGTATAACAGTAACAGAGAAGAATAATGGAGAGAAATGGAAGAAAAAAAAAAAAAGATGTAACTGAATTTTTCATCAATTTTTACTCTAGCTCTGTGCCCCAGTCCAGTGAAAGGCTCTGCTGAAGTATTCCTAGCAAAGTCAGTGCTCAAACCTGGGGTTTTATTCCTCAGGGAAAATCTTGGATCTGGAACTTTGCTCAAGATCCATTTTCAGTGACTGACTCATTCTGGTTCCTTATTTTCTCTAGGATAATTGAGCTATAAAATAAAAGGCTACTATTCAGTGTGAAACTGATAAAGGTGAAAGAAGGAAAACAAGACTGCTCCAGATGGCCTACCAGAGCTGTAGATAAAATACATGGAGATGCTTATAAAATTAAATTAAGAAAGAACTGACTGCATCTATAATAATAGTAAAACAACTTTGCCTATTCCAGTACAGCAGCCTCACAACAAGAGGCTTCAAAACGCAAATTGCAACTCAAGAGCCAGGTGTGTGTTTATGAGCTCTGGGCCCTTGAAATATGATAAATTCACCATGGGAAATAAAGATAACTAGCTTTGGAGAAAGTTTGCTTTTATCTTCCAGCACTCGTATACAAGTAGTACCAAACGTTCCCTTTTCCCTCTCTCCTCCTCTCACCTCCCCTGGCAATTCATCAGCCATTATGGACCATTTCAATGCTTTACCAAGTTGGGTCTTGACTCGTACTCAAGTGAGTCTCTCTGCACATACAGATGCTCCACAGAAACACCTGCCCTGGCAAATATTTCCCAGTAATGTGCAAGTTAGTGAGGATCTTTCAGCAGATAATAAACACCAATGAAAATATTTCTCCTGTTCCCTCAGTAAAAGGATGGGTTCCCATTCGATTTATGACATGAATAAAGGTTTAGGGAAAATGAAGTATCTGGTATATTTTGTTACCATGGTGACCACCCCCTTTGGAAGGCTAAGTGATTTCAGTTTGGTGACAGAATGATTTGTAACTGAGTTTCAGAAAAGTGTGCTGTTCATCATATTTTGAGTGAAACAACTCTTTTTTAGCTTTGTCTTCTGCCTTGTCTTTGGATTGTAGAACAATATGGCTAAAACATAAGAAAATCTGTTGATGTTATTTACTGTTCTGAAGTCCCTGGCATGAATGGACAAAGAGGAATGTTGTTCAGCATCAAAAATATCTTCAGTGGTTAGCGTGAAATGCCTTATCGCTTGGCTCCATAGGACCAAGAAGGTGACAACTTATTTCAGATGCATCGTGCATTACAGTCTGTCTACAGTGAAAGATTCTGCATCTTAGCTGCAAATGCTTATCCAAACTACAGATATTCATTGGATGCTGCACGCTTGGAACACTACCCCATACAGGAGGGAAAAAAAGGTAGTACTAAAACCCTTTTCTATTCAATCCAATACCACCTGACATTCACAGCTGCATATTTAACAGAGTAATACCTGGTCTAACTGGGACGACAGTTCCTCTGATCATATAGAGTGTGTTGCAGAGAAGGGGTCCCGAGCTGGGGCAGTACCAAGCCTGGTACACAAAGGACTCAAGGTACAGCAGGAGTTTAAATATTTTAAGACAGCAAAAACTATTGTTATTACCAATAGCAATAGAATAGAAGTCCTGCTTTCCTCTAGTCCCAAACCTTCCACCAGGTCCAAGACACTCTAGGCCTTTGTGCCAGCACAGCTCTTTGTGTGGCTGCAGGATCATCTGGATCCCAAGGCTGAAATAAAGTCTAATATAAAAAGGCTCATCATGTAGCTGTGGGGACATGAAAAGAAATAAGAGGTAAAACTGGCAGGTAACTGCCAGAAAAGACCCTTCTACCTCCCTCAAATCTGTTCCAGGTTTGAAGCCATAATTGGAAATTTAACATGTGAACTTCTATGGTATTTTAATGTTAAAAAAATGTTACCTTCACTTTAGAATATTTTGTGTAATATGAATTCTTTTTTCTAAGTTTTATATTTATGCTACAGTATGATTCTTTTTATTTGACATTTATTAACAGGAACATTATATTAAATCAATGGAATCATCAAGAACTCTTAAATTTTTTAAGAGCTATTGCTGATCCCTCAAGCTGATCATCTGTTTCTCTTTCAGATATTGCAGTCAACATTCTGGAAAGTATTACAGTGCCAAGTAAAGAAGATTCATTCTGGTGCAGAATTTCATAGCAGGAGATGATACCCAAAAGACTTAACAGGTGCTTGGCCACCGCCAAACCAGCTATACCTAAAATACCTTGTAACTGTAAAATATAAGAAGTTCCCAGCAAACTCTGTTAAGAAGTCTCTGATGTAGATTTCTGGGATTTATTATTTTAGGTGTTGATAGGTTTTGGTTGGAAGCAACTCTCTTCTCAGGAGACATTACAAGATTTAGTGAGTCTCACTGGAAAAGAAATTTTGGATCCAGAATCAAGATTAGAAAAGATGTACACCAAAGAACATTAATTAGACCACTGTCTATGTAACTCATGGGTATATGTAAAGAATGCAAACGTTTCTGTTCTGTCACTTCTAAATTAGAGGTGACTGCCTTCACTTGTTGTTTACAGAGTATATCTTCTCTCTCAATTTTTGGAGCAAAAGGCCCACACAAGCACTCATTTTGACATAAAATAGAAGTTTTCAAAATCAGACATTCTTGCAAGACCAAATACAGTAACAAATTGAGAGGAAGTTCAAATTACACTGGAGTGAACACTATCAAAATCACATTACTATCCAGACAAGGAAGCACAATATATTCATCACAACTATTCCATGGACTACAAAGAACTATCCTACACAATACAGAACATAATGGAAGAGGATTCTCAAATCTAAAGTAAATTTAGATTAAAAATTTGTGAATCTCCACACAACTTCATTTTCAACAATGCTAAAATACAAGTCAACTCTAAATGAGTATGCCACATTTATATGTAGAGATGCATAGCCAGGCTATTCCTAGGAAGCCCTAAGGTTTTAAAAACCAGGCAATAGATGAGGCATAAAACAGATAGATGTATGGTGTCCAGAGAAAGGCACTAAAATCCATCATTTAAAATAAGGTCTGCTTCCACATACTCCTGGGCATGTCAATGCAGTAGCCTCATTGCACTTGAAAGTAAACCCTCCAAAAGAGTTAATTAGAACAGTAGCTTGATATTCATCATGGAGGTGCCATTCCCCAGTATGTGAGTTACGTTTACTCTACACTAATACTGAGCATAAATTTAATCTTTTATTGATTTATAAATACTTCACGCTATGTAAAATATTGTCAGATTATAACTCTCTCTCCATAAAATGGCAAACAAACGTCCAGCCATCTGTTTGTCTAATGAGAACAATCACCCAGGCTACTTTTCAAGCATAACGCATCCCAGTTTGAAACTGCTTTCAGTATAAACACCTGTTCATACATATCAATTAAAATGATAATTACTCTGTTAGTGAATATAATCAAAATAAAATAGTTACAGCTCTATTGTTTACCAATTAAGACTGCTAAGTTCACTGATAATATATTTGTGTGCTCATTTATTTTTCTTCTTGACCCATTCTAAGACCAGATCAATTTCACACTAATTTAAGGCAATATACATCTCAACATAAGAGAACGTACCTTTATAAAGCAACAAAATCACAGAACTTCCTCTAGAGGCACCTACTCTCCTGGAACATGTCTCTCTCCATGACAGATCATGTTCTTCTCCCATCAAAAAGAGAGGAGATTTCTCCCATGCTTTCCAAGATGAGCATGTGAATGATGGAGTTAAACAAAAATGGGAAGTCTACACTTTGTAGAGAGTTCTTACTACAGGGTAATTATCAGATTTTTTTTTTTTACTAACAGTTAGCAATTAACTCATTATACAAATTGGATTATGATGGCTTTTATAGCAGAAGTGTTAAAACATTAAAGATAACTTCAAGACAGCCAACTCAAAAACACAGTACAGAAAGGTATACTAAATTGTCCCCTAAAAATTTTTTTAGAATTAATACATTTTAAGGTTTAATTTTGCTCCCTGTAAGTGACAAAATCCCTTTTAAAAAAGTAGATCATAAGATATTAAATCAGCAAACTAATCCATATGCAGATTTGAAAAAGAGCCAAATCTCTGAATATATATTTTTTAATGAAAAAGAAAATTTATCTCCCTCTTTCTAGCAAGGGAAGGGTCATGAACACAATGACAACAAGAACTTTTCAGGAAGCCACATGTGGAGGAAACAAACAGTTCTGTATTTCAGAACCCCAATCTCTTTAAGAGCCTCTCACCTCTGCCAGTTGGTACTAGTTGTAAAGTTAGGAACTCATGTTATGAGCTTAGAAACATTAAGAAACTGCATCCTGAAAATTAAGAAAACTGTTGTGAGCACAAGATTTTTGCAGGAAACTGTGTAGGATTACAAATGTCTAGACAGGGCTCTCGTGAAGGTAAGATTGGGTAGGAACAGCTCTGGTGGGTTTTTCTGAGACTCCTACTTATTTTCCCAATAAGAAGAAAAAAAAAGAGAGAAAGAAAGAGGAAGTAAGAGTTTCAGTAAAAGTAGAAGGGAATAAACCCTCTCCGGTTTCCTTCTGAACAAAGGTGCAGCTTCTGGATCTAATAAGCCCAGGACTGGACTGCTGGGGATGTGCTTGGGAAAAAAGCCAGCTCATGCAGTACTTGAAATGTCCCTCACTTAGAGAAGCACTTACCTTCAGTACACAAAGTATTCTCAGAAACCTCACATATCCTTTTCACAAAATGCAACCCTGCTGCTCATGTGTCTGTCACTCTGCCAGTTTTGTTCAAAGCAATCCTCAGTGTAGAAGAAATTCTTCTCATCTGTATTGTTTAATATTTCTCAAAATCTTTCTGAAGTATGACTATACCTAGGTGCAGACCTGTGCTCCTGTCTTGTAACCAGAGGTATGTGTTTTGGAGTGTCTCATTGGTAGAAACACCATGTCACTCTTCACCACATGAAGGCTGTCCTCTGTTTTTAAAATGGATGTAGGAGATTCACTCTGCCATTCCCAGCTCTGATAGGTACTGAGTTTTAAGGACTCCTATTTGTTGAAAACCAGTTTAACATCCAACTGTCACAAAGGCCTGAAACATTCCTTCTACCAGTGCTGTATGGTTGCCCCTATAAAGTCATCAGGGATGAATGCAATAAAACCTTTTCACAGTAAAAACATGTTCTTACTGCATTAACTCTTTAGTTATCTCCTATATTGAAATCAAACCCAGCCACCAAATGCAACTTGCTATTCCTAGATACATTTTCTAAAATGAGCTTCAGGTTTTTGTGGAAATTTATTTCTTCTGTATTGAACCTACTTCAGTGTTGATGGTGGTAATTGACACTGAGAATGTAATTGTAGTGAATATGGATTCCAACTTCTATATGACCTTAATTCATTTTAATGTATACAGAAAAGGGAGCTCTCCAAAACAATATATCCTAGTATAAATACGTTTCTTTCTTGTTGGCATGTAACAGATTTAGCCAGTTGACATAAATAAGAATTGCATAAAGAAAAAATTGTAAATCCAGGTACTACACCCATAATCACATTGATGCATGAATTACCAGAGCAATATTTGTGAATGTGTATGAGATTCTCATATTGAAACTGCTTTTCATGAACACTGGGAAGTGAAATTCATTCATTTTCTTCAATAAACTGAGAAGCAGTTTCTGTGTTTTCATTTTCTACTCTGAACTGATCTCTTACAACCAATGAAACAGACCTCTGATTCTCATTCTGCCTCTCGTAAACTTCCTTACAGCACCTGTTTTTTTCTGCCTTCTTTGATTCTTACCCTCATCAGTGTACAAGTCAGTACTACAGCTGAATTCAGAGGGCCTCATTCCACATAGGTTAAATGAGGTGACACATGAGGAGACTTCTCTGACAACTGTGGATACATCGAATTTATGCTGGAACACGCATGGATCAGGAAAATTTGCTATTCACATACACTCTTGTCTTCATTACTGGATGGAACTTGATGCATCTATCAAATAAGAAAACTATTTTCTGCTTTATGGCTATACACTTATTTTTGCCTCCAGGGAACTCAAGGCAAGTATCACAGTGCAACAAGAACATTTATATTTCATATACAGTGCTGTGACTAGCAACACTTTAAGAGATAACACACTTTACTATAGGTACTTTTTCATAGTTCACTGAAATGTGGATGTCTGGACAACAGATATTAAATATTTTTCTTCCTTAGTTTACTCACATAATCCATCAAAAGTTGACATCAGTAAACATGACTATGTTAACCAATTGCAACACTTTCCAATATAGCAGAGGTGCCTGGAAACTGACAGTGATTTTAATATTAGCTTTGACCAAAATAAATTCTGACATGACTTCCACCATATATATAATTCTCTAAAGACTCTGATAGACAGAACTCATTTTATGTCCTCAGAATACCAAGTGCACCCTGTCATTTTGAAAGATTTGTTAGCCTTAAGTCACACCAAGCCATCATGACAAAAAAAAAAAAAAGCAATTGTCTAGAGTACAAGAAACCCTGAATGAAAGAAAATTGATTTTTAAAATGGATAATATGTACTTAGTGACTTTTGGTTAAAGAATTTTAAAAGTTCTTTGGTTTGTTTCCACATAAATAAATATTGTCTTATAAAATACCCAAAAGGAACAAGCCACCCTTTTTGCAGCAAATTGTGATTAAAAATGAAGCAGGTAACTGTGGTCATATGGTGGACAAATATGAAGAAAACATACTCTTGCTCTAGATCTAAAATTTAAATTGCCAATTTTGGGGTCAGTGGTGTAGGAATCATAAGATTTTACTTTAAAAGCATTCATACCTAACTTATGCATGAAAAATTTCCATCTGGTCTTACTGATTTTCTGTCCTTCCTCTTATTTCAACATGCATTTTCAGTTTCATGTCTGCCCATAGATTTTTAATTCCTTTTTGGTCAACCACATGAACTATGTACTGGACATTTCATGTTTATTGATTCCTATTCTTTATGTAAATAATTTATGATATTTCATTCCTGTCAAATTTCATACTAGTTTTCATTCAAAGGCAACATAGGTAACATCAAATCCCATTAATAACATTAATTAACTATTTCTGAAAATCAGCCAAAGAAAATCTATCAGGGTCCTAGCACTTAGTGAGCATATTGAAAACTCCGTTATCGATTTAAATGTACTTTGGGTTTTCTTAGCACCATGTTGATCTTGACATGTGAGATATTTTTTGTAACCATCAGAGAAACACTTCATCATGCTAAGTGTTTACAGTAAAACCTTGTTTTGTTATAAATGAAAAAAATATTATATGACAGATTCAGATATAATAAGAAGAAGTGTAAAAGAATCAGCATTATTCACAGTATTTGGGAGTTCATATAACACAGGTTCAGAAATATTTCTTTGCTTTTCCACTTTTAGACTATGGCTGAGATGCATTGTCCTGAAATGGGCAATATGGATAATTTCAACCAGTGGTGGCTAACATCAAATCACCAACAGCTTACTCATTGATACTGTTTCTAGCACCTAACAAAGCATTACAAAGCAGAACACATCTCTGGTATTTAAATGGCCATATCTTACTGTTCCCTCTGGAGCTGTGAGTCTGCTTATTTCACCTGCAGCCTGGCTGCTAGGATACAGGGGATACAGGAAGAGAGGGGAAGAAAAGAAGACAGGAGAAAGGGATCAGCCATAGTATTTTCCTCCTCTGCTTCCTCTTTCCTCAGATATGCAGCTTCAGAACCAAAAGAACAGAAAACATTATTTATATTCCTCCAGTCAACAATGACCTTACTTTGTGACTTTACAAGACCACAGTTCCCACTCCTTCTGCAACAGAGAGGTCCACACTGCATCATCTCAGGGAACCCAGGGTTCAGTGAGAATGATAGTCTAGTATTTTACAATTGCCTGAAGGCTTTTCCTCTACTCTGCTACATCTCTCAGAGCTCTTTTCAGGTTTTCTTGTTTCTCAGAATCTCTCAGCCACAGCTAGAGCTTTTCATGCAGCTAGCTTCAAAAAGTAACACAACTGGGTGCAACCTCATCCCTTTTTTCTCTTCCTCCAAAGGGATTTTCCTTCTTCCCTTCCTAGTATTCACAGAATCAGTGATGTCTGCCTTTCTGCCTGCTTTTTTCCCAGAATTACCTTTAGTTCTTTTCTGACTAGAACTGCACCACGTTTGACTTACTGCTTCTCAGTTAACAGCCCACCTATATTTAAGTAACATGTCAACAGTATAGCCCAGTGCCTACTTACTCATCACTGCATATATACAAGGCGGCTTTATACTGTTGCCTAACTTCTGTGTGACTAAACAAAAGTCATCTGCAATGAAACAGTATATCAGTTCTGGGCAACAGTGTATATCACCCCACAAAGTACAGAAGCTAACAGCTAGTGAGAGGAAACCTCAAATGCCCCCTAGGAGACGGATGTCATCTTCTACCCCTCACCCACAAATCTGGGCAGACCCAACTGCTCTGACTCCTCAGGCAGAGGGTTGCTGCACAGGTCATGGCAAAGACAAAACCTGACAAGCAATAAATTGCTGTATTGTTTTGCCGTCATGATCCTGCTCAGTGTTTTGAGACAGAGGTAAAGAAGTTGATTTCAGATACCTTGCTTTTAATGGACAAGTACAAGGATACTCCAAAACAGCTGTTTTAATTGTGCACACATGTACTCAGTGGCAGAAACTGTGATGATTTTTTTCCATTTCTTGCATGAGTATTTTACCCCTCTTTATGAAATAACTTTTTGCTAAATAGCATACACATGCACACATATTAAAATAGGTTAATTTTTTTAACAGAAACCTAAGTGCATAACTGAAAAAAAAACTATAAAATATCTAAGAACTGCTCAGAAAGTATCTCCTGAAAACAACAGACAAAAACTCTTTCAACAAACTTTGTTTCAAAGAAAATGAAAATATGCTAAAGGCAAAGAGCCTGGATACATCAAATACTATTTGTGTGGTTTTAGTTTATGAATAATAAATTAACCAATTAATTTCTAAGAAAATAAAACTCTCTGCTGCAACCCTCATGCATATGTTCTAGCAGTGTGTTTTATTTAATTCCACAGATGTAATTAAATGTGTCATTCATTTGTTCTCCATTATGATATTTCAGTCAAACATAAACAGCTTTCAGACTTCATTTACAAGAAAGCTACTTTGAGTCAAGAATTTGCTAACTTCAGAGCAATAGCTTGAGAGGTCTTCACAGGCATTTAGCTGTTCTCCCATCTATTTACAAAGAAATTGAAGCTAAACAGCTACACGCATACACACGTGTAAGTAAGTACCAATTTATCATGGCATTAACTTAGAGTAAGTTGACAGATTCCTTCCTGCCATATACATTTTGATAGATGATGCCTTCATAGCCCTATTCTCAGTAGTTTATAATATATTTAATCATGCCTCTGGTTCAGCTATGCTCAATGCTTTCATTACTTTTGTACAGTTGGAAAATGTGTGCTGCTGGCAGTTATGTAAAGGAGTCTGGTACTGTGAATGACTGAAATGGAGAGAGGGGAAGGGCATAAAAAAATTGCCAGGGGAAGTGAAATATAGCATTTAATTCTTGTGTTTTAATAAACAAGTCCAGAAATCCAGCCTATCAAGGAACGTCCCTTTCATGTTACAAGTGATGTGGTTTGACTGTGGTGGAATTCAGCTCAGCCATCATCTGCCTGAAAAAGCCCATTTATAAAGGGGGTGGCAATTGCAAAATGAATCCCGGGAAGCGTTTTTTCAGAGAGAAGGCTATTGACAAGGCTGTACTGCAGAAAGAATGCATTGTGAACAGAATTATCTGTCACAAGATTACTCACTGCAAGGTCAAATGTTGACCTTGCACTGATGAGGCAAAAGAGGCTCTCAGAAGGCAATAGAAGAGAAGTTGTTTGAAGGTGGAATTGGGCCAGATCAGTTTCCTTTAGAAGACTGCAAGCAACTGTCATTTCTTTCTGAAAGAATTAGCTACCAACACAGGACAGTTAGAACCTCTTGGGGTTTTCACCCTGATGTGCCAAAAGTCAGGATTTTCCCATCTCTTGCCTACTGCACTTTGTTCTCAAGACCTCAGGAAAGCCTGCTCTGAATATTTTCTATTATGAAAAGGCCTATATCCCTTCTCACTCATGTCAAGTGTAAGTCAATTAGAACAATATAAAATATGAGGCACCAGGATAATTAAGGGATCATCCATTAAGTATTCAGAGCGTGCCCAAGATGAACTGAGAAAGGCTGTCTCATTCCTCTTCATAGACCGACAACCAGAATTTCCAGTTTCCTTAATAAGTTTATTTGAAGTCTTGCAACATCACCCAAAGCAACATATGTTCCTAGATTCTCCATAGACAGACAGATGAAAAGTTTTGTATGGTGCCCCTTCCAAAGACCTCTGCTGCTACAGAAGTACTTCAATGCCCCACGTGATGCCAGAGAGTCTATGAACCCACTAAGAGATGCTCATTTCAGGTAGACATTCAGCCATCAGCACAAAGTAGCTCAGTGGGTCACTTGGTTCTGTCCTTCACCTTCTCGAGATGAAAAATCACATGGTACCTAGAAACAAAGCAGCATATTCAAACATCTCTGTCAAGGCTCACAGCTGCTACAAGTGTCTATATCTAGCTGCTATCCCATCTACAGCAGGACTAGAAAATTTTTAATCTTTTAGTGGGTTCTCAGTTATAAAAATAATGATGCATTCACAACACTGAAATCAACTGCTAAAATTACTGTCAGTGCCTTTGATTATATCTTTCTTCCAATTGGGTAATGGAGGCAGTAATTTCTGGTTTTTAAGAGAACTTTGGATTTGTTGATTAAATATTTACTACTGATAAAGCCCTACTTCCCCTTTAAATGTACAAGATTTTAAGATACAAAAGATCTTCTTCTTTAAACTGTATCTATTTCTGTACTCCTCACAGTTTGCAGCTTTTTAATTCTCTGGTTTAACCTAATTGCACATCATAAGTGAAATGCTTAGACAAAACATTTTGTAACTATTGGCCAGAGAAAAATCCTAGAATTTAGTCTCTGAATCTGAGAAAGTAAAATGCTATCTGAAAAAGAAATTGAACAAAATTTTTTCTGGGGCAGGCAGGGGAAGAGTTACTACCAAGAATTACTACCAAAATAAGAACTTATCTAAGTAGTAAAGATTCAACTGATTGAATTAAATTATTTCTGTTTGTAGGGGAAGGCTTATTTCAATTTAATTTCATTTTTAAAATCAATTTGCTATGGTGTCCCTTTATATTTTCCCCCACTAAATTTAACATGAATGTCATTATACATCATAATTCTGTAATTACAAGTTTCAGTGGGGAGATGACATGTAATTAGGTGTAATGATGCTCATTATGTAAATGCAACACTATAAATTAAAATATACAGAAAAAGAACCAAGAAAAAAATAAAATCACAAGAAAAAATTTACTGTCACAAAGACACTTCACAGCAAAGACACTTGGCTATTATGATGT
>JAOXNG010000002.1:9471375-9497840 GCA_028566535.1 Scolopax minor
AACCACACAAAAAAAAAAAAAAAAAAAAAAAAAAAAAGAGAAAAGGAACTGATAAACAAAGTAAAAAAACCTGTTCACTAATGTAAATATCTCTTCTTACCTCACTTTGAAATTCCATGCTATTTAGCATATGTTTTTATTTTACTTTTTAAAATACTTCAAGAGTAGGACCAGATCAGACAATTTATCAGCCTTTAGATTAAAAGCATTAGAATATGAATCCCTCTCCTTCCCCAAATGGAAGTATTTTTATTAACCAGGCAGTAAAAGTCCCTGGACTTATTCATCACTGGTAACTGAAGAACCAATACATTTCTCCTCTGGCAGTTATACTTTAACGTTGGTTACTGCACTATGGATTGTACAGTCAGGCTCCTACCTTTGCTGTAATCATATAGGTTTTGGGTAACTGTGAAAGCAAATGTAGTTGTCTGGCTTCACACAACAGACACTGAGAGCTTAAAGCTACTCTCCCCATAACTGGCAATAATATTTCTGAGGTAAATCGCACAAAAAACTGTCACAAAATTCAAGGATATTAGAAATCACTTTGTTGTATTTAGATGGAGTTAGGTCAGGTCCAGACATGAAATCTGCTCTAGAAATCACTGGAAGGCACTGGCCTTCCAGTGCCTACATTGCATCATTTAGTACTTTACCACTGTGCTCATAAGCTTGCAAAAGAAATTTGGGGTTGCTCTTTGAAGTCTCTTGGCAATTACTGGAAAGCATAAACAGTTTTTGTTTCTTCTTTCATTGCTGACATTCTCAGTTGTAATGATGGGGTGAGGTGCAGAGCTCAGCACTTAAGCAAGCAAAGACAGGATAAATTGTCAAGTGTTTCTTGTTTAAAATATGGGCTATCTATTAATTCCTAGACCTATGGCTCTACTCTGTTCCTAACCTACAGGTCTTAAAAACTGAAAGAACCGTTTTTTAAAAGCTTAGCCACTCACATTTTATGGGCACTTAATATACAGCAAAGTGTATTAATACTTAATACACAGCAAACTGTGAAAGTTCCATTTGATTTAACGACTGAACTGTTGCAAGGTAAGATAAAGGATTTTTTTCCTGGCCATGTCTACAAAAGATGCCAAACACTGTCCATCTCTCAGCAACCACAGGTGGTCAGATGCTTTGTCTTCATGCAAGTAGTTTCAGTTGCAGCAGGGGCTGCTTACTTATTCAAGGAGGATTCAGCCTGTAATACTTGTGAATTCTCTGTTGTTACCACTGGTAGGAGTTTATGGCACCTGGATATTATTACATTCAGTATAATTTAAATAAACAAAAGCTGTATCCCATAAAAAAAAAAAAAAATTATGTAAACATTTTATAACCATCCTTGGGACCTTTGAGGAAGAAGTCAAAACCTATAGGAAACATTTGCTTCCAAGACCAAAATATGCAAGTTATGAATTTGTGGCAGCATGTGGGAGGCTGTTGGTAAAGTAGCAGATGCACATTAAAAATCCAGTATGGGCTTGAGGAAAGCGTTTGTTATTTCCCATAGAATAATTCACCATACGCTCATAGCCAGAATATCCACAGGGCTCTGCTCACCAAGAAAATGGGAGCCGTTTTCATACTACAAGTCCATACTACCCACATTAAACAAGGCAGAACCTGGAGTGCCTGTTGTTCAAGTGGATCCTGATGTCTTTGAAGACCCACAGACTTTTCATCTTTCAGGACAAAAAAAAATAAGTAATCAGTCATGCCTTTTGTTCTTATTACACTACACATAAAAAGCAGCTTTACCAGCTCTCTTTATTGTTCAAGCACATTTCCTGAGGTGCTCTTTTGTACAATAGATTGCTGAATTTGGGTCTCTGAAAACTGGGAATGCTAAAAAGAGCCAATGTATTTGCCCCAAGAAAGAATTTACCATTCCTTTTACTCATGCACAAAGCCTGAACAACAACAAAAAAGTCTTTATCTATTAAAAACCAAAAGTGTTAGAAGATCAAAATCTAACCACATATTCTAGAAGCCAGCTGGTATTTAGGCCTGGTCTGAACTCAGATTTAAAATAAATAAGAATATTTGGCCACTTAGTCATACCCACAATAAACTTGTATGAACACTCTTAATTCAAATTAACCATACATGATAATTCATGCTAAAAACCACAGCTTGCTCCAGTGTAACCAGATACAGCTTTTAACATGCCACAAATCTCATCAAACCCATACACATTTTAACTTTAAAAGTGCTTGGGCAGTAAACTTGTGGCTGTTGACCCAAAAGAAAATCATCAAGATCATTGTGATTCTGTTACGCTGGAGTTTAAAAGGCTATTAAGTTGCTGAGTAAACAGTTCCCTTGTCCCTCCTACCTGCACACTTGTTTCCTGTACTTATTCTCAGTTTTATTTCTTCTTTCATGACAGCACCCACATTTGAATCAGCCCACCTACTTTTCATCTGCCAGGCAATCATCCTTTGTATCTTAAAACATACAGCTACTTGGCAAAGACTCCCAACACTCTTCTCCAAGGATATTCTCATCCTTCCCTCTTTGAACAGTGAGCCAGTATCATGTATGTATTTACAAATGCCATAGTAGAAAGCTAAGAGCAGCAGCTGCAACTGGAATAAAACTGTGTCCGTGCAAGAATTAATAATAAATGTGAACATGCAGTGTTGCCTAAAGAGTGCCATCATTTTTTCTACCTATATTCCTCTTCAGAGAGCCACTTCCAGCTGGGGATTTGTCATGTACATGATATGGAGCATGAAAGACAGGGGAATAAAATTACATTTGAAAAAGGAAGGAGATTTGAAAGCTAGGACAGATGGGGTGTGCACCTGATGCTGCACTCCACATTGGTATCTGTCTTTTGTGGAGAAGATCAATTTAGCTTGGCATCAACTTCTTGGAATACATTCACTTCATCAAAACATTTCTGAGAAGGAAGAGGAAAATCCCCAGACATGCTCCTCAGAATTAAGACTCAAATACAAAGGGATACATTGGAAGAAGCAAAAGTAGAGAGTACCAGAGAGAAAAGAGCTCTGCAGCAGCAGGTACCTTTGCTACCATGATTTCTGAGAAATATGAGAATGTGAGGACCTTATTATCTGAAGGGTGATGGAATCATTCTAAAAAGTCGAAATCCAAACTATTGGATTACAGTGGGACAGTAAGCAGACAATACAGAAGATATCCTTGACAAAAAGTGAAGGTAAGCATAAAGCCTCAATTTCAACAATCAAGGGCATAAAAAAAAATAAAATCACACAATCAAATCATTATTGTTAAACTCTAATAAGGCTTCCCTTATTATATAGTTTCCCTCCAAGTTTTATTCAAGAAAATAGGATAAAGAAACATAAACTATTTAAAAAATAGACAACAAAATCAATTTTTCCTCTTGCTATGGATCTCATCCTGAAACAAAAAAAAAAAGATATTTAAGTTATGATATAAAATATAGGAAAATATTGCCCAAACAAAGATAGTTCACATGGTGTATCATTGTAAGAAACAGGATGAAAAATGAACCCAAACAAAGCCAGATGACTGCATTCAACTGCATAGCACTTCCAGTAGTTTTACTAATTTCCTCTCTGGTTTACATCATATCTGCTACTTTAACATCTTGATGGCCAGTTGCCATCACAGTTACCTCACATGAGTAGCACTATACAAGCAACAGTTCAGCAACAAATCTAAGGAGTTTGATATATACCAGAGCAATTAATCTTGAGTTCTTGATGGTTAGGAATTCATAAGTTTCCTGTTAACAAAGCTGCCATATAAATTTGTGCTACTTACACTTAAATTCACCTTCTTCAGGCCACACAGTGAACTCAGTTTGCACACCCATGGACAACTCTAAATACTGAAATTACTTTGGACAAGTGTTCATTCTTACAAAGAAACATTTTTCCAGATTTTTACAAAGCGGATATGGTCTTCTGGATCTCTGAAGTAGAACTGAGAGTCAGCTCTGCATCTGACTTTCTGAGAAAGTCACAGAAAAAGAAACTGAGAAGATCCCACACATGTAATTATAGCTGACAATATTTCCATAAATTCTCCTGACAAAATAGAAGGAATCCTTGATTAAAGCTCTATATCCAAAGAAGTTTCTTTAGTATGGCAAATCAGGAACTAGCTCAGGGCATGTCCCATTTGCACTGTACAAGATATTCAGGGCTTTTCTCTTCCCCCTCACGCCATTCAGTTTAAGTTAATGATTTAGAAGTAATTAAGTTCAATAAAGCATGACAGATTAAATAAAAACTAATCAGTCAATAAATTACTGTTTTCACACATGTCTATTGTTTGGGGCAACAGAACAAAAGAAACTAGATGAGAGTAAACAAAAGTGAATAAAGTAAGAGGAAAAAACCCTTTAGTGGTTGAGACACATTACAACTGACTAAGATTAAGTTTTCCGTCTATTCTGCTGCAAAATAGACTCTGTATCAGCTAATGAGACAATCTAATGAGACCTATCAGGGGACTGTTATAACAAGATTAGGAGAGGGACCAGTAGCAAGCCTGTTTCTGCACAATCGAGAAAAGGATTTGTATTTAATTAACAGCATTTATCTCAACAGTCCATTCCTAAAGAATAGTCTGATAAAGGCAACCAGGTTCTTGAACCAATTGGTCATTTAATCTCCCAGATAGTTTCAAAAGAATAAATCTGAGATAACCCTTTGTTGATTACTGTGAGTATATATTAGAGCTAGTATTTGGTTGGCACTAAAAGTAAATTGGATTTAGCCCCTTCCATTCTCCTCCCAGATAATCCTTACCCAGGATAAAACATGTGCATACAGTTAAAGTGAATGTGTGTGTTTGTGCAGCTCAACTCAGAAATACAAAGGACCGAAGACTTCAGGGTTATTCTTAAATCCAGGTCATAACCATCACAGCATGTTCATGGCGGAATGCAGAAAAGTAGCACCCCCATCTGTACAATGGGTATAATGGGGCATGGGGATTAACTAAAAGCCTGAAAATAGGTGCCTTACAGTTAGTAATAAAAATAATTTTGTAGTAATAAGATTAGGAAAATCCTAGGAAAAGTAAATGCCACAGAAGGATTAGTTTTAGTACTGGGATTAAATGTCACAAGTTTCTGCCTTCCAGACCTGCATTCTAGTAATTCTTTAATATTATTTTTCTTATTAAAACCTGAAAGACTGTGGCAAATTCTTTACAAATGGTTTCACATGAAAGTACAAAATGAGATATGTTGAAATATTTAGAGTGCAAGTACCTACACACTTCTAAAGAATCCCTGAACTTGAGCAATCTAAACCAAGCACCAATCTGTATAGCTGACTGATCTAAAAGTAAGAGAGACTATTGTACTCATCTTTAACTATAAGAACAATAAAAGCACAGTGAATTCTTTAATTCATATTTGTTCAGAACAATTTAACTGGCATTCTCCAATGTGAACCTCAGGCTGTTCAAGAACCAGGGCAATCATCACACAGGCAAAAAAAATCTTGTTCCCTCTCCCACTTACCTTGGGCAAGAATAATAAACAAGCTGTCAGTTACTCCAAGACAAAAATGCCAAATACAAAATCCTGCTGTTGCTTATTCCTGCTGGAATTTTCAGGTGTATTGTCAGTTCCATTGTCATCTTACTTGTTACTTTACTTAAAATCATTATAATTGAGTTAAATGGTATATAAATCTTTCTGATGATACCAAACCATGTTCACTACATGGACAAGAAAAAACTACATGACTCTTGTTGCCTATAACTTCCACTATTAATAGTATTCTCTCTAAATGTAGACTTTTGAAATAGAGATTACAGTTTGGTGCAAGGTTCATGGTTATGACATCTTGTTCAGGCAAGAATTTTCTATAAGATCATTCCCTAGGTTTAGTCCATGTCCCTTTCAAGGTTTCTGATCCACTTCATAAATTGGGTTATTTCTTTCACAACTGTCACTGCAAGAGGCCATTCAGTAGTAGCAGCATTTTGCATAATAGATTTAATAATCAGATTCTACTGCACTGTATGAAAACAGCAGAAAATCAACAGCTGCATATTTCAACTGTCACATATATGTCCCTATCACACAGACTACCAGGCTTCAGATAGTCTTAGACTAAGCAGCCAAGAAAGGTTTTTTTGGCAAATTATTCCTGAAATGTTTCAAAAATTGAATGTAAATCTATAAAGACCTGGTTCCTTGCGCTGACAGCAATAGCTGACCACTCAAGGCTATTGCACCTTACATCTGACTGAAGCAAAAAAAAATTCTCCCTGTCTCATTTAGAGAAAGGCATTTTCCCACTTGGAAAAGGGCCTTGCTGCAAACATGAACTCAGAACTAACTTGTTGCCACTATTGTGCTATTCTCTACACACAGTTTAATAGCAGTTAAAAGAAGCTCAGCCCCTTGGCTGTGTGGCCATGAGATGCACCATACGGGTGAGGAGACATGGACCAGCTCCCCCACTGACAGTTGTTCTAATGGGCTGCACACCCTTAGCATTCTCAACAGATCCTCACCCGGTTCTTTCTAATACGCTGTATTGATCAGTGGATGCTTGTACTCTCACTGGAGACCTGATTTCACTGCCTTTAATTAATTTAATTCTATTAGCTCCAGCTAAGTAGCTTGATGCTTTTTTATTACATAAAGCCTATCTTTTGCAGGCTTAATCTTACATAGTTTTGATCATTAATAATGTGCTGTCTCAAAGAACTTTGGGTTCATTTAGAGGGATGTCCTCCACCTCCGTGTCAGTGAACATGGGAAATCCTAGCAGATTGTTTTTCTCTTTTCATATTCTCCAGAGCATAACACAAATAGTTAGAATAAACTAAACTGATTCCATTTAATGGAATCCAGGCTTATGGAGTATTCTGAGAGTTTATTCTATCAAAAAACCCCTCTCTGCATATCTTCTACGAGACTTGGCACTGTACTGAAATGGACATGCAAACTATTATTGTAACTGAACAATCAGATGCCAATAAAATAACACCTACTTTTCATTACAGCACCTAATATTGTCACGGGCAGCCCTTCCCCCTTTTTATAACAGTGCTTGATAATTTTTCTGTAATCCAGATACCCCTCAGTTCAGAAGATAATGGACAGTGCTGATGAAAATCTATTAGAAGCTTAGAAGAAGCTAAAACTCTTTCAATTAAATGGATCTAATAATGACTCAGCATTTGTAAAAGCTAAAATAAGGCCTGCAATAATTTATTTTTACATGATTCCTCCCAAAAAAGTTGGAAAAAAAAAAGGAAAAAAATAAATGTTTAAAACTTTCACACAGTAAATATCATGTCAGGAAAATATACACGGTTTGCATATATGTAATGCTTATTTTCCAGAACTGTTACATTGCGTAATGTGTCCAGGTCACATATGAACATACAGTACTTGGAGCTTTACCACAATCAAAGACAGTATGACGCACATACATGTGAAAAAAAAAAAAAAAAAACAACCACACAACCATTTTCATGTTTTGTTATCACTGGATGCATGAAATGAGAGGCTTGACATCTAGTAGTAATAAAACAAGAAAAACTGCCCACATAATCCAATTCAGAACAATTAGAACATCTCTGCCACACTTGTTACCCAGAAGAGTACAAAAACCCGGTTCATGATTTGTGAAGATACCATACCACTCGCATTCTTACAACAAACCGTGTTTCCCAGGTGGTGACCAAACTAATCCTTCAATTGATGTAAATCTTATCTTGCAAAATACTCTTCTACTCTTTTTATTTATGAGACATAGAAAGATTTTCCTATTATAATCTTGCAAGTCTTTATGAAAGTATTCCCACTTGTTTGCACATGAACAAAGTTAAGAACGTTCCTAACCTGCTGTGTCAACAGACTAGCCAGATGCTGGCATTTAGATTTCTGATTTTTCATCAGAAAATTGCCTGATAGGATATATATGCTTCATTTTTGCTTGTTTCAAATCATTGATACATAATGTTTACAAATCTTCAATGTTTATGAGATGTAAATACCTATCAGGGTGAAGATGAGCAAAAACCTGCATTTTGAAACGTGGTCATGTTTCTCATTGTGGCAAGGATGCATGCTACAGGCGTCTTATTTAGTACTCTGTTGGGCAGGATATGGTTTTGTAAATCGACTGAGGAAGAGAAGTGAACCAAAATTTGTGATCCAAGCTTCTGTGACCTTTCTTAGACAGCTGAGGTGCAGTTATCATCTTTTAAGCATAACAATGAAGCAATTCAGAATTTGTATTATGAAAATTCTGAAAATATCATTCTGAATAGCAAGATTCACACCAGGAGAAAAGGAATCAATTATTCCTTTTGACTGAAGTAGATGGCAGAGGCTGTAGTAATAGCTCTTTAAATAAAGTACACCATTTCCCACACAGGATTTAATCTTTTAGACTGAAAAAAGATTACATGCCCTGGAATATCCCACGCATATTTATCGTACTATTGCTGCTGCAGAAGGGAGGGTTAGCATCTCATTTTGTCTAGACAGACTAGTCACAAAATAGTTATAGATTTTGTCTAGGCCCTGTTTACCAGGAGAACCTAAGCAGCTGACAGGTAAATAAGGTTCCAGTGTACAGCTGTACTTTACCACCTCCCTCAATGGTACCTCTGATTTGTGAGTATTTTTTTATTTCAGCTATTTCTCTTAATTTCAAAATGGAGTTCTCTCCAAACTAATAATAAAACCAATAGGAAAAAACACATGTAGAAGCAACTAGTTTTCATAGTGGATACGGTTTCTTAAGCAATAAAAAAAATCTTAAATAGAAATAACTTAAATTAGTCTAATTACATCCTGTTCCTTAGTAACTTTTTTTAATTCAACCATGTAGTAATATTTTGACTTTCCAGTTCAAATGCAGTTCAGTTCCAGTGAATTGTGAATTTTCTAACACTGGAAAACAATACGGAAATAAATTTCTCAAAAAATGATTGTGATTTTTGTATTGCTCTTGCAGTCTGCTGTTCCATTAATCAATGTCTTTTACATATTCAATTCAGCAAATATGGGTGCACAAGTTCATAGCAAATGCAAATCGTAAAGAAAAAAAATTTCCTTATATATCTAATCTATAGGAGGGTGCAAAACATGCAAGAAAGACATGTAAACGGAGCATTCAGGGAAGTATTTTACCACTGTGCATGGTAATATAATCATGCATTTTATACTTCTATGAAGTAAGTCGAAAAGAACAGTAAACTCCCTATTTATCCAATTCACTTATTTTAATTTGTTCCCCTCTTTCGGTTCTTCTTCCCACTTTTTAGCTTTGTTAACACTAACTGACTTTGACTTACAAAGTATCTAGTATATTTTACAATGCACTGAGACTTAGAGCACAGGTTTGTTCATAGTGTAAGAGTCACCGTGCAGGCAGTCATCATTTGAGCTCAGCAAATTGATCTGCAGTTAAAAGATTATTCAAGCAATTTCACTTCCAACTGCAGCAGTGAGGCTGCAAGGTGTTAAGTCACAAACATTTATTCTCCCTTTGCCATAAATCCAGTAAGAACAGTTACTATTCTAGATTTCAGACTCTCCTTGCTGATGGTAACAAGTGAGCAACATGTTAGATCCAGCCAAGACCTTTATTTTACAACTTCCAAAAATCAGCCTGGTGAAAACTCAGCAAAGTATCCAGCCTCGTGCCTTTCTTAAACACTGGTCTCTACAGGACCATCTGTGCAGGGTCACCTTTCTACAACCCATGACCAGTAAGAGGCAAGGGGAGAAGAATTCTAATTGACTTAAGGACCAAGGGACATACCCTCCTTCTCAACGTTAGGCCAGCACAGGACACAGTTTGATGCTACAGCTAAGTGCTATGGATATAAGATATAAACATCTCAAACTCTATGCCAACTATAACATGACTAATGTTCAGTTTCATCCAACTTTACTAACATTACTCTTCCTCCTGAAAAACAACATTTACTGTCCCTTCTGTGCCCATGTTATACTGAAAAAAACAAGCAACCAGCAATAAGTATTTACATAAAAACAGAATTCAAAGCAGAAGATATTAACAGGCTCTGGGAATGCAGAATTGTGTCCTGTCTTAGTGTTGCAACAGCAGTAAGAAACTCAGAGAATTATTAATTAATCCTGCAAGTCACCCTATGGTATAACCAGCCTCTAGCAGAAGTGAATCACTTAGGTGGTCTTTGCATATGTAGGAGCACACGCTGTGTTACTGAGCCACTGCAAATTAAGCTTTGTTAAATGACATGACTACAGGGGGAAGACATAAGGGGTTAATTATAGTCAAATGCACATGATATATTTTGCTCTCCAGGATTTTAACCTGAAACTAATACTGCAAGTAAAAGTGTCACCCTCCTGTTAATGGCACACTACAATATCATTTATATTAGTTTTCCCTTAAGTATAATAAGCTTTGTACTATATGGGGGCTGTTAACAAGGGAATTCAGTAGACCTTAGAAGCTTGTAATTCCTCTTTTATAAAGGTTATCATAGTCATAAAGCTTTACATTACATTCATGTGAAATCTTGCAGCAGGCTTACTCCTATGAACGATATAAAAGAACACAGGTTAAATATTTTTCAGATATTTCATTTTGAAAAGTGATTTGGATGTATCTAAACAGTGCGAGACAAAACAGTTTGGCCTATGACAAGTCTTAAAAGAGTAATACCACAGACCTCCAAGAATCAGAGCAGTGCCAACAACTCTCACTCCTTATCTGACTGCATCCTTCAGTTGTGACACAGGCTTTTCATCAATGCAAATAATTCAAGGAAGACGTCAAGTATTTCACACAAAGATTGCAAAATAGGAAAGATCTCAGGATTTTATTTCCCTTTTCAAAAATCAGTACACCAATAAAATTTTAGAGAAAAGACAACCTCTTCTTTGAATACCACTTACCTTCAACAAGAACATGTAAAACCTGAACACAGCACGAATGTTGCCAGTATGAAGGAAACACTGTGTGCAAAATGATGCCTTTGGATTCACACATACTCAAAGACTAAATGTAAGGGTATTGTTTCAGCATTCTTATAACATATAAGCAACACTAAACCTAATAGTAGATAGCAAGTTATTAATGAATGTCTTCACCAAATCCATATTGCATCTCCCAGTAATTCCCTGGATAAAATAAAAAACTTATTCCCTAGAATAAGAAAATCTATATCAAGTCAATCAGCAAAAAAACCCACATTACTTCAACAACAACTTTACATGTTAGGTTACACATAGCTTTGAGGATCAGTTTAAATGTTGATCAGGACCTCTGCAGACTTTTTGGGTATGTCTCGAGATAAATTTAATATCAGTTAAACTACGCATATTACAAACAACTACTGAGACTACAAAGACTAAGCTTTCCTGCAACATTAAGTATAATAAAATGTTAAAATTGCAACTTTCTGTCATATTTTAAAATTTGGTTAAAAGCCAGCACATATTGAATTTCATCTGTTCTTTCACTGAGACACAGCCTCCAAGTGACAAACATCGTTTCATGCATCACACTGAAGCAGCATAACCCAAATAGACATATATTATTTCTCCTTTTTTTCTGCCATGAAGAAATTCTGTTTTCTTACAGCAATAAACCTGCAAGCTGTTCTTTCAATAGGTCATATACTGATGCTGCACAGTAAGACCACCATGTGCCAAGTAGCTTTTTCTCCACCGATCATGGCTACAACAGTTACAGACTGGGAACAATTGGGATTAAATGACATCCTAGAGACATGATGTGCCATTGGAGCAAAAAATAAGTCTCTTCCACATTAGCATACTATAATGTACCTCCCTTCCTAGTATCAGACAAGGCCACCACACAATTAAATTTCCACAGTAGGAGAGAATTTTCACATTTGCCTCTTTCTGCTTTTTTTTCAGCAGTAAAACATAGTGACACAGACACAAACTGAGAACCACAATTCTGCATGTAGAAAATTGTCCTCTAAAACATCCTTGTAGCTAAACAACCCATCCAAGATTGGGTTCACCTCTTCAGTTTCCAAGACTCTATCAGTATTTAAAGAAATTGTAATATTGTAATAAGTATCTTAAAAAATAAGATGGTAAATATTAACACCATATAATACCCACGCCTGATGACCAAAAATATTTAAAAGTCTATCATAAGATGGAAGAAATTTATCTGTTTGGAATTTCAATATCCTGCCTACTCTGAGCAACAGATGTACAATGTTTTTTTACAAAGAATTAGGCTGCAACTTTACTAAAAAAACCTTGTATAAGAGCAGAGAAAAGCTCAAGGATTAATCACTAAACTCCATTTTAATATCCATCTTATATTACTGAAGCCAAGAGTTAATTGATAATTTAAAAGGGTCTGAGAGATATATATTCAAGTTTGGTGACATTCACATCTTCAATTTTATAAAAATCTACTGTAGTATCTAATGTAGGCATAATTTCATTCCATTAAGCAATCTGTGCTGAAAGTAATTCTGGGATTATAAATCTAATGAGAACAAAATAGATCTTATTCTGTCTGAGCTAAAAGGTGCAGTAGAATGGTTCTGAATCTTACATGTAGAGACAATCTGCTATTAAGACACTGCAATATCTCTTCCTTTAAAATAATGGAAAATTGAGGCCTGAGTTTTTCTTCTTGGTTTATTTCACTTCACATAGGTATTAGGCAATGTGAATATATGAATTGAACAGACAGCTTTGTATCTTCTTCACCAAATAAATGTTTTCAACACTGATTTTTAAATCATAAAGAGTGACTATTCAAAATAAATATCAATTTTAAGTTGGCTTCACATCCACACAGACAGACAGAGAGGTTGCAGTCCCAACAATGACCACTCACTCCTTATTGACTTACAAAATCCAGCTGCAAGAGTAGACTGACCTTGCATTTGTTACATATATAGTTTGATGTTACAAGAAAGACTACACCACTCTTTCAGATACCAGGGGAAAAATAAATAAAAACTCAAAGTGAAAAAGAACAAGACCAAAACTATTATAATAAAACCAAAATGTCAACACACATTTCTATTGCATACTTGCCTGAAATTTCATCAATCTACCATTAAATAAAGTCTTGAAAGAGCAAGTCACAAATAACTGAAGGTTGCAACCTACATCTCACAGTACAGAGTGAGATGTGTTGCTCACAGAAGTAAGCCATTTAAAGAGAATAAAATCTTTTATCTGATTTATAAGAATACAGCATTAGCTGCCATATTTCATGACAAGAAAAAGTAGGTAATAACAGTACTTTGCTGTAGAACAAAAGATGCACTATTTTTAATATAACTGGAAGAAATGCAACATGAGGAGATAACTATTCTTATATTTACTTTTATTCTTATACAGACAGTAGAAAACAAATTCAGCATCCTTCAAATTAAAATCAGAAACATTACAAAAGCTTCTATGCTGCTGCTGAGGAGAATCAATTTTCTAATAATGACCTCAGCTGATAATTTTCTAGCTACTTATATAGAAGGCTTCACATTTACTTCAACTGTCAGTAGTATCAGTATCCCAGAACACAATGAATAAGCCCATTGCCTTTATGAGGTAACATATCCCACTGCCACAGACAGCTGGTATCCTTCCTGTATAAAGAGGACATATTCTGAAGGAATATAAGTGCAGTTGATTTTATTAACACACTCCACATCCCCTTCCCTCCTCCACTTCCACTCTGAATCACCTCTAAAGATCTCAGTCAATACATTAAAAAAACTGGCAGTTTTCCACTTCCCAGCAGGTTGCCTCTGAAAAGATCAGTCAATAAACAAAATCTGCAGAGAACAAAACACCGCAGAAAACACCGATGATTTCTAAAGGCAACCAGCAAATGCCATTAAAAACAGACCATTGTAATTTTGGAGTTCCTATTCCCTTTGGATTTCTCCAAGCTTTATTTATTTATTCTCCTTAGTAACAGCTCGAAAATTCTTCAACCATATGGATTTTAAGTCATATAAAAATCTGAATTAGAAGTCACTGGGTTGAAAGCTTTGGAGCTCTTTACTACGGCCAGAAGCCTGCAATTTGCTCGAAGTCCAACCAACTTGCTTCCAAATTAGAAAGAGACCTGAATGACAGTGTTTCCATCTTTTCTGCAGTAGTCTAAGATTAAATGGCAACTTCTTTTTTTATTTAAATCAAAGTTTCTAAAGGTTTTAAACATATATTTGTAACTCAGTTCCAGTATTGTTGTATAAATTACATGATGACCATATCAACCATTTCTGTTCTATCCCTTCTAAATTAAAACAAACAAAAAACCAAACAGAAACCCACCAAAAAGAAACCAGCAAACAAACCAAAAAAAAAACTGTAAACAACACAAACCACCAAATTTTACAATGCATTTTCAATATCTTTATGGTGATGTGGACGTTAGAATTAAAACTAGTATAAGTACTTTAACACCAACAAAATATAATAAATAAGATACCTTTTTTCAAAGAAACAAGCTATGACTGTTGTTTTCTTGACAAATGAATGATACTCTATCAGAGAAAAACAGAACTAGATTTAAAAAAAAATTAGTAATTAATAAATGTTTAAAACAGATCAGTGTATCAACAACGGAGTATTTGATGAAGAGCCAACAATCATGGAAATGCTTGTTCATAGAACAGATGTGAGAGGTCCATAGGGAGTGGAATTTAAAAAGACTAAACTATTTATCCAAAGTTCAACTAAAATATAAAATCAAAAGAAGTATTTGGAAAATACAGCAGAGAAGTATAGAGTCACAGGCAAGTCCTTCTCTTCTGCTGACATGCTGTGATATCCTCTTGAAGCCACTCACACCATTTATGTCAGAGCCATCAGGGATTACACAACAGGTACAAGCACATAACATGTGTACAAGTCTTCTTTCCCCCTCTAGCAACGCTCAAAGAAATTTGGAGAACAAAGATATCAGAAATAACCATTCAGAAATGGATAAAAAATGGAATATTCTGAAATGAGAGAAAAAGGACTGCTCTTCAGTCATAAGTTAAAAATACAGCTTAATTTAATATGGCTAATTCATGTACAAAGACACTGCTTGGTAATAACTGGAAATAGACAAAGTTTAAGAAAATACAGAATTTTTCCAACCAAAACTGCACATAAATAATCCTTGTGCCTAATTCACCTGGTGTACGTCTTTGAGTTGGGTCAACAGCCTTTTGATCCTGTGATACAGTTCTTGAAGAACAATAAAAAGAACCCAACTAATTCCTAGTTCTTAAAACTTGTAAAATAAAGAAGATTCAATTCTGTACCAAAACAGTTGCCTTTGAGCAAACTGATGTGTAATGGAAGCTCCTTTATGATTCATGGGAAGATGAATTTGTTCAAAGAGCAAAGGAAGAGATTCTTATCACTTCTGTTGCTGCAATTCCTGTTTTGTGTTCATCAGGACATTGGTCAATAACATTTTGCATTTCTGTCCTTGTTTTGTTTGCAAAGTTTGCAACAAAGAGTACTGGATTAAAAAATGCTTGAATGAAGGAAAATGCCATAACGCTACCTGCCCACTATCTGTGTGCAGTCCTGGAAGCTGTATACTGGCATGCGGAGGAACAAGAGAGAGCCATTCCTCCCAATTGTAGTCGTGGGGACTGTTAATAGGTGTTATTTCACTTATGACAGGTAAAAAGATCCAAGGAAACTAACATAACTCAAACAGTTCAGAATGACCAAAGGCAGCCTTCTATCAATATATGCAGTCAACTCTTAGCAGCACTGAAATAAAGGAGCGTTTTAGTCCCCCTTGGCCCTCCCACTGCAATTGATCTGGACTAGCAGAGCACCAGTGAAACTAATTAATAGTTACTAAGGAACATGATTAATGACACTGTGGGCACGCATCAACACAGGTACCCCATTTGTATCTTTGCCAGAAATAATACATTTTTACTACAGATAATTTGCAGATTTGATTTCTCACAATATATTCCCTCCCTGAAGGGAATATTTAAATGCCAAGTTGTCTGCATGTACAGAAATATGTTGAGATATTTCATTTACCCATGATTATTTAACAGTTACAGCTTTTAGAATTATAGCTGGAGCTAAGTTTAACAAAAAATAAATAAATAAAATCTGCTACAGGACCAAAACACTGGGGGGAAAAAGGATTTGGCATTTTTATCCTTTCATCACTATTTCCTTTTTCTTAGGGAATTTTTACAGCCAAAAATCGTGATATATTAATTGGTAATATCTGAAGATATAATCAAGTTGGCAAAAGGTATAGAAACTTCCCAAGGCTGGCTTTACATAAACAACTATTAGGGTTCATCCCTGAGCTACATCATTTCCAAAAGCAAAAAGTCAAAATATTTTATGTGAAGACACTGCAAGAAATGTTGCAATACTTTTCTAATTCAATTTCTCCCTAGAAAATATTTCTTGCTTTTCACTCTAAATTTTTCTGTTTTCTCCTTCCCCCCAAAACCTACAGTTTTGGCAAGTAAAAAAATCATCAGAATCTAATTACAAGATCCCATGAATAACACAAGCTCTTTCTCAATAGCCATGTCCTCTCATGTTATGCAGAATGGTTATACATTTCCATATTTCTAATTATAACAATGGAAGACAATTAAGTGGCAGAGGCAAGTTTAGCACTTTCGACCTCCTATGCGCCCTACAAAAAACCCAGTGAGTACAAAGTCACTTAATATCCATATTTCCAAAAGCCACAATGTCAGAACATGTCACTGTTTCATCCCAGAGTCCCAAATCTCAAACCTCTGATGGAAACCCAAAGGAGGAACCCAGTAGAATGGCATGGGTTCATTAAAGGAGATGCCTATTTGATTATCCTTCTTACTACTAGTGCCATGAAGATTTTTTAAATATTATTTCAGAAATCTCAAATTTCAGTTAAATTATTAAAAAAAAAAAAAGATAGAAATCAGTACCTAATAAGATTAATTTAAAACTAACTTTCTTTATGTCCATTCTATCTCTGCCTTCATCAAGAAGCATAGGAATAAATTCTTTTTGCTAGAAAGAAAGACTAGAAACAGAAGAAACTAAAATTTTTTTAAAAAAGAAAAAAACAAAACCAAACCAAACGAAGACACGCAAAGAAGCACACTCAGGGAAAATATGAGAACAATCATAATCCTCCTAGTACATACTGTACCACATCAAACTTGCAGCAGCAGGAATTATTTTATAGTAATAACAATGCGGGACACATCTTTCCCTCTCAGACAGAAAACTAGGGAGAACCAAAGCAGAGAAGGAAGGGACAAAGTATTTTTTGATTACTTTAATTTCCCAGAGATCTTTTCTATCTACTGTATACTATAAGCTATTCCCTGCAGAAACAACACAAGTCTTCAGAAAACAGTATAAATTCCACATGTGATAATGCAACTAAATGACAATGTGTGCATGGGTCTGGACTTATTTTCCACACTTTGCAAACAGCTCTCATTTAATGGCAACAAACACTGATTCCAGAGCTTCAACCAAACTGAGAACATTAGTCTGCAGATGCACGGTTCCTTTAAACATGCATTTTGACTAATAAAGACTCCAGATCAGCTGTCTTGAAGCCACTGGAATAGATAAAACTGGAAACTCATCTCACTTATGCAGAGAATTGAAACCTTTGGGTTAGACAAGTTGAACCACAACCTACTGTGAAAATCCAAATCTAATAGTTAATTCATCAAGAAGAAGAGAGCATTTGTGCTTACTTTGGTCTACCATCTAAGGAAACTGATCCTACTTACCAAAATGTGTACAAACAAATAGAGAGGACAAAATGTGGAACTGAAGCATTCCTCCTTTCTCTACCAATGTACACAGATGTTTCTTTTCATCTACTATGCCCAAAATGCACTTTCTACAGAGCACAAAATCCCCACACTTGCTAAAAGAGGGAAACCCATCTCAAGGAAGATTAAAATCCTGTATCTGCCTATCTTGCTGAAGAGTCATGCTCATGAGCAAACTGGAGACTGACAGATTTTGAAACTACAGCACTGTGCTGGTTTGATATTAGCCACTATACACCCCAGACAAAAGCAAACACTTGTCATTCTTTCTGATTCAACATACTAGATTCAAGTCATGTCAATCCAGGCATTTCATGTTTACTTGTAAAATCTACAAATCAGGTTAACATGAAGTACTTTCTTTACTCTTTTGGAAACCAGGGCACTGCCCTACCTTACTTCTCCAAAATAAAGTTCATTTGAAATGCCACTATTTTCCTACAGAAGGATAGATTCCAAAGCATCCACCACCTCACACTGAATAGCATGCAGAAGAGATTATTATTACGTACATTTCTGAAGATCTTGTCTCTCCATTGTGTTTGCAGATAACATAGGCTGTTTAAAGATGAATAATAGAAATGAAAGGGGAATCCATGGTGCTGGTGGGAGGCGAGAGCCAAGCTAGAGACTATAATGGAAGTCTTTTTGTAGTGTTTGTTGCTGCAAACAATATAAGAATTCAGTGTTCATTTGAAGTGTACCTTTTAGAGTTCCAGCTGCATTGATCATAGAGGGGGGAAAAGAAATCTTAAAGGATGAGATGTATCAGGTTTTTCATTGTAAATAGGAAATACAGCCTAGATAGAGAGGGAGAAAATACACATTCCAGGATCTATAAACTCTGAAAGTATGATTGCTGTAGAAAAGACACACATGTGATGCTTTTGAGACCTGGATGGTCTGAGTCAGCTTAAATGGGTCCTGCTTTGTCTTGCTGCATATCCACATTAATGAACGTCACGTCTGAGAGGAACATGAGCAAATGCTAAGGTGTGAAGAAAATGTTTCCACTCTGTTAAGTCCTCAGATTTCTCCTGAGTGACAGACACATGGATTTTCTTCTGGCACAAGGACCCCTTCCACTTTGGCCTCCATCACTGCTGGGCAATTTTGTTTCCTTTTTCACAGAAAAGCTTTTCATGTAAGCTTCATGAAACAGTAAGGCAACAGACATCCTACATCACAAACATTTGATAACTATAGCTGCACTGGTAGAAGAATTAAAAGAGAAGGGAGGTCCAGAGGTAAAGACAGATAACAAAAAGGAAAGGGACAGAAAAGAAAAAAATTAGCAAAGTCGAGAGTGGTAGGGAAAGAAATAAATGAGCCTGAAGAAAGTACTTCGTGATGCAGGAATGTGTGATGACAAGGCGATCAAAAAAACATCAATACATCCAAAAAGTGAACTTGTTTATAGTGCAGCAATTTACAGAATACAAAGCAAGTGTTCTGGAAAACTGCTGTTATCCACACATTCAGAAAAGGGAGAAAATGAAAGAGATGGTGTTTATAAACAGAAGGAGATAGCATGATGAAGAAATATATATATTTGCTTCCTAGGGCAGTAAAGCTGCAGAACTTAATGAGATCTGAAGGGAGATAAACTCAACTTTCACAGAACCTGGAAATGTATTCTGGCAGCTATCAAAGATATGTCACAAATGAAGATCAGTCTAAAAGGTAAACATATATGGTGCAGTCTTCATTTCTTTTCCTTAGAAAATTACAGGCAGATGCCAAGGGCCAAACTATACCTTGACATAGCTCTCTAAGGACAAATGTGTAAAACAAAGAGACAACAGAAAAGACTATGAAAAGTGATAGAAAAGAATTTAAAGGCTTGGTGGATTTGGACAGGGAGTTTTCATCAAATGAAAGGGTAGTACCACTCTCAAGATTTACAAAATAACAGACCTTTATCATATAAACTCCTTCTATGCAAGAACCTGCCTCCTCTAGCACTCAGTTTTCCAATGAAAAAATACCTAAACATTGTAGCTGATCACAGGGAAGTGAAGAAAAACCAGGAAAAAAAAAACAACAGTAAGACCAAGGATAGTTAACAGGAAAGCGGAGAGCTATTTTAAGTACAAGTGATCTGCATACACTGAAGTGATGTTATTTTTTGTGATTAATCAACTAATTAAGTATTACTGATTGCTCTGCAAATAAAGTCAGAGTTGAAAACATTCTCAAAATAGGTACCAGTATGCAGCCAAGTGGTTGCATCCTTGACAGATCCTTGCTAGTTGTCTAGCAAGTTGATAGACATCAGAAGATGTGCTATCAACTTCTCTTTCAGATTCAAAATCTGACACCAGAAGGGAAGGGGCAGCTGCACTCAGAAAACTTTTGTTGCAAACCCATCAAAAGGCAATCAAAAGAGCAAATTCAAAGACTCTGTCACTACGTGGTGCAGCCAAGCATCCCACCTCCACAATCCGAAAACATATCCCTCGGGTCAAATGCTGCAATGCTGCTTCCTGACCTTTTATCTAATGCAAATGGCAAAAAGAAAAGCACTTCAAGTTCCTGTAGTAAAGGCAAGATATCTCTGAATAAAATACTTAAGAACATGCTGAATATTCTTATCAGGACTTGTTAATTAATTCTCACAATGCTCCTCACAAGTAGGTAGAGCAGAAAGATTATATTATTATAGAGAAACCATATCAGTATCTGTACAGCGATAGACAGTAAAATGGTCTAGAATAGCTGAAATATTTCTGTTTAAGAAAATGCAGATTTACTGGAAAGTAACTGCCTTTTTTTCCTACTTTGAATAAAGACAGAGATTTTTAAACTGTGCTTGACAATCCTGAAACTTACAACCACCCTGAACAACCAATGCATTTACATGCACCTATCTGCCTCTTTGAAACATCCAGGTCATAAGAAACTTTGACAACAAAAAGAACAACAAAGAAATAACAAAGAATACCTGTAAAACAGGCAGTACTAATATCATGTTGCCTTTCAGGGTTCATCTAAATCCCTCTTTGATAGAAGCCCTTTTAGAGTCCTTGGCAGTGACACACAGCTGTGACCCAAAACACATAGGTTTATATCTAGCTAATAACTTTGTGTAACCCAAGTCCTCCTCTTTTGCTGTGGAACAGGCTATAGTTGGGGGGCAGTTACCAATTTCAGTCATTAGCAGGTATATGAAGGAAAAAAAAAATCTTCTTTTTTGCAAAGCTTTTCCTCTTTGTGAGATCTTATGGCCCTGTGCAAGCAGCAATCTCCTGTGCTTTTCAAGTATCTTTATGGAGACTCCTGCGAAGATTTTTCCTGGATAAGAAGGATTTGAGGGGCTGTAAGTCAGATGCACACTCCTGAGCCCTTCCTGTCACCAGGGATCTGGGTGAAGGAGCATTATCTCTTCTCAAGACTATTTTGAAAGGAAAATCCATAGTGTCATTTCTAGAGCAGTTAGCAGCTCCATCTCTGAGGTATCCCATTAAAGGTAAGAATGACAGCTTCTGTTTCCCATGCTTTAAAAAGTGTTCCCTAATCAAACACACAGTGCAGGTACACAACAACCTCCCAGATATTCTTACCATATTTGACACCTCCTTAATTTATTCCAAGCCTCTAGCTAATTGGTCATTCCTGAACAGGAAGCATTCAGTGTCAAAAATACAAGGTTTGCCACAGTAAACCCAAGCACCATAGCTATTTCTGAAGCATTTGGTTGAACAAATGGCAATAGGAAAAGTATTTTCAATGGAAATATGCCTTCTCTCTATGACACCAAATCAACAGGAATTGTCTTCATAGCAAATTACAAGACATACATTGCTAGCAGCAAAGAACAGCAGCAAAGAACAGCAATTCTTAATGGGATTCAAATAGCATTAAAGCTCGTGTAAAGTTCTTCCTCATGAAAGGAGGTATTAAATGACGAATTCAATATTCTGTGAGAAATAAAGACACAGATTGTCATTTAAATACCTGATGTAAGAGTTCCAGTGCAAACACAAACACAAGGTTATATGTCAGCAAGTGCTGCAGGGACTTTATGCCTCTGGAGCTGATGACTGGGTCATCTGGAGCACAAGAGCAGCCTGGCAGAGGCTGGGCATGCTGGGGAGAGTAGTCAAGAAACTACTGTTCAATGCCCCACAGAGGCTGCAATCGGCCTGTCCTAACTGCAAGCATTTCATGAAGAAATTTCTATGAAAGATGGGTTTAGCATAAAACAAGACATATATTTAAGGAAATTCTTACTGCAAATCAGAAAATTGTATGGGAAAAAAAGCTTTTATAAGATACAGTAGAAAATAAAGACTAGTGCTAGGAACAGTGATTCTATCGTAACAACCTTATCTGTGTATTGCTTACCACAGCTGGGAATGACAGAAGAAGACTCCCAGAAAGAAAAGGAAGCGTCCTCTAGTAACTACATAATCTACCTAATAGTGAGCAGCTTTACATATATATTTTTTTAAAAAAAATAATTTCACAGAAGTGGGAGAAATATAGGCTAATCAATTAGTTCAAGTTTCAGCTTTTGGGGACTTTCTTTGCCTCAGTTGGTACCTTCTTTGCTACAGTTAAAAGGAAATTTTGCCCATATAAACAGACTTCAGTATTGATGCTCAAGAAAGAGACCAGACTATCAGGTGTGAGAAACCCAAAATATCCTGCTCCTTCGTTAGACAGAAAAGTTCCTACGACTCTTCTCCCATCTTCTTCCCACCAGGAGGAATGCCTGCACAGAAGCAGGAACACCAGTCAGGTGTCAGGCAGCTCTGCAGAGATGGGACAGGACTGGGTGTGCCTCATCAAGCCCTGACTCGGCAACCATTGCCTACAGGGAAGGCAAAGCCCACTAAAGCTTTTAGACAAAAGTCATATATTTTCCATTTGGTTTTAAGTCTTCTAAAATACAATGAGGTTTGTTGTCAGATATCCACTTACACCAAAAGTTATCTGGAGATTATTTTGGATTATCCCAAATATTTTCAAGATAGGAAACAAAGTGGGTAAAAAAAAAAAGCAGCAGTTCTCTCTATGGACTGACACTGCCCAAACATTATTAGCTAACCTTATTTTTGAAGCCAAAATTATTCTCTTAGCACAAGAAGAATCTGCACTGACAGCAAGAGTTTCATTGGATTTTATTTGGGAGATAAAAGATCACTGTCACCAAAAATTATGCATTCTGAAGCAGGAATTTAATTTTTTATAAAATGCCTGTAATAGAAAAACTGCATTCTATTCAGTTTTCAAAAAAAAATATCCAAAAAACACAGGAGCAAAACAAAGGATCTTTCCAACTGCTATTTCAAATCTCATGGCGTAAATTTTTTAAAAAAAGTTAGGAATTAATTTTGTTTGCATTTTCTGTTTTATATTTTCCAGAAGGATGATAAAGGAACAAAGTTGCCTACATGCTTTTTCAGAGCATTGTTCCCATATTTTGCTATTGAAAGTGCTTAAAAACTAATGATGGATCTCTAATTCACTGTGAAACACATTCTGTGCTACATGTAGCCATTTTAATTTATTTAAAAATTATAGTCTCAGAACTCTTATCATCTGTATGTTTTGTACTATCCAGTAACAGCAGCTACAGCTCTGCCATGTCTCTTGCCACATCCATTTCTAGATTCACATTGTGAAGCTACAGAAAATTAGTAACTGCAACGTGGCTTTTGAAGTAGATTGTTTCCTGTTACAGTTATATTTGGATACTTCCAAGAAGGATACCAAGCTCTATTTGCATGGCTGGCACTAAGTTCTGAAGGGGCCTTATACAGAATTGTCTGTTCTCATTTTCCCATTGTCCGTACTTGGTTAGCTCATGCTCACTTCTATGTAATAGTCAGCTTTGAGCTGCAAACAGACTCTTCTTGAAGGAGCTAGATACTCTCAAATCTAAAACAAGGCTTTAAGAACTGTCAACTCCACAGATCAGGTCCTTTAAAGCCTCTTTTTAGGAATTATTTGTCAATCGCTAGTAAAACAGGCAATGAATTTTTAAAGCTATATTTTATATAACTTTTACAGTTGAACTTAATACCTACCTCAGTTACCATAACAAGTGTCGCAACAGATGCTTTTGGGTTTAATGAAGACAGTCAAACAGATTTATTGCCTATTTCTTCTAGAGGCAACTGAATAATTTTCAACAAATAACTTCCTCAAGTATAGTCTTTATTTTTGTACCTATATTGAATAGCAAATATATAAGACTGCAGTTCTTTCTCTTAGAAATTAATCACTTCAAGTCTTTGCAGATCAGTCAAGTCAAATGCAAGTCACAACTTAGCTGGAAGCAGTCACTCCAGTAATGCAGGCCTGTTTGACTTTCCCTAGCCCATCACCTGTGAAAAGATCACCTGTATATGCGTTAAAGGGGTAAAACTGAGAACATTCAGCATTCCTTCAATTCCATTCATGGTGCAGCTCCCTCTTTGCAATTATTTTTCCATTGGCTGTACCTTTCGAAAACATGGATTCAGTTCCCACACAGGAAAAACAGGCAATGTTGTTAAATAGACAGTTAAGCAGACATCATCTCAGCAGTTTAGGCAGAATTGAATTCTGATGCAACAAGGATAAGAGGTTGTTTCTGGCCAAGTCTGAGCTGCTTCTGCTATATAAAAGAAATGTGAAGGAACAAATTACAGGTGAAGTCCCAGTAATTCTCAGGCGGGCAGAGGGTATTATTCCTGATGTCAGGTGAGAGAGAGTGGAAAATATAAGAAGGGATGCTCCTTCCCANNNNCCTTCCCACCCTAAGCAACTTTCCCAAATTCTAGCCCTTCTCATGGGCCAGCAGCAACAGTTGGCAAGCTTCACAGTTCAGCCAAATTCATCACTAGAACTAAAGCCTGATACTACACTTGCAGGAACATGTCCCAGAACTGCCTCCTTTGCACGTGCCTTGAGCAATCCTACCTTTAAGCCCACGCACGTGGGATGTTTCTCCCATGTGCAGGATCTGCCTGTGGAAGGATCAAATATCATGTTTCAGAAATACCTGTGAAATATTTCAAGCGATTGCAAAAAGCATAAGCAATATACCAATTTAATTGCTTTGTTGTAGAAAATGCCCACCCATTGAGGCTGAAGAGCCAAGCTAACTTGGAAGGAAAGAAGAAAAGAAATGCATCCCAAAGCAGATTCTTATATGTATGCCAAGCTCTGCTGCACATGGCAGGATTGAGGAGATAAACTTTGTATCCTGTACCTATAGGTATGCCTAGGACTGGATCTGGTTCATTTTCACAGTATTTACACTGTATTGCTCACAGGTCAGGTCTAAATGCACGTGAGACTGGAAAGTTTTTCTGTGCACAAATTCTCAGCCTGTTTGTAAAAAAGAACTGTCATTTGCACTATTTAAAATCAGAGCAGCCATGAAGTTATGTGCAGCCTGGAACCTCAGTTATAATGTGTCTGAGGATCAAGACAGGCAAAAGTTCACATGGTTGTTGATGGTTATAAGTTATGCTTTCGGATCCCTCTGATCTGAAAAAAGAAAGCAGGTTGTAGTCCTCACACTAGGCTTCTATGAGATGAAGAACTCTACAGAAGTATTTAATAAATTGAATAAGTTAGAGCAGTAAATCATTAATCCATTACGTGGTTTCTTCAAGAGATTTATTCGTATTTCTGAAAAAAAAAATTAAGTTCCTCAAAACCCTCACATAAATGTTCCTTTCTAATTTTTATTGTAAGTAAATGGCCTGAGTTTTTACAAAACCATCAAATAGCTACTGTGTGCTATTAATGGCAACAAACATACTCAACTTCAGAAGTTCATATGCAATATTTAGAAGGAAGAACTTCCAAGGAATTTGCTGCAATCAGTTCAAATAAGGCAGACGGGTAGGAATTCACAGGTCCTATGATTCAAAGAGTTAGTGCCAATACAGACTATGATATTAGATGTACTCAGAGACACTGTTGTACAAGAGAGGTCCCATTGTAGTGCATTGCATTAACAGCAGCAAAACCCTTGAGAATTTTCCAGGCCTTGTCAGCCCCGACTGCTTTGATGAATGCTATAAACAGAAGATGAAATAATCACTCACTAGTTTAAAAGCACTGAAGTACAGCTATTAAAGATTTCTGGTCTGCATTATGACAGTAGAACAGTCATGCTTGGCAAACAGGCCAGTATCTGAGCTTATGATTGTCAGTCATCCCAAATTCCCATGTTCATTTTATATCTCTGAGGCTTATACCTCCAGAGACCTAGGGCTCTCCTCCTTCACATTGTATTTCCCTACAGATAACAACCAAGATCAGCAAATTCAAGGGGGTTGCTCATTTGCTTGTCAGCAATTAGATAACAGCTTATCATTCAAGAATGTCAGTCAATTTTTTTATTCTTTGTAGTTGGTTAATAGTAAGACAAACCTTCAGTATTTAAAATAAAGATTTAACAGACCATGTTTAGGAAACTAAACAGCACAAAGTTCTGGGACTCTTTCCTGAGGGAAACAGAGGGCCCAATATGCTGGGTGGACCCTCGTCAAAGGGAAGTCTGCTGCCTTCCTGGAGCCTGGGTGAAGGATGTCACCAGGAAACTTCCTGGTTTAGTGCAGTCATCAGATTATTTATTACCCGCTACTAATATTCCATGTAGGTGCAGAGGGTGACTTGGGTCTCTTCAGTCTTGAGAAGACTTAGGGGGGATCTGATCAATGCATACAAATACTTAA
>JAOXNG010000002.1:9550770-9563891 GCA_028566535.1 Scolopax minor
TCTTAATTCTCAATGCGTACAGGCCTTAAAAAGGTCTGACTTCTTTTGCTGTCATAAAAAGCCTAATAAACCTTCTTATTGGGGGGGGGAGAATCCAAGCACTAGTTGAACCATCAGCTACCAAAAACTACCATCCCCCCTCTTCCTAAGAGAAAGCACATTCCACAAGCTCTGTAACCTAGAATGCTGATTTTAATACTACACTTGAGGATAATGAATAGCATAAAGCACTTAAATATCTTTTGAAGCCTTCATGTGTAATGCTACCATGAGACATAGTATGTGATGTTGTATAGATACTGTTTTCCTTCTATTTAAAACGGAATGAATCCCCAAGCTTTTTGTAAGAGGCGCTCAATGCCATTACCAATCACACTCATATGCAAATCAGTTTCAAAGCTGTTATTACATGTGCCAATTGCAAGAATTGATCTAACACTTCATATAACCTACTCTGGCATTAATTCAGTTTTCAGTCTTTGTGATACCTCCTGGAAACTGAATGAAGAACATCTCTTTGCTATGACTTGAGCATACAATGTAGGATCCAATATTTAAACTTACACAGCAATAAAAACAAAAGCTCTCTTAAGATTTCTTTGTGATGGTAAAGCCACCTTCAGACCCTGGGAATCATGAGTAGAACTGCAGATGGCAACTGCAACTCTGTCATTTTTTCCTCAATCCACACTATGAACAAAGACAGTGAGTCCATGTTCTTCATCCAATCGTCCTCTGTAATTCTCAAAAACACATTAGTATGCAGCTTAGGTATTGATTCTGCAAGGTTTGTTTATTTCATGTTACTTCAGGCAACATAGAGGAGAAAAAAAACAAAACCAAACCCAACAAGCAACCAAACCAACAACAAAACAAGGCAATGATCCCTTCAAATCAAAGTCTCAGAATTAATAGTCCCAGAGAAACCACACAAGAAGTATTCCATCATATAAAAATCATCACAAAAATCTTCCAAGCAGTGAATATATATCCATAATGCACTCAAAGAAACTCCTGAAGGACAGGGGGGGAATGGCGAAACAAAGATGCTTGAGAAAGAACGCATTTAAACAGAAGGCAGAAGATTAATTTGATTTCAACTCAAAAAAAAAAATGCAGTAAAGAGTGTTGTGAAACAATTCAGACTCTCTCCTCTCTTCTCCTCTCTACCTGCTCCCCCAAAATATGGAGGTAAGGTCACAGTGATCATCTTTAAAATTAAAAAGGGGTGTGGGTGTGTCAGGCTTCCTTATATTATGACTGCTTCCTAAACTGTCCTGAAATCAAAATTCTTCTGCCATAGGAGTCCTTTAAGGCAAACAGTCAACAAGCCACTTACACACCTATTTAAATTAACACATGTGGTGGAAAAAAGCAGTTGTCAACATTAACATATTATTTGTGAATCTACTATAGAGATAACTCCTGATAACAGTTTTTTGATGAATCTCAAGCAATAGGAGGGAACATCTGTCTCTTAAACAGTCTAAACCAAAAGATTAGATATGGCAAGTCACAAAACACTTTTTTTTTTTCTAAATTTAACTCCAAATAGCCTATCTGTACAAAAAGATTCAATATACTGTTGTGTTGTCTTCTAACATCAGAGAAACATGTGACAGACACAAAATTAATTGTCAGTATACATTGGAGGACTAGAGTTTAAGAAAGAAAAAAATTTAGCAAAACCAAACAAGCCAACCCACCCAAATTTACCCACAGTCGTATGATCGCAACCTGAATACTTATAGGTGGTTTTCTACTCCACAGGAAAAAAAAAAAAAAAAAAACACAAACAAACACACAAACAAAAAAAAAGTAGAAATCGCACATCACTACTGGCACACATACAATATGTTCTTTTCCATATAGCTTATTTTATGCCTTAACTATGATACCAACAAATGTTTACGTCAGAGCAACTCCACTCCAGATTAAAACGCTTTTAAATAATTGTATATCTGCAGTATTTAGCCTGTCAATTAAGTAACTGCCTTTGTTAAGGAGTTCTAGATAATCAAGTTACTGAAATTGAGCACTCTTTTCTACCAGTAAATGCAAAAACTGTTTCCAAGCAATAATTTTCCTACTGAGATTCATAGATGCTAGAGCAGGAGGGAAGAGTAATTGCAAGATTCAATAGAAGGTAACAGAAAGCCCCTACTTCAACAGCCATAAAACTTACGGCTTTTTTAACTTATTTGCTTTTTTAAAGGTAAAGCAAACCTGGAGCTCGGTTTTATGTATCATCCAAGAATCTGTTTGTTTGGGGTTTGCTTGTTGATTTTTTTTTATCTTTTGGATAATTTGGATTATCCATTGGATGTTTTAATGCACTGCAGTGCTTCTAGACTGATATGCCCCCAAAACAATATCCTTCCTGTTTGTGGGACAGCCTTCATCTTTACAGAAGTAACACTAGCTCCCTGACATGGCCTACCTTACCAAAGGAACACAGCTAAAAGGGCTGGGGTACTCCAGCATCCAAATCAATGCTCATGGGTTCACTTCATGATCTCTCTGAGATGCAGCTCTCTGCAGGGTCTTTTAAGTTCTTCTGCTCCACTAGACCTGCCAACAACGCACAACCTGCCTCCACAGCTCAGTCTAACCCCTTCAGCTGCTTCATCCTTCTGCTTCTCTGAGGTTATAGGCTTTCTCTCGCAGAAGCAGCTATTCTTCCCTACAGCTTATCTTCTTATCTTCTTATCTACAGCTTCTGTGTGAAACATCCCTAACACTAGCAATCTTCTATATGGTCTATGTTCAACCCGTACAGTTGAACACAACTGTATTCAGTTGCACAATTACTTCTCCTTCGGCAGCTAGCATACTCTCATACTCTGCATGCTCTTTGATAAACTCCCATTCTCTCCAGTGCTTTCCAAGCAGAAAACCTCATCTGGAAGAGCATACTTTTCTGTTTTTCCAAATTATTTCAAGTACGGCTCTTATAAGTCTTTATTTTGCATATTCTCTGTCATTTGTGTCTAAAGCATGTCCCCATTGAACTTGGGACATACAGTCAGGAGCATGGACTTTCCATTTCTCAGCACAGTCCAGTCACAGCCTAACGAGGTGGATGGAAATCTAGAGTAAGATTGCAAAGGTTGCTTGAACTATAACTCTAAAAAGAGCACAGAGTTTCCTCTGTCCAATAGAATGAAAAATGAAACAAGATACCTAGGCAGAAGAGGGAGAGCTTACTTTGTAACATCAAGATACCTAGGCAGAAGAGGGAGAGCTTACTTTGTACCATACTCAATCTACACAGCTTTGAAAGAAGGATAAGCACTGTAAATAATGACAGAAGAGGGGAAGAGAGGTACACTTCCTCCCCAAACATTTTCCCTTTCTCTGAAGAGGTAAAGTTCATCTTAAATAAGTGACTGATATCAACAATAGGTTGTTGATCACGTGGGCCAGAGAATACTCAATCTAGTTTAATGGTCTCTCAGCCACTCTACCTGAGTGAACATTGCAGAATCTTGCTGTGAGAATGCAATAATTGACTTTTATCTGCTAGGTGATGCTGGTTACCTTTTAACCAAAAGGCAGTTTTCTCATTTTGAATCTATGGAGCTTAGCTTATTCCTATTGATTAACATTAGAGCAAACAACTGCTGATATGATTAGTCTCCCAAACACATGGCTTTTGCAATAGGGTAGATGTGGCATATGCTCTCTTTCTACTCTTTCTAGGTACTGCAAAAAAAATCAGTTACAAATCTCCTTCTCCCCTCCCATTTTATGCTTTCTCTGCACTTTTTGAACAAATCCAGAACTGGAAGTTGAAACAGAGCTGAAGTGGTATGCAAAGGATCTTGAGTCACACCTCCCAACAAGAACTATGCAGCTACAAATATATTGTCCTTACCTCTGGGGATTACAGCTTTAGACTTCAGTTTTGCAGATTTTACTTATGTAGACTCTTCCTCCTCAAAAATCAATAGGACAATACAATGTAGAGACTAAGGCAATAAGCCTACAAAAGATTCACAGTAATAAGATGGGACTGGGGATATTTTTTCCTTAGTTTTCTTGCTCAGACTTCTACCTTCTCTTATTTTAGAGAGGGAAAAGATCTTGACAGGATGAAAAAACTGTTAACCCTCTTCAAGTTTTAGCTTTTCTCCAGTTTGGAATAAAAGAGGCAATGTTAGTTTAAAACCAGGCTAAAAGGTGGTGGGAAAGAAGGCACGTACTGTAACTCTGCTCATAGCACAAAGTAAACAGGATTTGAATTTTCCGCCTTTGGGATGTGAAGAACCTATAACTCCCACTAGAAAAAGGCCATTTGCCAGCAGATATCACAGATAGCAGGTATTAAATTACCTACTGTCCATTGCTTCATGAATATAAATGTATTGAGAACTACATTCCAAAAAGTAGTAATCGAATAAAAGACCAGAGTTCAAAATGACTCACTGGGGAATGATGTAAAGTAGCCAAGATAACATTTCACAAATCATAGCTGTTTCCAAACAGACTGGCTAGAGGATGTTTGCCCAGCATTACTTTCACATTACATTAACCTACAGCTAATATGAGACTCATTTTCACAAACACCATATTTAGATAAGCATATTAGAAAAAGGAAGAAACAAACACACACAGGATCCCCTGCAAATGAACAGGTAATACCTGTTTATTATTCATGCTGTACAATTACAGAGGAAATGGGATCCCAAGTTATTTCTTACAGCACACACTCAAAAATCCTGAAAAGCCCATTATTTGCTAAATCCAGTTCTACAAATAGGGAGAAAAGACTATACATCAAATATATCCACAATGTACTTGTCACCTTATGACAAATAATTTTTTCCCTCTAAATGGCTAAAATGGTGATAATCCACCTTTCAGGTTCTTGCTCTTTCTGATGACATAGCCCACAAAACCAACCTCATCAAAACAACATATATGATGCCAGATAATCTCATGGCTAAACCTGTGGATAAAAGCACCACAGCTATGTGGATATAAATTGTAATGCATAGGAATAACCCATCAAAGAGAAAGCTACATCTGAAGAGTGACAATAAAAGCACATCCATCAAAGATTGGGGCTGTTTATTTTTTAAAAGAGTAGGGGGAGAAGAGAAGGCAAATGTAGAAAGCAGTTGTTTTAATAAACACATGCAGGTTGTTCCTGCAATGTCCTTTAGTAACAGATCACTAACAAGAACCTCTTTTCTATGAGGGATGATGTCTCCCTGGTTACACTGCACAATGCCTCTCATTACTCTCTGAGCACATCTTAACTTTTTGCCCCATAGAGATATAGGAATCTTTAGTGAAACTAGTCACACATTTCTGCAGTATCATTTTTTAATCTTACATCCAATAAATATATGTTTTTGTTAATGCCAATGGCTGAGTAGCCTTTGATAAACAATAAATACTGCAGCATAGTCTTCTCATCAATCAAGCCATATAAAAGACCAATGCAGCAATTTAATCTCCTTTTGCTGCAAGCTGTCTAAACACAGTGCTTTTTAACAAGACGGTTTTGTTCCAAGAGTACACACTTCATCCAACTCTTGTCATTAATTTGAAAAATTACATGCATGATTCCTGGTCCCTGGGAAACATACAGCTCTCTTACAACTATTCTTTAGAACCAAATTTCTTTTAAGCAGAGTTGGAATGATCATTAACACAATAGCTGTCAAAGCAGAAAAATAAAATTTAAGATCTATCAAATGATTTCTTAAATGGTTTTGGTTTCTTAAAGGTTTTCTTTGTTCCTTCGTTTTGGTTTTTGAGACATGTTTGAATTCCATTTTCAAATTTAAACAGAGGTTGAACAATTCAAAACTAATCATTTTGTTACACCTATTACAAAGGAATCATGTTTTAAAAACAAAACAAAAACATGCTTTTTTTTTTTCCTCCTGCTTTCTCCTGCAGAAGAGAATTCCAGATATTGTCACCACATATAGATTATCTTTATGCACACAGGATCAATAGTCTGTCCAACATCTTTCAATGACCATAGTCAAATGCTATTGACAGTGGATTTTTCTATTCAAAGACAGCATGGCAAACAGTTGTGCATGTATCCCAGGTCTGCCCTGCAGGAGTAGATGCTCCTAGTTCTAGAGCAGGAAAGTCAGCCCAGAGCAGACTGGAAAGAAGGCCATTAAAGAAACCTGAGGCAGCCTTGCAACAGGAGCAGAAGGGGCAAAGACGTAGCCTAATTCATTCTAAAAAGAGAGTCTCATTTTGTTGCAAGGTCTGCATTACACAGCTGCTGAAATTCAACAGTCTCTTCATTCTCATCATCCAAAAACTTATTTCCCTCCACAGGTTATGTATCACAAACTCACTAGGTCTTCAGAACAAGAAGCTTTGTACACTGACTGAAATTTTTCACTCTGTTTCAAGCTCAAGTTGATGTTCATGATGGTGTCATCATCATCTTTGTAAAGATGACTAGTAATCAGCAAAAGACCACTGAATAGCTGGTCAGTAGTGATGAGTTCTGCTGGGTTTAAATTGGAGATCTATTGTGAAAGAGAAACTCTCTCTACTATTTTACTAATCCTTCAAGCAACCCAGTATGCCTATTCCCTTATCTCCTACCCCTTCCAATAAAAAGAAGTTAGGCAAGAACAGACTGAAACTTTTCTCCAGGAAAGTTCCCTTTGAAGTTATACATCATTCATGCATTATGTAGAAATGCTTTTTATTTTGACTTGTAAAAGTCAAACTCTCTCTTGACCTGAAAATATGAGCAGAAGACCTTTTGAATTTTTCTTCATGAAAACTCATTGTAACAAATTAACATTTTAATCCATTTATCTTCTCAAGCAAATTTTAAAATGTCAAGTATTTTATACAAAAATGTACTATGACACAGAACATTTCTGTCCAACAATGCTGGAGTGCTTTTCAGACTTACTCAAAATAAACAATCCATTAGTGAGAATGGCATAATTTCCTAAGGTCTTAACTAGACAGTGAGTGCAAAAGCTGAATTGCCATTTAGAAAAACAGAAAATATTCATTCCAAAATTTAATTTTATCTTTCTTTGGGGCAAAAAGAAAGTGGGGCACAAGTCCTATGCAGACACAATAATCTTTTTCAAACAGTTCTGTTCCTTAATTTTCAAGCAACTTAATTTTCACTGTTATTTAGAGTATAGACGCAAAAGGAGTTTAGGAATACACTGAGAGGGGAAAAAAAAAACCACAACACAACAATGAAAACAAACCAATGAAAATCCCTATTCAGTCTCATATGTCTGCAAATCCAAAAGTGGAGATTAAGGTTTAAGAACATGGTCCAGAAGAAGAAGAATTGTTCTATGCTACCTAGGACACCGTTGCTTGGCAAAAATCTAGGAATATGCCCCATGGTGATAGGCCACTTAAGAGTCCACATAAATACTTCAATTCTCCCAGCTGACTTTTGTTTCTTGCACTGAAACAGCCCAGAAGAAGAGACATCCTAGGTGAAAGAAGGAAGAGGAATTGTCATGCTAGGAGATAAAACTTTGAATTCTGGTGCCCATCTGCACAGTGGCTAATTGATCTCCATCAGACAGAGCCCATTACCAGCTGTCAGCGCTTCAGTAATTTAGGGCTCACTTACTTGAAAAAGTGATGATGCAGCAACGAACATCAACCTGAGCCAGAGTAGAGTAGCACTGTGGGAGCAATACTGTCAACCTAAACCATCAAAAGCATCTGCCCTCAATGGACAGGTGGAGAAACCTCTTCACAGTTACCATATTCACATGCTCTCGAGTCAATCTCATAGCCAATGTTGCTCGTAATCTGAGCAAGGTGATAAACTGGAATGTTAAAGGTTAAAGAAAATGTTAAAGGTTGCAAATGAAGAAAAAAGAAATGAGAAAAAAAGAATATCAGAGCAAAGACTTCTGAACTTGGAGGGAAATCATACAGAAGATCCAATTTAAACAACTCCAAAAAAATTGCTCTATGTAATTCATAATGATAAATACAACTTTTGGTTTTCATTTAAAAACACTTCATGTCTCAACTTAAAGAGGGATTAAAAAAATTAAAAAATAAAAAATAAAAAATTGTTTTTGCTGCAGCAGTGGGGTGAGAAATGTTAGCAGTGGCTTTCAAGTACGGCAGCCTATGTGCCTATGGGTCTTCTCACATACATATTCATAACAGTACATGATGGGGTTTTGTGTTGCTAACACTTACTTCATCAGACTCTTCTTCAGAGCCAGGAGGTGAAATAATTAATTTTCATTAATTTTCATACTACATGCAAAAATGTCATTGTTCTTTCTTTAGATCGCATTCCATACATCAATCCCCATAATTCAAACAGAAAACACTCAAATAATCAAACATGATTCACATTCTCAGTTCAAGAAAAAAATCAAATCCAGGTAATTCTGTGATTAAGTTAGACATCTTAATTGGGATGGCATTTGGCTGGCAATTTGGAGGTCAATTTCTGTTCTTTTTATCTGCAATCTTGTGGAAAATTACCTCAGCTGAGAGATCTGGGAGACTTTTTTCAAGTTTTTTTGATGAAAGAATTTTTTATTTATTTTTATTCTCTCAATTTTTGTAGGGTACATCAGAGACAAACAAATGTCAAAAGTGAACATGCAGTGATATTCTGATCCAAAAAATGACTGCGTAAAATATTGCAAGATTACGCATTTATTGTCTCAGTGTTTTAATGATCAGGTTTGTCTTGCTCATAAGCAAAGAGAGGCTTTTTTTTCTTAGCTGTAACCCTGCAAATTCGACCTGAGGTCCCAAAAATTAAGCTGTACTTCTTCATTCTAATTGATTATCTGCAGACGTGGCTTCCCATGGATCCTTACAGTACATACTGTTTTCCAGGCAATGGAAAATGCTTTCTATGGCAATGGAGCCTCTGATAACAGACCCTTAGTTTTGCACAGAGCCAAGGAGAATCATTTTTTTCTCTCCAGCAGCCATTTGTTCCTGCTGTCTCTGCTGCAGAACTCAAACATCTGTACTTATCATCTCTCACAAAAGCAGATCTGCCAGCTATGAAGGTGTTACATTTTTAACTTCTTCAAGGTCCTCAGGCACTCTATTTCTAAAGTTCAAAACTAGACCTCTTGTTCCTAAGGTAAAGAACTACAAGTCACTGAAGAGTTCTGACCAAAGAGCTGGCATCCCAGGTCTTCTCTCCCTATCACATTAAGTAACATTTGAACTGCGCACACAATATCCCAATGCAACTTGGTAGTTATTTTAATCTGGTCAGGTATCTAAAATAATCACTGATTATTTGAAACATTACACATATGCTGAAATAGCCATGCACATTGGGAAGAGCTAAACAGGTTTTGTCTGTATAACTCCAGAGAATCTAGCATCTCACTGTCTAAAGCAGTGTTTTCAAAGTCTATTTCCCCCCGCCTAATTCAAAATAGAGGTTACTATCATGGGCCTCTACGAACCTTATTTCATACTGAAAGCAAAAAACTATGTTAAGGCATTATTAAGCTTGTACAGAGATGCACACAAATACATCACGAGAGAGCTGAACGTGAAAAAAAAGTCTATTCTTTTTCATTGTCTGTTCTGCTACCATACTTTTTAAATTAAAGCATAATTCTTTTAAACAATAAAACAAGTTATTTAATAGAACATAATTATGAATCAAAGACTACGATATAGAACACACAAAAGGACAAACTATGCATTCACTCATTAGCACTTTGTAATCCATACAGTGAAAAGCTCATTTCATACAACATATATATAAAATATATAACATACTGCTTTTTTAACATACCCAGTATTCCAGGTATGAGTTGGCCAACTATTACCTAAAAACAATCTTTATGAATGTAAATAAGCCTTTTAAAGAATTTAACTAAAGCAGTACAGAGTTCCTTTTTGTGGTGGATACCATTCCAAGATAAGGAACATTTACAGATTTTTCTGGAATAGTTTAAGAAATCCTCCTTAGGATTTTCAACCCTGGACAGAAATACCAACTGTCCCATCCTCCCAGACTGAGTATAATTAACAAATGATTGTAAATGAAACCCACCTGAAACTTTAGTCAATGTTGGACTCCCTTTACAAGTTAAAACATATCTCAAAGTAAGAGCCAGGGCCCTCTATACCAGAGGCTGGCATAGGTTGAAGGAGAACACTAAATAAGCCTCCATAATTTCAAGTTTAGCAAGATATTTCTTTTCTTAGGGAAACAGGTCAGAAGTCCCTTTCCCCCTCAAAGAGCAGCAATAAAAGATATGTTTCCTGAAGCAAGACTTCTTCACGCTGCTGTCTCTACATGGCAAACAATAGGGTTTACCCACATTAATTAACAACAGTAGGAGCCACTTACAGTAAAAACAATATTGAGATGTTTCAAAGGAAGACAGAATTATATCTCATAAGGGGTTCAAATATGGCAACTGTGCTCTAAAAGATCCCACATAGAGCACATCCTGGCATCAGACATGCCGAGAAATGGCAAGGCAAGTCTAGGATACAGCTTGTGCTAATGATGATACTGCCCTTGACAGAAACTTGATATTCTATTAAAGTGGAGGAAACAGCTTTTATGCCATGGTTGCCCTTATCTTTTCCATACAAATAAACAGCAGGTCAAGAAAGAAACCTTGCTTCAGTGACACACTGTTCAAAAGCTTTAGAAAGCAAGGCAACAAATAGAAAAGGGATGTGCTACACGTGGGTATGCAGCTTGTTATCTTAGCTATCAACACCTTATCAACAACTCATGCTCCTGAAGTGATGAATGCAATTAGCACCCTTTCTCCCTTTCCTCTTGAGGAGTATCTCTGCCTTTTTCCAGATTCACCAAGATATTTTTAAGCTCTGGATATGTAGCATATGTCGAATCATTTACCCACTTGACCCTTGCTTGGCCAGGAAATAAATGGTCTTCATGATAAACAGCTTCATAATGTAAAATCTAGAAAACACAGTGCAAGTCTGAATTACCCTCTTTGATGGGCTTACCCACTGCAAGTCCCATAAGGAGTGGCAGCCCTGTTAGACGAGAGCTGTGAGCTCCTTTCTCTGTCACTGGACAGGATATTTAGTTCTGCAGCAGTGAGAATTTAAGGACACCTTGCCAGCTAGTTAGATTATGAACCCCTCCCACTATGGAGGGGTTACTCACTTCTCTGTGTTGGTTTGCATTCAAACACAGTCTTCCCTTTTTTTCCTCTCTCTCACAAGTTAAAGACTAAGCAAAGATTCAACAAAACACAAAAATTAACTTTCAGATAACCTTGGCTTGAGTGGAATTCACAAGTCACCAAATGACTCTACAGCAACAGCACAAGAATTGGCTACCATAAGAAACATTTTGGAAGCTTTAGAGTGTTGACTTCTAGGGAACACTGAAAATAAATTAGATGCCTCACTTCTGTTCAGTTTCATAGCTGCTGTATCCTAAAATTCTGTTCTGCTGAGGGCTGACATAATGCTCTCAATTTTTCATACAGAAGTTGGCCCACTCCATAAAACTATTCAATGACTCTACCATCTCAATCCCATATGGCTAAAATGCCACTCACCTGCAGAAATAAGGGAATACCCCTACTCCTCCTCTTTGTTTTAACTCATATAACAGATTTGCAGATAGAGGGGAAGGCCCTGGTAGAGTTCAGACATGCCTGTCCAATCAGCTTCCCAGGCAAGAGGTGCAGAGGATCCTCAGTTTTAAATTCTAATGCAGTTCATGTGTGGCACAGCTCAGAGCTGCAAATAGCTCTGGAACAGAAGCAGGAACAAGATTAGGAGCAGCTGAGCACAGATTTTGTGGTGGAGGGAGATGGGGAGCCCTATTGGTTAAATGTGAAACTAGAAACAGAATTGCACAGGAGTGAACCTGCTCTTGAGATAATGAGCTCTATGAGAGCACAAACATAACTGCCCTTGGAAGCTAAAACACGGTTTACCAGTAAACAGAAAAGATACCCAATATCAAGCAAGCACTGCCTGTATGCCTCAGATCTGATCATAAATATTATATTTTCTCTAGGGCTGAAGAAATTATGAACAAAAATCAAGGAGTAAAGGATAGGCCAGTCATTAGAAAGCAAGTTAACTCTCAAACACTCAAGTTTTAACATCTGCAATGTGCTGAGCAAAGGAAACATCTGGAAGACTTCAACACAATAACCTCATCATACAGTATCAATTACAATTTTTGCCCATCCTGTTCTTGTCAAATTCACAGCATTTATATCCATCAGGCAAATATATCCAAGGTAACATAAGATGAAAAGGAAAAATATTGTTAGTTCTTATGCTGTTTGAGGATTTTGGAAAGGTATTTAATTGCAACAATTTGATTGGGAGATAACTTGCTAGAAGTCATGTATGGCAGAACTATTAAGTAGTTTTATTATCAGTACAGAGACTTTTCTTTCCCCCTTTGTTGTAATCTCTCATCTTGAATTGCCCTGCCCAGCACCCATCTCACTATCACAATCTGTAGCAGCAGCAACCAAGCGATAAGGCTTCATGTGTACCTTTAAGAATGGCAATTGTTCGTACTGTAAGTGCTCAGTTTTTATCATCAGTTCAGTGGCAGTGAAACTGAGTTCTGGAAGGAGGGAGCCTAGATTATATGAGAACAGTTAGATGCAAGAACAGCAGTATTTTTGTCATTGAGAAATCAGCTGCAAAGCTGGCATTTAGTATCCGAGTCAGCCATGACCACAGAAGAGATCCTGATGGCATGACGATAGCCTATTTGATTGCCAATTTTGTGTGCACAGAGAGTTCAGCAATTCTCAGCTTTTTCTTGCATTCCACATGTGGTCTGCAGAGTAGAAATAGTGAAACATGTATTATTTTTCAAGCCACATTTCTCTCTGCAGGAAAGCAAATAGTCCAAGACTCTTCATAGGCTCACTAAAGGTGTGTTTGTTTGGGTTTTTTGTTTAAGTGGATTTGAAACTGGGAATTTTCATCTGTAACCCAGTTGACTCTTTTTGGATGGAGGCAGCTTAGTGAGTGATCTCAACATTGAAGGATTAATGCATTCAAATAGACAAAGGCGTGACTATCAAGAGATGTTGAGAAATTATAGCAACAGGTACAGAGAAAAAAGGTAACACAAATAAATGAAAGAACCCATAACACCAGGGAAGGGA
>JAOXNG010000002.1:9571344-9582358 GCA_028566535.1 Scolopax minor
CCCTTCATCCAACCAACCAGTTATAACATCATAGAAAGCTATCAGATTGGTCAAACATGATTTACCCTTGGTAAACCTGTGTTACCCACTTCCAATAACCCCCCGCTCTTCAACTTGTTTGGAGATGACATCTAGACTCAGTTTCTCCATTACCTTTCCAGGGATGGAGATGAGACTAACTGGTCTGTAGTTCCCACGGTCTTTCTTCTTGCCTTTTTTGAAGACTGGACTGATGCTGGCCTTTAGGGCTCCATCCTATACACTTGGATTTAAGGTATGTATGCTTCAGACTACAAATGATCTGAGTTAGACTCCACTTGACGTATTACAGGCAAACACCAGTCTATGCAAACATCATCTTTCCAAGTAAGCAATTTATATGGTTGTGCTGGATATAACAGTGTTATATAGTATTGAAATGAAGACAGCAGTGAAGGAGACAACATCCACTGCAGGATAATGGAGATTTATATACTCCAGCCAGCTCCAAATCTATTTCCCTAAACCATCAGGAATGAAATTTGAACCTCTGAAGTCACAGGAGTTACACTCAGAATCAAACCATCCTTTAGTCATCAGTTAGGATAGGTGTCCTTAAAAAAAAAAACAAACAGAAAAGCAAAAATACTTTTTTTTTTTTTTAAATAAAAAATAATTTGGAAGTATTTTTTTTTCCTTTTATCATCTAATTTTTCAGGTTGCTTTGCTTGCTGTCATATGAAGTCTATATATTTCCTGAACTTGTTTTCTTCCTTTGGCAGTGATACACTGATTTGTTGCACAGTTTCCCTATATTTATTCATTTAGGAGAAGTTTCCCAAAGTAGCTGAAGAAATTAACCATACAAATCACTTTGTCTCAGTGGGATTTGTCCAAAATTCTCCAGATGCTTTTGAAAACTCTAAAACCCCCATCCTACAATAAGTCTGCTTTGTGTTCTGTTTTGTTTTTACTTCACAATTGTTCTACTGAACTGGCTTAGAGGCATGCATATTTGCTGATCAGCAAATTTAAAGGAAGCCTTCAGAATATGCATAAAATTCATTGTCTTCTGTAAGGTAATCATAGGCACTCACAACAGAATGTTTATGCATTTTATGCTGTTCTAGCTCACAAGTAAGCACATCAGAATTCAGGAAACTGACTTTGAAGGGTCAGCAGAAACCAAAAGCAAGTGGGAGAAATGTTTCATTGGATAGTTTTAAATCCCCACTCATAAATCAGAGGAAACTGTGAACTGTTTTGAGTAGAATATTAGCCACATTCAATTTATTCCCTGACACACAGCAGGACAGTATTTGGGATCAAATTTACCCTACTGAATACACTGAATTCCTCTGCTCTACTGAGCATTTCAGAATAGTAATACAGAGGAGGCAGGTGAGGTGAATCATAAAAGACCAGAAAAGCCCAAGTCATTGTACTTACCTTTCAGTTTTCCTACATTACAGTGCTCCCCAAGTAAGACTGTAGTAACAAGGCACAAGGCTAAATAGTGACCAGGTGAGGCTGAAAACCTGAAAGATCTCAAGTGGAATCATTCACACAGACTGCCCGGTGTGTAACATGAAGAAGCATTTCATTCCTTTGTGTCTCAAGATTAAAAATTAAATTAATTGACAAAGTTCAGCCCAGACTCACTGAAATCAGACTGGCATATCGAGGCTCAGGACTAGGTCTATAAGGATCAAAATTTTTCTCCCCCTTGAGACATAACTGTGCTTTTTCTCCAACAAAGCAACATCCTCTAGAACAGTCTGTCCAAATTATTAATTTAACTCAACAAGATTAAAATTAAAAAGTGTATTACAGAAATATACCTACTGAAGCAACAGTCACTCAAGCCTAGAATATCACAACTTGGGAAGCTATTCAGCTATCGCAAACAACTCCCATTGACCCTCTCCTATTATATTTTAGGTAACAGAACAGTATGCAAACTTAAAGTTAGTTTTCCAACAATGATTTTAAGACTTTTTTATTCAATAATTATTATGCCCTATGTCAGTTAAAATTTTACATAGGGTTGGTGAAGGAAGCAAAAATGACAAAAAGTTGCAGGTAAAAGAAACATTCCAGTACCTCAGCTTAAGGAGCCTATAAACACAAAGTGAATCACCATGAATACACACTAAATACCTACATCATTACCTACCTTTTCAAATGATTAACTGGATGATCAGATTAGTTACTTTCTCTTAAAGTCTAAATTTTCTTTAGGCTAAACAGAAGTAGCTCAGCATTTCTAAGTAGTTTGAGAAACAAATTCATCCAGCAGCATTAAAAATAACACAAAGACTGAAATGGCAGTTTGTGTTGGTAAGCTTTTAAAAAATAAAATCACTTCTTACTTTGGGGTCATAGTCTGTATTTTGCCTTTTACAGCTCATATGAGCTCAACTTGAATTTTCTTTTTCCATCCTCCTCCTAATTACTTGTAAAGATTTGACATTGAACTCTGTTTCTGATTTCCTATTTTAAAATTAATCCATGGAAATTATTAACCATGAATTTAAGGAAATTATCAGCAAGTAAAACCAATGAGGGGGTGATTGCATTATAACACTGCTCCCCTTTCCTCCTGGTCAGCTAACCATGATCAAAGAGAAAATAGATCAATTGTAAGGTCATTAAAAGACAAGAGAAACACAATGGATATTGATATAAGAGAAAACAAGCTTAGAAAAGTTTAATTGGTAAGACAGTCATTTTAATGGAAGAACTATTCAAGTGGGACAAGGCCCACTATATGCCCTCGCTCTCCTATAGGAGATAGAGGTCTGCTATTATTCCTGTACATAGCTGATTAACTACTTAGCCACTCATCTGCAAATGACCTGAACTTGGTAATTGATCCCAGTGGGACCACCAGGGTTTCCCCAGTTCTGTGCAATTATTGAATGTTTCATTATGCATGACATTGTGACAGCATTCAGCTGTCACCCACATACCAAAGAAACACATTTTATGTTATAAAATGCTTTGTGATACTTCCTTTAAAAGGTATTCATGTGAAGGGATGATTTGTGCAGCAGAATTCTTAAAAATAATCACAATAGATAAGAAATTGGAGTGAATTAATTTTACACGATTCAACTGGCAGCCATTACGATTACAAAACCAGCTCAGTTTGCCATAGAATTCTCTATTGATCCACTTTCATCTTGTAAGAAGGGTAAAGAAAGAAAAGTGTTTAAAGGTACCTATTATCTTCCTGATTATAGATGAGGGGAGCAGCAGAGTGTGGCTCTCACTATATGCTATCTTCAGTAACTAGTTTGTCAATAAAAGGCACAAAATGTAACAGAACTTGCAGAATCACTTATTCCATAGAAATAAGGGTATAGCAGCTATAGGCAATTCTACCATTAAAAGACAAAATTGGGGCAGTTTCAGGAATTCAACGTACAGGTTTATTTACCATAGTATACTTAAAGTAATCCTAGGAGTCTCATAGCATCATAACTGACATCCAAAATTTGAACTGCAGCATTACAGACTATTATGATTTGAATGGTACCTGCAACATCACACTCAATACAGTCAGGACACAAAAACGAAGATCTGTGTCACAGATTTACTTATTACAATACAAGAAAAAAATACATAGTGATCTTGTCTTCCAAAATACAATTGCAAACTTAACTACTCTTCCAAAATCATCCTGAATTATATACTTGCAAGTTCTAAGCTTTCGTGGTCTGAAGATATTAAGATAGCAAAATAAACTCATCATCAGTTTCAGAATGACTGCAAAGGAAAAATAAATTCCACAACGAATACCTGGCATAAGAGGTATAACAAAGGCAACATAGAGCAGCCTAAGGATTGAAATGGGCCAGGTAATAAATAGCAGCAGACTGGTTCACATTTTCTCTGCCCTTTGTCTACGTGACAATAAGTCTTTCTTGAAAGAGAAATTGCACCTACCCATTTTTCTAAAAGAAGGATGGATCACTGAAATTAATAAAAGGTCAACATCAATTTATCCACATAACTGTTTCATATAAGACTGACACATTTGATTAGCCCATTCTCTTAATGATGAAACGTGATATAGTTATTTTAATGGGTACTAGTCCTTTTTTTTCCCATTTGCTGAGAGTAGCTTTTGTCAAAACACAAAGTATTACACAGTTGCTAAGAGAGATTTAAAAACAAGCACATACAAATTTAACTATTCATCTATGCAAGAAAGGAAAACTGTGCCTTAAGAAAACCACTAACAAACCATCTTTCATTTTGAAAATGGCTGATATTATTTGAGTCCAAAACATAGAAGAACTTATAGGTGGGAATCAGCTCTGATTTCAGGGTCAATTTTCAACAGTTTTTCTGCTGTTATAGAAATATATAGCAATAAAATGTCATGTACTAAGAGACACAACACTGTCTCGAGCTTACCATTAATTTATTTTTCTATATACTTTAGCAGGACATTAGCACAAAATGAAGTGGGTGTGAATTTATTGCTCACTAGCTACTTTACAAACTAAGTCTTGTTTTGGGTAGAAATTGTTGGGTAGAAATTTTAGCTTAGCTAGTTAAGCTCTAGCCAGTCTTTGCTGAAACATGTATAAATGCCAGTGTTTCAATAACTCAAAATTCATTCAAATTTCGGTACAGAGTAAAACAATTTTTCCTGGTATGAAGCCACATTCCTATTGTATACGTCTCTGTTCCAAAATAAGAGATTGCTACCAAAAACAAATAAAAAATATCTATGTTTTTATTCCAGGAAAAAAAAAAAGTATGAAAAAATTCAGATCAAATGTTTTATTTGAGCCATAAACAACTAAATGGATACTCTTGTAACAGAAATTGGTGTAAGTAATATCAAGTAATATGAGCTCTACCTATATTGGGAAAAAGATCAAGTCTATAAAAATGCTGAGGCAGACCTGAGTCATGCTCCATCTTTATAACTGCCTAGCAGAGACATATTGAACATTACATGAATGTGAACATGTTGCCTGAAACCTTTTGTCCAAAGAGAGAGTAAGTAATGGTCAGACTCAACATCCATGGAAGTAAATAGAAAAAGTCTCCCATTGATTTTAAGAGATTCCCGTTCAGGGCTGTAATGTTAGTTTCCATGTAACGCACGCTATTCTGCAGATATCCAGCCTGACTAATCTTCTAAGCATGAATTACAATAGAAATTGGAATGCATTCAAATGTTATTTGCTCCTCAGAAGTGGAGTTAAATTCTCACTAAAAAGCACTGTTTGACAGATAGGAATATGCTGATTTCACCAAAATTGTGTAGATTCAAACGGCAACGTTATGAAAGAAATGTTTTGTTTTGGCCTGGATTGAGAGGGGAATGTTAGTAATATGAGCCTGTTCCAGCCTCACAAAATACATCACTGAATTTGCAACACATCAAGTGACAACAGAAAGTAGAAAAGATCACTGTGGAATCTTGTGGTTATTTAAAGGCTGTTTTAATCAATAAGTTATTTACATATGTAGTTTTCCAGCAGTTCAGAGGTAAATAATGCTTATCAACATATTGTAAGCCTGCTTCCTTATAGTATTCAAATTGCTGTTAAATAATGTTTAATAAAGCATATTTCCATTTTTAAGCTGGTGTTTTTCTTCTGAGGCCCTGTAGAGGGCAATAGGAAACACAAACACTCTTTTACTAAACCCTACATTTGTGGGACTAAGGGGAGTACAGCAAATGAGGATGGACTAAAATCCAGCAGATACACCCAATTCTAATCACATCTGCTGGATACATAAAGAATCTCCATTTTTCTGATGCCAGAAAAACTCTCAGATACATCAGGGTCTGCGATCCTTTTCCTCAAGCTGAAATAAATTTTTCTCAATTTGTTGGAGTGGAGTTTATCTATGAGGTTGCTGCAATTCTGCTTGAAAAAAATATCAATTTTTATCAATTTTCAATTAAATATAGGTTCTGCAAGTCTCTCTAGTAATATTCAGTGTGGTAATACCAAAGCAACCTTTCTCATCCTAATTTGATTATTTTTCTCTTACTCTTTAGTATTTTCTCCTGTTGCATGGATTTCTCCTACTTAGGAGTGTGTTTCAAAGGTGCTTTTTTCACTCATTATTTTCTTCTTTTTTTTTTTTTTAATTGAAAACACTATAGGCTTGTGCAACAGACATGTACAACAGACAAAACATTAATTGAGGAGGAAAAAAAACAAACTAAAATCACCAGAAGCTCTGAGTGTTGAAGAGTTATACAGTGAAAGGATATGCGTTGTTAGCATGGCTGATTTAAAGGTACTTTGAGTTCTCAAATGAAGTAGCTCAAAATAGATTATTGCCCCCTTATAAACGACAAGAATAGTGGAATCCAGAAAATGTTGTTTCCTGTTGGCTCGAGGCCACCTCCATCAACCTCATTCTTAGCAGCAGCAGCTCTATCTTTTTTTGTGGTAACTCTAGAGGAAGGAACAGTCAGTGTAGGACGAAGCCTGTGCTTCCTGCACAGTTGGCTGATGACAAAGAGAATTCAGACAAACCTGAAATTTGTCAGAATTGCCTCCGTGGGAGTATTTCTCCCCTTTATTCATCCACCAGCTTCCATGGCATTTACAGAAACTCTGTCTTTAAGAGAATTCAGCTAACTGTGATTAATAGTATATGGTATTAGAGAAGAATCGAGCAGACAGACAATGCAGTAGCACACACCTTATTTCCCCAAGCTAAAACCATTAATACCAGGAGGTTCACTAAGAAAAGCTCCATGCCTTCCCAGTCCATTGAGTGGCACCAAAGTTTTTCACTTCACACTTTGCTTTTCTGTTTTAATGCAGAGAAGAAAAGTAAATCACTGCAAAACTGGTGTTCATCCTGAAGGGTGGTAATTACACTTCTGTACCCAAGAAGAGATCCCCATAAACATCCACTTGCCTCTGTAAAGGTTTGAGAAAGAGGATGGCAGGCTTGGACAAATAGTAGTTGGGGTGTTTCTGTTATGGAAAACAGTTTTTTTTCCTTACCCCTGGAGCAAATGGTCTGTTCTTGTGAAAACCTGAAAGCCACCAGGGGACTCTGAGGACAATGACAGCTCCTTTTTTCATCTCTTATAACTTTTCCATTACATGGATAGTCTGTTAATTGAATAAGCAAAGCAGACAAAGCTGTCATAGCTCTGTCTATCTTCCAAGATTTCTGAAAGTGTTGAAGCTCCCAACAGCCTTGAGCTCATATCTATTCAAGAGTGTGTGGAAATATGATAGCACAATGGGAGGGGGTGTCTTTACAATAGATTCAAGTTGGATTAATCAAAGTGGAAAGCTGTATGCCTCTTGGTTTTTTTTAAGAAGAGTGTCTAATAGGATTACTTTGAAGGCCATGGATGTGAGTTACCATGTTTTCTTCCAAGAGAGGCAGAAAGGGCCATGGTGCAGAGTATTATGGGGCTCCCTGCCAGCCAGTTCTTCTTCATGCTTCTTTGCCAATTAGTCTTGCAATGTCTGCTCCAAACAAACAGGTTACCAATGAGCTTGTTCATTTATCATTGTTTCTGTATCTTTTTTTTCTCTATAAAAACAATCACTTATTTTTATGCTCTGGAGCTGGCAATTCGGAGAGAAGAGGTGAAAGGTAGGAGAGGGAAAGACAAAAAAAAAACACACGTGCACCATCTCCATTCATGTTCTGATAGATTTCATTAGGGAACATCTGCCTGAGTTCTCCAGGAGCAAATCTGTATGGGGAAGGTAAGAAGCAAAGTGAGCTAGCAAGGAGCTGCCCACCCCTGGAGGACACACACAGATGGCTACTGCTGCTCTATGAATTGTAGGCCAGAAAGCATTTATGCTAAAGGAAACGTGCGTTTGCAGATAGTTCTCAGCAACTTTGCTCTGAAGGACATGGTCATTTACTATATGGTTTGGGGCTGGAGGACAGAGTGGAAGGAGTGAGGCATTTGTGGGTTTTTTCAACAGAATAACTGCATTTAGAGGTGCAGCTAATGGTCATGTACCAAAGCAAGTAAAAATCACTATTGTTCCCCAAGTAAGTGTTTAGAGAGCTCTACACGAAGGATTTAGAAAAATTATTCACTACAAATTTAGAGGGGTTTAGGAAAGGAGAAACAATTCTGCTATAGAAACTAATACTAATAGATGCTCACAGTTGTGAGAGTCATTTAACAACATAAAACTTTTGCAGATTTTTGAGCTAAGCAGAAAGGAATCAAAGTTGATGCTCCCTGCTCCTGCATTCTCTGTTGCAGAACATCAGTCTGGATTATCAAAGTGAAAAATTCTTTGAGTTATATTTCTCCTAAACAACACCTATGAATGTTCTGTTCTGTTATGAAGACATAGCAAGGTTTAAAAGCTTTTTACAGTGCCTAGATATTCCTGGTTTCTCTTTCTGCTGTGCACTACATGTCACAAAAATTGTAAAGCTTGTCTGGGCAAGTATTTACCTCTTCCTTTCCTTGCCACGCTCAAGGAATGTCTTTGATGATTGCTGTTAGTCTGATGAAGTTTTCACTTCGTGTATTGTACCGCATCAAATTTTCAGGAAATGCTGAAGTACAGATCTCACAATGCAGTCTACTCTAGAGACCTTTTTAGTTTTCAGGGGTTCTTCGTAGCCAGGTAAGAAAGCAGCTAAGAAACTACTGTCTCTATCACAGTGTTCCATGTAGTGTCAATTCTTCTGCCAACTACAGTCTCCACCACCATCACCCTCTTTCTAACCACATATACATCCAGGCTGACAGTCACTATCCTAAAGAAACTCTCATATGCTCTTCTACCATGAAGAAAGCCTCTGAGACAGCTCTGGAGTGGGGTGGAAGGCGAAGCTGTGTCCTTTAGCTCCAATGACAAGAGCATCTCTACTTACCCTACAATTCTTTTCAACTTAAAGAATTCTAATATGCAAATTGTAATTAGAAGGAAGTGTTAGACCAGGAACATTAGTGCTAATGTTGTAAAGTACAGTTGTTTACACAACAACATTTTGATAGCATAATTACGTCTAAAAACAGGGAGAAGAATCCAACTCCAGCATCTTAACTACAACAACCAGAATTGACAAAAACTGCTGTTGAACTTGTTACGGTCACAGTAAATCTGACAACTTTTTTCTGAAGCAGAACTAGAGTTGTACAGGGATCGCTCAGTTGGCTGTCCATGAATAATAAGCTGTGAAGGCAACAAATATAGCCAGGGAGCACTGATGAACAATTGGAGGTATGAAGATCCAAAAGAGGATGACCTCCTCGTTTTTTTACCTTCATCATTTCGGTAGGAGAGAAACTCCTATTGAATTCACTAAACTACTGAGATTCTGCCACTAGGCAGGGCCTATCTAATGTTCACAGCAACTAGGATGGACCCATTATCATAACAATTAAATATAATCACTGGGGACTTGTGTCAACTGCAACCAAATTTCTCAAATGCAGTCAGTGTACTCACAAGCCTTCCTATACTTGTAAGTACATACAAAAAGTTATTAATAAGCAGTTTATATCCTAGAAACATATGGGATAAAAAAATAAGTGATTCAGCAGAAAGAAAACCTCTGCTTTAAATTATTGCTATCAATCCAACATCTACTTCATAGTCCTTAGTCCTCATAGAGAAGCCAGGTTTTACTTGAAGATATTGTACTGTGAAGTCAATGAAGACACAAAATTCTTTGTAATAAAATCAGAGATTGAATCCCTGTTTGAAATGGGAACCAAAAAAAAAGCATTGACACTTCAAGTACAGTACAATTTGTACTTCTGTAATGGGATGTGAGCAGTATGGATTATGACTCCAATATTAAATAGTTCTGGTCCATCTATTACTCTTTCCTCAAGAGTAACTTCAATTTTCATCTCCACTGAGGTTAAAAAAAAGATGGAATTAGAAGCCTGTATCTTCTCAAGTTTTCTTTAAAACAGAACAGTGAAGTTAAAAATGCTTGGAGAAGGAACTATGTATAGGTAGAGCAAAGTCAGCAGCATTGTAGGATAAAAACATACTCTCAAGTTTTAAAATAGAAACCGCATGCCTGGATTTTAGCAAGGAACCACTTACAGCCCTTTTCATTCCTTGTGTAATTGTCAGGATTAGGAAAAACACAAAAAAGAAGGTATGTATTCTAAGTTGTTAGATAGGACTACGTAATAGAAATTAGAAAGCACTTTTGGCAGTGAAACTCCTTAAGAAGTCAAAAACTTCCTTAGCTTCCAAAACTGAGTAAGTAGTACAGTTGCAAGAGTGATCCCTTTCTATTCATTAATCTATATTCCATTGGAGTCTTAAATCTGCAACGCAGTGGTATTTTGACAAAATGCTGCCCAGGAATAAAGTATCCAAGTCACATCTTCACTATGTATGCACTTGAGTCTTTCCTGCATTACACAGCATGTTTTCTTCTCAGGTAGTGTATTCTATCTCATGCTTCTTAATTGTTAATTGCTTAAGCTCCAGCCATCCCTTGCTTAGTTCCTGCAGTATTAAATTAGGCCATTTTCTGTTTTTTGCAAAGATCTTTAATGGAATAAGCGTGTTGGTCATGAGTCACAGCCACTTACTAATAGGTTGGGGGACTTTGTGAGTACTCCGTAATTTAATTTGCATACACACGATGAAGAATCTGTTTTAAAGGCTGAAATATTAACGTTTCAACCTTCATTGTATTGTTTTGTTTTTTTATCTAGGTAAAGCGTGTCCCTTCCTCAGTGTTGGTGCATGCCTTGGGGACAAAGTCGATTTCATGTTTTGTTTGCAGTTGGATGCTAAAGTCCTTTCACACAGAATTCACATCTGCAGGAACAATAGTGTTCAGTATTGAAGTAACTGCAAATGAATGGATCTTGTTATTAAGCATGGATCCAGTTGTTAATAAGCTCCCAAGTAACATGACACCAAGCAGCTTTTGTAATTGTCTGCTACCTGTAGCCAATTATGCCTAAAATGATCACAGGAGTCCTTCTCTAATCTCTACAAAATAACAAGTCTTCAACATTTCTCAATCAAAATTTGATCTGTTTCACATCAGGACCATCTGTACATCC
>JAOXNG010000002.1:9632345-9643864 GCA_028566535.1 Scolopax minor
GGCCCGGGCTTGTGACTGAGATGTTAATTGCACACACGTTTTGCGTGTAATTTGCGTTTTGTTTCATCTGGCTATTTCTTTCTGGAAACGTACGTGTTAGAGATTCAATTCCCTTCTCTTTCTTGCACCGCCGCCGGAGGCCCTTGAAGGGAGCTATCGCGCTCCTCAGCCCCAAATTAACCCTTACCGGGCTTCAGCTGTGAGTGCCGAAACGGAGGGGTTGCGCACACCCCCGGCCGTGTCACGGAGCTGTTCCACCCCCATCTCGCCCGTTCTGTCCAGGACCGGCACCAGCCCTGCCCTGCTCCGCTTCTCCCCTCGCTACTTGAGGGGTTCTGTTTTGTCTGGATGTTGAGCAAAAAGCGATTGTAGCTCGAAGTTCTCCGAGTGTGGGAACTGCCAAGGTAAAAAAAAAAAAAAATAAAAAAAAAAATCAGTGTTTTATGCCTTGAGGAAGTATTGGACTCCTCCCCAGACACCGATCCCCGTCTCTCCGTTTGCCGGTGCCCAAGACCCGTGGCGGAGCTCGCTCACGCGGGAAATAGCCACGAATGGAGAAAGCGGAGAGAAGAGCCCGCGGCGACCAGGCTGAGTCCCAGCGGGGCACTGATCGCTCCCCATTTCCCCAAACTGGTTCCTCCACAATTTCCTCGAGTTTTAGCCCACCACACTCCATCACTTCCCCACGGTTCCGAGTCCCACGGCCGCCGGAGGGATCCTGGCAGAGTCCTCAGCGTCCCCTCGCTCCTGGTGACTCGGGGAAGTCTGCGTGGGCAGCCCGGCGCTGTGCCCTTCCGCAATCCAAACTCCCCTCCCAGCCTTTGTGGAGGCAGGTTATCAGGGAGGAGCACACCTTTTCCGTAAATAGCGCGTACTCGTGTACACAGATTAGGCAGGGAAACCACCATTCGCCTAATTAAGACCTACACATTAGTTATCAGTAATTGATTTTCTGTTAACTGTCCAAGAACAGCTTCGTACGCCCCCCCTCAGAGTGGAATAGTTAAAAAATAGCGGTGAGAATACTTGGCGTGAGGTGAGGATAAAATTCCTCTTATCAGTGGTGGGATAAAGTGCCTTCTCTCCTCAAAACTGCGTCAGCCATTACCGACATAAACAAATCATTTGCCAAACAATTTATCGCTTTCGTTTGCATTCCATCTGTGTCCTTAAAAAGTCGCATGATTCCAAGATTATTTTTTTTTTCTTGAGATGAAAAGAATCTAAATTAAAACCCTCTTCTCGTTGGATTTTTGTAGACTGCCATTTTTCGCCTGCCAAAGTCTTCTCACTAATAGACTCTGGTGTGTATTGCATATTGTCCGGGAAAGGAAGTTAAGCGGTGAGAGGTGGAATCAGCAACAGAAGGTGTGTTAAAATAAATAAATAGATAAATCTTAGGCAGTATAAATCATTTTTCCTTTGTGAGTTTCTTATCAAACTTCGCCTAGTATCCTCAAAACATAAGAATCACAAAGGTTAGTTTGATATATTTCTAGACACAAACTAAATTGTATGGAAAGCTGAAAAAAGTAAGCTGAAAATATGTAAATTGAACTCTTTGCTCAGGGTGGAAAAAAAAATTTGCACATCTGAAGACAGGGGTTTTAGCACCCTTTTGTTCTTGAAAAGCACTGTCTTTCCCACAGGAATAGCCCAGAGGGATATTCTCTGTGCCTGTCCCTCTCCTAACTTTTTGTGGGCTTTCAGATCTCATGCAAGAACTGGTTCCCTGAACACAGACTGATATTTGGAAACGGAGTTCTGGGCACTGATTCCACGTGATGGAAAACGCGAACCTGTGAAAAAGGCAGAACAAAAAAGCTTTATTCACCACATCAGCTGTGTACAGGAAGATTTCATTTCAGTTCTGCTTGTACTTCTGCATCCAATCGGATTCTGTTCCCGTAAGGAAAACATGTTGCTTGTTGCTAGGACCACCTTCTTCCCTTTCCCTTTGGCAGACTTGAAGGTGACTTGTTTGAGGATTTCTTGAGATCTTGCCCTCCACCCCTTAGCTTTGGAGTTGCATTTAGGGTCGGGCTTTTCATTGTATGTTGTGCCTGTGCATCCCTTACGCCACTGGTAGCACTTTCCTGGGTCAATATTATCCCAAGTTTGTTCCTACAGACTTTCTCGGTGATCCAGGGCCATGGCTGTCCTTTATCACTGCCACCCTCCCTGCTCCACTTCCCTCTGTAGTGGTTCTTCTGATAGATGGGGCAGTCATGAGCCAGATTAAGAGAAGAAATCATTAAAAAAAATCATCAAGTACATCCTGCTGATCTTACTGATCTTGTTCTGTGAATGAGATTCACGTGATCTGTGAATACTGGGCTGCACGAAGAACAGCTTTGTCAGGGGAGCTTTCAGAATAATCTGTAAGGCCTATAACACTGTTGTGGCTTCTTTTGTTTGTTTGGTTTTTTGTGGGTTTTTTTTTTTTTTTTTTGTGTGTGGTGTTCAGCATATGATAACTGGAAATTAGTGCTCTTCACACTTTAGTAATTAAACACGTCCTTCCAACTGATCTATCCAAAACCCGCATTTTGAAATCCTGCTCACATTTCTGTAGCTTGCTGAGCACAAAACACAGCAAAGAGTTATTTGTAAAAACTTAATAAAACATGAAAAGTGATAAATAGTTACAAGGTTATGACTGGAACAAGTTTTTAACTCCGATACAGAGTTCAGCAGTAGTCTGTTGGCCAAGCCATGTCTGAATTCAGAAATTATTTCATTCATTTATTCAACACTACTGTCAGGACTAACTCTATTAATGTCACTTGATCAAAGTAATGCATGTAATCCCGCTAACGCCGCCTGTGTTTAGTGAGCATTTCTCAGTTGCAATGTTGACTTAACCAGGTTAAGACGACTTAATCTCTCTTCTTTGGTTCCCTGCACTGAGTACATACAATTGTTTACAGTCTCCCAGTGAACCCAGACTGAGATTTATGTTAAATGTTTCCTTTTAGTGGGTTGGTATTTTAAAAAGACAGATGGGTTCCTCCATTTAGCTCAATATACAGGCTTAGAAACCGAAGGAGCGAGCAGGTGGAGCAAAAGGAGAACAAAGGCAGCTTCACCAGATCCTTCTGTCAGTACTTTTTGTCTTTTTCAGGCAAAAACAGTCCTTGCAGGAGGTTGGGTTTTGTTGGGTTGGGAGGGGGTTTGGTGGTGGATTTTTGGTTGTTGTTGCTTTTTTTTAACGCATAATGTAAGAAGATTTCAGCTTTTCCTCACAAACTCATTCCACACTAGTGGAATAGCTTTCAAGCAATGCCACTTAAAAACAAGGAAAGTGCTTTGCACGGTAAACTCTGTGGCCCAGTATTTGAGCAAGTGGCACAAATGAAACACCATAATAATCAAGTTAGTGACCAAGAGGCTTTCCCATACCTTTTCCTCTACAATCCAATGTGCGTGTGACAAGAGAAAAAAAACACCCAACACACTGATGCAATGTTCTTCTTCCCTGTGCACATGTGGGGAAATTGTAGTATAGAGAGACACAAAACAGACAGGTTTTCTAGAGCTAAGTTCTCAACAAGCAAGTTTAGAGAAATTTCTCCAGGCATCACAAGACAAGAGATCAAGAAAAAAAATATTTAAACTAGTTTACTTTTTTTTAAACATTCCATTTTCATTGCAAAAGTGAGTAGTTAAGGGAAATGCACAGATTTTAACAAGTCAGAAGTCACTAAGCAATAGACTAGCATTCAGGTTAGTTTTGAGTTTGAACAATAGTCCATGAAATCACCAATGTGGACTGCCCATTCAGTCAATTCTTTCTTCCTCATGTTACCAATCATAAAAAGTGCACATTTTATCCTCTCAAGAAAATGTTGGTCTTTTATAGGTGCTAAATTGCATTCTGTCAATACTAGCATGGAAACTTTATGAAATATACTTAGTGCAAAAAATGTCAACATCTAAGAAATTGTTTCTAAAGTTCACCTATTCTAAGGCATGGAAAAGAAAATAATCCTGATATAGCACCCGTCTAATACCTTTAAATTTCATGCCACATTGAGAAAACAGAACATGGAGACTGCTTCTGGGTTATGTCTAACTTGAAAGAGTCAGTGCACTGTTACACCTCCTTTGTCCCACTTCACACAACACAGTTAAGTCCTCCCAGATGTCTTAGCAGCACTGAACAAAAATATTATAGTCTTTCCCCTCTCCCTGGCCCCTCAAGCTGAAAGGCTCTCCTACCTTTTAGTTACAATTTGCAACTCTATTTGCATTCTTACCTTAAGAGTATTCAAAGGTAATCAGTATTCACCTTGTCTAGGTTGGCTTCCTATGGCCACAGGCAGAACCACAATCAGCATAGAGTTGCAGGTCACTAGAATACATTTTGAGCTTAAGAGCAGGGGGCCATCCCAGATAATTTGCAGTTCAGAGGATCTGACACGCCAGACCACAGAAACACTGACCTGACAGTACAGAACTGCCACAAAATACAAGGCGCAGTCATCAGCTTCTAGGACTGATCAATCAAAAGACTAAGTTTGGGGATAGGCTAGTTCTCTTTATCTTTCATTTATAAGTGGGTTGTTGGTTTTTTTCCCAGGTTCCTATTTAGAGTCATACATAGCTTGTATTAGATCACTAGGGCCTTGTTCCAGAGTATTCCTACATAAAACTGATTCTCCTCACCTGCTGAGTCCAGACATATCTGTGATGAGAGGGGCAGGACGAAGAAAACTGAGGAAATAATTTTTATAATCTCTATTTTCAAGCCTTTATTCTAAGCAGATTTGGACCATAGCAACATAAAAGTTCTTGTATACCTTAATATTTTTTACATGATGATTGAGAATTAGTTTCATCTGCAGAAGGGGAACTAAGCTCAAACTAGGCAGATGGGCATATTGCAGTCCCAGAGAGTCCTCAACTTACATGCTAGAGCACGAGTTACTGAACCAGTTGAATTAAAATTGTAAACAGCTGCAAACAAACTTTTGCAGATGTTACTCATGTATGCTTCACACCCATAATTTACAAGTCAAGTAATGCCAATATTTATGTACTGTAAGTACATAATTATGTTGCTACAGAATATTCCCCCTGTAACTCAGGCTCAGGATAAAGAGATTTCTTTCACTTAAAAGCAGAATTCTGGTTGAGCCTTTATATACCTATCATCATGTACATGATACTGCAAATTTTATATTCATTATGACGTGTGTGAATAATCAGTGGTTTCAGTGAGATTCCTTATGTTAAAAGCAGTTTTTAGAAACACTGTTAATCACTAACTCAAAGTCTGCCATCTTTTATTAAACATATGCTCTATGTTTCAAGAATTGGACTTTACCATTAGAGTACAATGGTCAGGTTTCAAAAGCACAAACACGGGCCTGAGTCCTGCTGAGTATGGACTGGAAAAAATACTTCAGCTCTCTGATCTCCTGAAGTTTAACAATACCAACTGTTGCTTCCTGAGAAACAGAGCTGTTTGCTTTTCAGCTCAGTGGGATGCCAAGCACCATACATCTAACATGACCATCTAGCAGAAAATAATTAATACATCTGCTAGTTTCTACAAGAAAAAAAAAAAACAAACAAACATGATGAAACAGAGAAGTTTCAGAGATATATTTTTGTATTATTTTTTCAGATAAGTTAGTTATGGTCAAATTAGTATTTTTTTTTCATTCCTAGAATGAAAATTCCCTTAAGATACCACTAGAATTAAGAGTCACTATCTATAGTTTAGGAGATAATTATAGTGTCTCTAATTACCATCAAAACAAGCTTTACAAGCTTTTTTAGTAACTCCATGTAGCAGCCGTATGATTAGAGAACATTAAAGTTTAAAATGAGAATTGCGATTTCTACTTCTAGCTGCATTATATCACTAAGGGGTCAAAAACACTGCTTAGTTCTCAACTTTCCAGTCAAATTAAGTTTATTCCCGACTGAGAATTTTCTAGAATTGAAACCATTTTCTCTTATACAGGACTATATTGCTGTAAGGTTTTTTCCATATAATTTCATGATATATAAATTCAAAATTAATTATAAGTTTTCCTATAAACCCTCAAGTTTTTAAAGAATAAAAATTAAATCATAAATGCATAAAGTGCCATTACAGAATATTTGAAGCATAAAAATATTTAAACATGAAAAAGATATTACACATTTACCAGAACACCCACAGCTGTTTTACGCCGCTTAAGAATACAGCAAAAAAGGCACCATTAAATTTACATACCCCATACTTCCGTTGCTCTATCTACTGTAACATGTTCTCTGACAGGAAGCTGATTTTTTTTTTTTTTTTTTAAAGTTATTTAAGAAGCTGAGGAACAATCATCTTCATGAAATAGTATTTCATTTCTGGTAAGACCCTTCTCACTTATCGATAGCCCACCGGCAAACTCTAGAGGCAGTTCTCAGCCAAGAGGTCTCCACTCTGCCCAAAGTCACAAAGCAACAAGAAGCGATACTTCTTTTTAAAAAGGCATCACAACTGACACTACTTATTGGTCATGTGTTCCTCTGAAATGAAAATGTTCCCTTGCATGTTTTCAGAAATGAAACAAATTTGTCCTCCTTCCTCCACTCACAAATCCACATTCTTAAATGGAAAATGATTACATATCAACACAGCTGGGGAGAAAATAAATCTTCTGGTTCTGGAAGACTAAAAACACCCTTAAAAATTACTTCAAGTGAAACTATCACATAACACAAGTAATTAGCTACCTTTTTTTAGAATGAGATTTAATAATTCGTTAGAGAAAATAAGAAGAAAAATAATTTTTGAAAAATAATTCTTAGAACTATCAGACTGCTGAGCACATACAAAACAGAGTTTCTATTATAACATGCAACTTCCAGGTCTTGCAAAACTTAGGGAACTACAAGGCAAAGGAGAAATGTACATGCATTTCTCTCTCCAGTTCCTTCTTTCTCTTATTATACCAATTAGTCTGCACCAATGGCGAGACGGCTACTCCCTTCATCAGACTACAGGAATGTGCTACAGAAAAAACATATGAAAAGGCCTTAAGCATTAGAAATGTCTACCTTGGACAGTCACACCAAAAAAGCTTCATTCAATGAAGATTACACAGATTCCACTATTGCAAACTTTCATTTAATAGCTAAACATTTTTTGCTGTATGCATATTTTTAAAAGCCTCAAAATACCAAGTAACCAACAAGTAAGATAAATGACATGTAGCATCAACAAAATGAGTACGCTCCATTAACAGTAGAAAAGGGTAAATTGTAAATTCATACTGAATACTACAGTTTGGATATATGGGGATGCAATCCGGGATTACTTTTTTCACTAAAAGAAAAATCTCACTTTTCCACGTGGTATGAAGACACTTGTGCTTAAAAAGACCATACCAATGCCAAATTTGAAGCTTTCAGAAAGGTTCAATCCTATAATATGATAGATTTTTCTTGGGAGAGTGAAGAAAGACAAAATTAAAAAACAACCCACACAGCATTTAATGGTGCTTTGCTTTAACAATCATCTAGAAGGGAATGCATCTAGGCTGCACGTTACCTGCTGTACAACCTCAGACCTGCAACTGAAAAGTAAAATTCCCAATAATCAATATTAAAATTTTGCACTTGAATGTTTTTCTTTTCCAGATATAACCTTAAAAACCAACAAAGTATCCCAAGGGCAGATAAAACCTGGGACAAAAGCCCTGTTATATTTATAGGAAGAAACATTTTAATTAATACCTCAGAATTGGTAAGACCTTTGTCTTGGTCTCAGTATTATTACTCACCCGCTTTGGCCCACTAAAAATCTTTCTGGTGTTTTCCTTAGATTTATCACCTTGTTTATTTGTGGATTTCTTATTGCCTTCAGGCACACCAGATGCATCCTCTGAAAACTCCAGAAGATCTGTAAAAGGTAAATATAGACATGAAACAACCATACTGAAAGCTGTTGAACTGCTAGAGCGTAGCTTGCAGCTGACATTTCCACATGTATAGCTTCTGAAGTTATATATATTAAACAACCTTCATCAGAAAAAACAGCTTTAAAAAGCCAAACACAGACGTAGATGGAGCTCAGGTTTACTGACTGGACTGTCCTAACACATATAAGGTACATTACAAGGTACAGGGTCACAATTATTATAGAACTTCTTGCCCGCTGTGCAAGCTTCTAATTGTTATTTCCCACTTTGGACTCCTGTGAATCCCAGGTCACCTTTTATATGTGCTTACTTATGGCTTACTGCGACACATCTGAGCAGCAGATGAATTAAACATCAGATAGGGCTCTTCAGAAGTGTGAGATTAAGAGATTTAGAAGAAGAATACTTCACACTTCAGTTACAGGACCAAAGAACTGATCTTACTTCACCTCTCATGAAGGCAGCCTGTTTAAAACTTGCTTATTCTGCTATAAACAGTATTAAAAGAAAAAAATAATAAGGTCATCAGCTCAGAAAGGAGCCAGCTAGAAGAAGCCACTGAAATAGCCTTTCAATGTATTCAATACTTGCCTTACCGGTAGTTCCGGTACTCACTTTTGGACTGTAAAGCTGTAATTCACTGATCTAATTAAATTTTTGTCCTATGTTTTTTTCTTTAAATTTGTTTGAAGCATTATCCCTTGGCAATCAGCTTACATTCTTACACTTGGTAAAACCCAGAAGTTACCATAAATTTCAAGATGGAAATAAAGACAGGCACAGATAAGCACTGTTTCACCTGATAAACAGTTTAGAAAACTGATCTATTCCAGAGAAGCTGCTGCTATTTGGAAACTGCACTGCAAAAAATGCAAGCAGGTTGGGTCAGTTACTCTAATCCCAAAAGCACTCACATCCAGTACACAGCACCGTTCAAGCGCCTGGGTAAGGAGGAAATCAAAAGCAAATCAGGCGAGCAAATTTCTAACGGTACTTGCAAGGACACAAAACTTCTTTAGTCCAGGGGATATAAGTACTTTTGAAGTAAGGTTCAAAAACGTCTTAAATTGCAGTAAATTTCAATGAGGTTGGAAGTATCAGGGCAGGCAGAATGCCCACTGCATGGCACCTATTGGAACCAGTCCCTTGCAGGCCAGCCCACTGGTTTTCAGTTTTATGTCAGCACAAGAACTTAAGAACACAACACAAACAATCCCTCTGAAAATAACTGACTTTAGAAGGTAAGTCTAACAGAGAAAAAATATTATAGACCAATTCTCATTAATCCAAATAAAGCAAAACTACTTCCAAATCATATATATAAGTCAACTCAGTTCTTTGCTGGAACTTACCAATTAAAGCAGTCAAATCAAATTGCTCTCATACACATCCTTACAAATCCTGAAATACTTCTGAAAAGCCAGGCCCTGAATGCAATTCCCAAAGGAAGTCAAACCAACAGAACTGGACCCTCCCACTGCAGATTAAAAACTAAAAAGTAACTCACTTGACTACAGTAATTACAACCATGAAGTCACTCCAGAAACATGTGTTTTTACCCACCAAACCAACACAGTGGTGCCTTGTGCTAAGACTTGGAGCCGGTATTGTAGTTAACAATTATTAATAGTGTTCCATATCAACTAAGACAGATTTTTAAATCATCTAAGTTTTTTTGTTCGAGTTCTACACCTATGTGATTCTGAACTATCCCCATTTAAATTAGGTTATTTTAAATTCAAATAAACTTCTCAATAAAAATGTTTCAGCTCCCACTTACAATAATAGGATAATTTTGCCTTTTTTGATGTCGCTGCCATATCAAACATTTTTATGATTAGTTTCGTAGGATTATCTGGAATGCTTTAATTTGAACAATGCTCTTTGAGGCCTTCTAGGTATCATAAAAGCACTCTGCATCCATTTCTTACCAGATTTTCAAATCTGACCTACACAGGATGCGGTGAAGTCTTTTGTTACTATTAAATTAGTCAGGCAGCAACAGGAGCAGTTTGGTAAGCGCTGACACTAATGAAGCTTGTTTTCCACTGGCTCTCTCTCCTATGGATGTTTTTTCTCCCATTCATAGGAAAAACGAGCATATTGACCTTTTCCTCAATACGGGAGCATATTGGGAGAAATGGGAGCCTCTTCTCTCTCCAACCATTTTCAAGGCATTTGTAATCTTTGAGATAGTTTGTCTGTCTCAGCTAAAATTGCAAAGATGTTCAAGACCAACTAAAAGACAGCACCACCCACTTTTGTTTTAGTACCTGAGGATAACTCTGCAGAAGATTTTTAAGTCCAAACGGGACTCTCTGCCTTTGAGGAGTCTGAGGTACTCTTAACTGGCTAAAAATATTTACCCAATTAAGGTGATTCAGTTTTTGATGAGATACAAAGGAAAAAAAATAGGGCAAGTTTGCTCATCAGGAATGAACTGGCACTAGATGCTGATATACAAAAGCTGTTATACAAAAAGATTATAGGAATCTCACCTTGATCATTGAAAGGAAAATGAATACATGACACAAAGGTTAAATTGTGTATTACAACTGATTTACAAAGCAAAAGGCTAAGCTGCAATAGTTACACTACAATACCAGGATAACTGCTACTATCATTTACATCAATAATACTATAGCTCATCATTACTATACTCCTTATGAGACACATCTAGTGGAGGAGGAGGTGAACCAAGTGAAAATATGGATGTTAGAGAGGACAGATCTTCACACCTTCCTTTAGCAGAAGGTTTCAGGGCAACTACTCTATCCTCTTTATGTCAAACTGTATGAAATACAGAAATGCTTCATTTTAGTCAGTGTGTTTTCTTTTTTTTTTAAATGCCTGTCATTGTCTGTAATAATTTTATTGTCATTAGCCAGAATGAAATGTAGTAAAACAAGCATTAACATAGTCCTCGGTGTCACATTGGAACAGATGGGAAATAAAGGATTCTGAGACTACAAGTTCAGAAGTTAAATATATTAGAAACCATCAGGACCACAAACCACTAGCAACCATGGGAGGATCTTTAGAAAGAAACAAACTGATAAGAGTTATTTCCAGAAGTACAACATCATCCCTAAGATACAAATTTTCTCTTCAAAAGTGAAGCTTGAAGTTTTTTTTGACCAAGTCTTACTCTTCTTCGGTGCATCCCTACAAGTAACAATTCAAGCAAACAAGGCAGGAGAAATGCACAGATGCACAGGAAGCTTCTGGAAAAACTCTAATGGAAGAAGGAAGTTTACAGAATATGGGAACAGGGACTGGTCACTTGGGAGGAATATAGGAATGTTGTCATAGTATCAAGGATGCAACAAGGATGGCTAAGGTCCACCTGGAATTAAACCTGGCAAGGGATGTCAAGAACAGTATGAAAGGCTTCTTCAAGTACATCAATAGCACAAGCTTGAGAAAACAGAGGCCTGATTCTGAATGAGGTGGGTGCCCTAGTGATGGAGGACACAGTGAGGGCAGAGGTACTGAATGCTTCAGCCTTTACTGCTAAGGACAGGACTCCTTAGAAACCCCATACCCGAGCTGAGAGAGAGAGCCTGGAGAAAGGAAGACTTTCTCTTGTTGAAGGATAATCGAGTTAGA
>JAOXNG010000002.1:9672307-9689540 GCA_028566535.1 Scolopax minor
GTCTAGTGTGAAAAAAGGACTCCATGGGGATTGCATCATGCAGGAATAGGTGTCAAACAATCATCAAATCCACTACTTTACACTCTGTAAGCAGTATTTCATTAAATGCTCATGAAATAGAAAACTAAGGGTGCACTACTAGAGAAGCAGTGCAACAAACAAGAACATCAGACTCACAGATACAGTTGGGTAATTTCTAAGAGGACTGCAGAGCTCAGAAAAGAAAAAAATAACGCAAAAAACCCACAAACACCAAACCAAAAGCCTCTACAACGTTGGAACCTAAAATGGTTTAACAGCACACGTGACTATACTGTAGCCATCTGTCCTCTGAGGACAGGATTTAAAATGCAGGTCTCAAATAAAAAAAAAAAATTCACTGCACAGGTTGGAGCTGTACTTCTAATAAAGAAATATTACTTTTTTATTATTATTTTACCTTTATCCAGTGCAAAATTACTGGCTTGCAATAAAGAGATTAAAGACTATAGTTTTGTTTAGTGATCCTGTAAGTAAACCAAATTTTTATACTTTTACCTGACCTTTCCTGGCACATCTCTCAATTTGTCAGTAGCTTTTAGGTATTACTTCCAAACACACAACCCACAAATGGGACTGGGCCTTATGATGAGACGTACAAGCTTGATTTGAGATATGTTTGAGGTGTGTGTGGTGTTTCAGAGATGCCTTACAAACCTCTCTGTATCTAACCACCTGACTTCACTTAGTGAAGAGCTACTTAAAATAGGTTTCAAATTTTAAAATATATAATTTGAATACAAAAACTGAGGAGGTTTTTTTTCCCCTATAAGTATTCTTGTATCAGAGCTACTAATTAGCTTGTTTAAACTTCAAGAGTAAAATGGATAGCTAAACCACTTTAAGTTTTGCATACTATTGTGCGAGTCTAAAAGTCTTATTTGGTGACTAACTTAAATAAAGCAAAAAACCCCAAAATTGTGAGAGCTCAAAATACTTTAAGGCTCTGGGGAATTCCTTACAACACAAAAAAAACCCCAGTTTGTGCTGAGAACCAGAAAAATTGAAGAATATGGCCAGAGTAAGGAAGTGACATCAAGAAACTAGTTGGAAATAGTTTCTATTTATATCTAAAGTTAAGAGTTTAAATTAAATATGTTTCCTACTTAAAGCCTGAGCTACACAGGTCACTTAAACAGTAATTCAGAGATGTTTGCAGTACAGTGATAGTAATTGGATGTCACTTGAAAGCTCTCACTCATACCCTGTGCCTCCTGGGTGAGCTTAATATTCCCAACAGTATTTTCAGTCTTTGTGGAAGTCTCTTCTACTTGTTAGAATACACATGAATCTAGAACACTACAGATTTGTGGTCATGATGGAATTTCACACAAGATGATAAATTAAACTAATTTGTATGCTGCCTATCCTAACTTAGGTATCAGCAGAAGCCTGTAAGTCTAATAAAACCTTTTACTTAGATGATGGAAAACAAACATTGTAATGTTCAAGAACGTCAGAGACAGCCCAGTTTTTCCACACCTAACTTACTTTAGACACTTCTGAAAATTTCACACTTCGTGACTTAATAAGCTTGGCATTTAACACATTAAGCTTTGCTATTTCCATTTTCATCTGGCTTACCTCAAATATGCAAGTACCAAGACAGGGTAAATAAAAGCTAAATCCCCTTTACATTTGGCAGTAGGTAAATTTAATTCTCAAAGAGGATGGAATTCAACAGGCATCTTATGCTTTTTGTGGAATTCTGTTATTGATAGTTGCCGTCTCCCTTCACAAAAAAAAACCCAAACCACTACTCACACTCCACAACCAAAAGAAAACCCAACCACACAAAACCCTTCACAAAAAAACAGCATACAAAATACTCCATTTTGGCATGAGAAGAGTAGTGGGGAGGTAAGCAGCTATCTAACAACTTCAGCTTTTCCATCTTGAAAACTTTTCTAGGAAACCCTAAAGCTTCCTATTGCTTTACTTTACTCTCCTCAGCACAAGAATTCATATCTTGACTATTTGTAATAAAGTCAGAAAGCATCAAAAAACACAGCTTAAATACATCAAAGCCGGAGATGAGATAAAAGTACAACATTAGAAGGAACATGTAAGGAATATGTGTATTTGGATACATCACATCGTAATACACTCTAGAACCCTCCCAGTTCTCTTTTTGAGGCTCTGTGCTGAGATCTCTGTAGGGGGAACACCACAGACTTTTCAAAATGAGCTGTAGCCTGGTAAGGAGCCTTTCACATCATTCAGTCTTGAGGCAGCCATTAAAACATTTTAAACTTTCAATTTCTTTCAAAAGAAAAGTGAGTCAAGAGAGTAGGAAAATGGAAGGTTTCCTATGCAGCAGATACTCTGGGGAGGGATGAAGACAGTCAGATCTTTCCAGAAGCTGTCAGGAAGGTTTCTCAGTGCTGCCTCATGGACAAAAACTAGCATCTGACAGTAACATCAGCTTAAAGCGAGGTTACAAACAGACTTTAAAAGGACCATAGCACTAGGTATCCTTCATACCAAGTACATGAATTAACAGCCTAACACATCCTTGCTCTATTCCTTTTCCCACAGAAGGAGAATAAGCTCAACATTCTTTTCCCTATCGCCCTACTTCCCTATTCTCCTTATGCCCAGACCACTCCCTTCAGTATCTTCTCCTTTGCCTCTTCCCTGTTCTTCTGTGTCTCAGCCCAGTTACCATTTGCCTCCCAAGTCCTCTCCAGCTTCCTTTAGTACTTCCTTGCCTCTTGTCCAGGTGGGAAGGGACAGGGGAGAGGAGGATGTCATGCTGCTCTTGCTGCACTCACAGCTGCTGCAGTGCTTTCATGTCACAATTAGTGCCACTTAAAATGCTAAACATTTCAGTGTGTTTTGGTTTATCTTTGCAAAATGTCAGTCTCCTCCTGTTCCTGTCCTTCAAGTGTCACATGGCACGCATGGGTGAGAACACTCGGGGCTTTGCCATTTCGCTTCACTGGGGCTAAAATTTCCCCCTTGCTATTTTGCATAGCAAAGATGAAGGGAGGGTAAAGAGACACATTAAGTAACTAATTACCATGCTCTAGTCAACCTTCCCAAAACAGTTTCTGAAAATAGTCATTTATACATTAGTACCGGTACTGATGTATGCGGGAGGAAGTTCAGTAACACCACCGACAGCAGCACGGGAGTGGACAAGAATGGCTGGGTTCACAGAGAGCTGAAGCAGCTGTGTCAGAGCAGAACGTAAAGCAGAATGTACAGGGCTGGGGAGGGAGGGGAGATCTGCAACTGAGGGTCCAGAAAAAGTATGATTTCTGTCAAGAACATGGCTTTTCTTTGTGAGCTATTTCCAATGCATAGCGTGCTGCTTTTTTCTGACACTGTACCCTGAGAAGAAAGGCATTCAAATTGGGGATCTTTGTGCAGTTTGGGATCATTCATATTTTTCAGTATTTGCATCAGATTGTAACTGTCTCCTCATATAAGGTGGTCAAACCAAAGCATTAAGTTTAGTAATTGAACGGTTAAAACAAGCACCACTGGACAGAACAAAGGAAAGCTTATAGGAGTGCAGCAAAGGGTCAATTCTCCCTGATGAAGAAAAAGAATTTCCTGGATCATGGCACTGCTGAATCAGACCCAGGCAGGCAGTAGAAAGAGTTGATCTACTCCACATTCTCCCTGGCCTGCACACCCATCTGTTGCAATCATGTGAGAGGTAACATCGTCTCTGCAATGTAAAAGCCTCTGGAAAGACTAGTTTTACTTGATGAACCAAGAGCAGTCATTTACTTACGGCTAAATTCTCAGCAGTTGTTCTGTGCAGGTTTTTTCCCTAGGTGATCAGCCTGCAAGTCTACTGGAAAAACCTGTGGTGAAATACTAGTGGGAAAAAGCAGAAAGTAGCTTTCACCTTGTTATAATCGTCAAGGTCAGAACTTTATTCTGCCATGCAGTTTATCTCAGCAAGCTTGGCTGAGAAAGTAACCACCTGTGTTGTTTCCCATGAAGATTTTACAACATGCTAAAGTATTTCAGGAAAAAAAAAACCACTAACCCTCATTTGCAGTGAGGATGCAGCCTAACCCTAAAACCAGCAAGAAAAAATCTAGGTTCTTTGGTCATGTAAAGTTTGCATTGTTTTGTTATGAAATGAAAAAGGGCTGACTCTCAAATGCCTGAGATCTCTTGCAGCCTTATAGGAAGACCAGATTCAATACCAACCTTATCCTCTCATGGATGATTTTTTTTAATGCTTCTTGTAAGAACTTACTGTTTCACATTATGATTGTATTTATGTCTTCATGGAAACTGCCTTAAGGAAAGCTACCAAAATGCACTAGCATAGTGCTTACTGGGGAAGGAAAAACATGTGAATGCAACAAGCAATTGGTGTTTTAAATTTTCCCTATAGAATTAATTAGTGGGACTGTCATTGTCTTACTCTATTTTCCCTCAAGCAAAAGGGTAGCAGCCATTTATGTTGCCTATTTTGCTAATTTGCTTCCTTCACCAAAAGGAAGTAAAAGGTTGGTCACTAAAGTCTGCGACCAACACACTTTATGTTCCTTTGTCCTCTTAGTTTTGATCATGAGGTTTGTGTGTGGCTCTTATGTGCAGATGCTTTTGAGTTTTTATTTAAAAGATTTTTGTTTTCCCCTTTGTATTTCTCAAGTACTTGTTTTGACTTTTTCTTTAGAAAGAGTAGAACTTGGCTAGTAACAAAGCACTTCTACAGCAGTTACAAAACATTAAGCCATAGCAATATCAGGTCAAACTACTAAACTGCAATACTGAAAACAGTATATGTGACTTATGAGGGTTGTGTGTGATGATACAAAGAACACCAACATAAACTACAACTTGAAAAGAGAATCCTCTGAGAATTAAAATCTGTGGGACTAAGGAGGACCTGATAGGTATGTCCCTGAAAGTCATGGCAGAATTAATGTGCTATCTAGCAAATTAAACTGGCAAAATGAAAATTAAAAAAAAAAAAAAAAGTTAAGATTTCCTCATGGGAAGGTAGGAGGCAACAAAGTATCAGTGACTTCATTAGTTTCCTGCCAGAAGACAGCCCTGAACAAATTAGTTTCACCTTCATTCAAATTACAGTGCAGCACCATGAAGAAAGCTGCAACGTCTTCTGCCTGTTGCCCAAGACTCTGGTACATCTACAGCCATACACTGTGCCAGTTCTGCAATCCTGTCCATGGTTAACAGATTCTGCATATGATGCAACCATGTTCTGTGAAGTGGTCAAAGACCATCCTACAGCATGCAATAGAGAGCCTGTTAAGGACTGAGTGGTAGCAGAGTACTTCAGAAATTTAAAGTATATAACAAAAGGCTAAAAACAACATGTGTATTGATTAGTTCCTTAGACATATCAAACAAACGACTCATTACTGGATCTAGCCATATGGAAGGACAACAGAACAGGCAGTGCATTTACCACCTAAAAGCACATTACTATCTAATAATACATATCTAATGCAACAGCCTCCATATGCTATCCATAGTGCCTACGATCCTGGAGATGCGATCTTAAATTATCCAAGATAAATTTTTACTGTGTAGTACAGTCATCTCTTGGTAAACATTTGAAAGAGTTTGGAGGAATGTATTGATGCAAGAGTTTAGGCTCAAACTAAAATTGCTTCAATTAACTCAAAATGTCTCCCTAACTCAAAATGTTTTTTTATAAAGAATAAGACTTTTACCATACCTGAGGGAAAACAAAACCCAAATCCCCTTTTATATTTTGAAGTAATATCAAGCGGCTTGAACATTATGTAGTAACCACCACAGTGTCTACTTGGTGCTTTTTTGGTACCTGTCAGATAGCAAATACCTGACCGTATTTGAAAGTGCATTTCAATCAAAATACTTTTGCTGATCACCTGTCTAGCAAACACACAGCCAACAAGAACTACAATTAATTAAAACAGAAAACAAATCATTCCAAGCTCTACTTCAGTCTTGTTCAGCACAGCACCCTGCCTACTAATGCAAGCTATAGAAAGCAAGATTGGTATCTTCAGAGAAATATTCATGTTATAAAGTACAAGCACTTAAAACTAATGACATGTGACTATATGGATTCTTTGTATTATTTGGAAGTAATTTGTATTTAAGACTGGAAGAAAAACCCATCTGACATCAGTAAGACCCTACTGCTTATTTCCAGAGGTAGGTAAATACAGATAGCAAAAGAGGAGCTTCCACTAGTTTTCCTCCCAAAATGCTTTCTCAGTCTTACAGAGAGCTGCTCTGTGGCTGACAGGTCCTTCCCATCCCATGATCCCAGACTCTAATTTTCAGCACAGGTGCCAAAAAAATTTGAAGATTTCAGTCTTTTGGCTCGGTTTTCCATCTTTTTCCCCTGCCCCCAAAATGGAAGGTTGAGTAATCATACAGGCTTAACCTTCACATCAAATAATCACTTTGGTCATTATCAGCTTGGGTCAGATTCAGGCATGCTGCAGAGAAATAGAATTCTGAATTCTTTCTCTGTCCATTGAATTATCCACCAACAGTTATCAGTGACTGAAACAGGAAAAAACATATCTGAAAGACCATTGATTGCAGTTCTTCATTTTTACTGGATGTATGTCAACATATACAAATACCAAATGTTTCTCTATGAAATAAAGGTTCAATTAAGCAGAAAAGATGTTTTAAAGTAATAATAGCTCTCTGCTGGACTCCAGTGACATCTACTGGTAAATAAAGAAGTTACCAAACATTTCTTGCAAATGGGGAATTATTAATTTATCCAGCCACCCTTCAGATCACTAATACATTTTTTTTGTCAGCCCAGGCTACAAACTATGTTACCGTTTTACAGTTAATGAAACATTTTGTGCTTATTTTTCAGAATAGAATTTTGACCCCATCTGATTATTGCTTGGAACTGTGTTTTTATCATCCTAGATATATTGTCAAGTTATACTTTGCAGTATAACTGCAGTAGTCCGCTAAAATAGTCCAGTGGCTTTTTGATTTACTAGAGTACACTGGGACATGTCTCCAATTTCCTTAGTAATTTCACTAATACAACTAGTAAAAAAGCAAATAATTTAACCCATCATCACTTTCTTTAAATTGCATGCATTTTAGCATGGATTCTCAAAGTTAAAATCTCAACAGTAGCACAACCAGTTGAGATCATGTTTTCCTTCTCACAAATCCCTGCCATTTGTAGTGCTGAACTCAATTGTCACAGCTGTATTAGTCTTGTAGGTCATACAGGTATTTCTGAACAAAACTTGAGCCAGCACTTGTAAAAGAATAAGTACCAATAAATTCCCTAGAAGACAGTTGGGAGTCTCCTCACACACAGAGGTAAGTGTTTTGTGCCTTCTTTTTCTGCTAGGGCAATACAAAACTCATCTTCCTTATCCTCTTACTGTGAGATTTTATAATGATAAAGGCCTTATTTCAAAGGCAAAATACACAAATAACCCATCTCCAGGATTGGGATTCAAATAAGGTATTTTCAGTGGCCCTTTTAGCAAAAACTGAAACAAGCAGCTCTTTGGTGGAAATACTTGTAGCTGTCAAATTTGTCTGCATTATCTACTCAGAAAGGCATGTACAAAGATAACCAATTTCCTTTTCAGAAACTTGAGATTTATTTTTTTAGGAAAAGGGAATATTCTTGTGCATCTTTCAAGTTATCCTTTACAACTCTTCAAGAAACCAAACATGATGTAAGGCTTTACACAGAAAAAATGGATGTAATATGCATGGTATGCAATTAGAGACACAGCAGCTGCCAGGTGGAACATGCAGAATCAATGCAATAAGCAAAAGCAGTACTACTGCTCTGTGCAGCAGACTAAGCCCTCCATCTACCATTGAGCTCCACTCTGTCAGCTAGTTCATTGTATGGACATGAACATTGCTCTTTAAGACAATTTTTGATCAAGGGTTTCCTTCTAAAGTTGACAGGAGAATAACATATTCAAAGCTTTTAAACTACAGTCTCATCAAAAAATTTGCAATAAACCTCATTGATAGAGGTCAAGCCACTCACATTTCATTAGGAAACTTTGCCCTTACTACCTCTGGCGGGCTTGGAGTTGTTTCAGTTTCACCTCAAATGTTGAGGCACTTTCAGATATGGCTAAGCAAAGCCAGATACTCCAAATAATTTTTTCAACTCTTCATCCTGCAAATCCATCAAGGACCTGAAGGTTCCTGTCCAAAAGCATGTTTTGGTAAAGTCTTCCAGACTCCAGTGCAGACTCCCCCAGGACAACAAAAATGCAGAATGGAGTGGTGAGGAAGCATCACAATGAGCACCCATCACCAACCAACACTATCAATCAGCACATCTCACAAAGTATCAGCCCAGGCATCTCAGATCAAAGAATGTGCAGATCTTTTGAGTACCTTTGAGTACCAAAGTTTAATTTGAAAAATAGCTCCTGACAGAGCAGATCAGACAGATTTGCACAGGTAACAGTATTTTTCTAGGTTACTGAAGAATATATAGAGACAGGTGGAAGGCAGCTTAGTTCTACAGTAAAATACTCACCAATTAAGTGCTGATCCCTCAATAATTAAAACGTCTAAGCTTGACTGTGAAGAGGATAATTTCTAAAGGAAATGTGGAGACATTTTTATGTTAGGCTACAAATCTGTAAAGTGATAATTAAATATTGATTTTATAAACATGTCCATAATATAGGCTTTACAAACCTGTGTACATAATTAGAATTAAAATATAGTGGAGAAATTGCAGCGTGTTGCAGCTTGAAGGTCTGGTAAAAGAATATAGTTCTTTGTTCTTAAGCTTGCATGCATGGATGCATCAGACTTCAGCAGAGCAGAACTATGCATGACCCCATGGAAATCAGATGCCCAGATGTTGCTCCCTAGTACTCTGCATCCAGGCCCTGGGTTAACCATAACTTCTCCAAAGTACACAGTGCCAGACAAACTTATAGGAAGTTGTCATGGTGACAAGGAAATGCATATAGAAAGAGATGCATGCAGAAAGAACCATAAAAATCAAAGAGACTTTGTATTCATTCCTTGACTAAACAGAGATTCACATAATAGAATATAATTATTATACTGGGATTAAAGCTTCTGTAAATAAGATGTTAATTCCTCCACATGTGGAGTGAAAATGTTTAATTGAAAGTGAGGATAATCCACCCAGTCCTTTGTCAAAGATAAGTAGGAATCTTTTCTTGGGAAATGAAGGAAGCCCAAGTCACCTGTTTCTAAGTTTCCATTTAAACCCAGTAGTTTAAATTTCTCATTATTTCAAAAAAGACAAGCCAAAGGCTATCTTTTATGTGAACAGATGCTGCGCTGTCTTCTTGAAGCTGCAGGCTAAGAGACAGATTTGTCATGCAGCTGCAGAATGAAGTCAACAAGCCCACTCTGTTCCAGGGCTGCTATTGAGAACCTTTTGGGCAGCAGTGAAAGATCACATCAATTTCATGCTGGTTTTGCAGCTCTACAAAGATACAAGCAGTAGCAGACAAGCAGATACGAATCATGCCTAAATTGCAAGGGACAAGGATGTGTAAAACTCGTTAGAAAAACAAAGTATGTAAGATTCAGTACAACTTTTACAAACACATTGTTTACTTTGGGATACTTTTGGTGTGATGGCACTGCTGCTATAACAGCTTCTATTCCGGCTGACTTTGAGAGTAGGGACCCTGTATCTCTACTGGAGCATAGATTTTGCAGATATCAGCCTCTGTCCCTGTCAGCAGTACTTCATCTATGGCCCATAGAGTTTCTTAGCATCATATTCTGTATCTGACATTAATCCCAATTAAACAGCTGAACTACAATCCAACATACTTGTTTTACAATATGTATTTATCTGTAATAACAAGAGAAATTCCAGCCTTGGATACAGAAAAAACTTTTCAAGTAGGCAGGGGAACAGCTTGCCCCAAAAGGCCCCAAATGGCCCAGTTGCCATTCTTGAAGGCTTTCAATACCTAACTGACTGAAGCCCTGAGCCATCTGGTCTGACCTTAGAGCTGATCCTACTTTGAGCAGGAGGTTGGATGAGACAGCTCCAGAGGTCCCTTCTCACCAGGATTATTTTATGATTGTACGATAAACTATATATCCAAATAAGTGCTAAGTGATACATAATGCTTTTTGAAAATGGCATCATATATATACTAATACCTATACATTAAAATATATTAACTTCAACTCTCTATAATATTAGCTGCTTAAATTAGAGCCCACAGACTATCTCTTTCTCTGTAACACCAGTGCTGTAGGTTATGATGGCTGCAGTGGATGAATAGAAGATACAAGTCTCAGCACTCACTGGGTTATTCAGATCAATAGAAAAAAGTGTGCATGGTTAGACATTGTTTTTGCAGTATTCCAAGGGAGAAGAGGTAAAGAATTAGTAGCAATTTGAGGTGCATGGATTGCCTTTGTTCTGCCACTAGCTAATAGCAAATCCTAGTGGTTTTGGTTTTTTTAAGAGTCTTGGAAACAAAGCTTGGTAAAAAGGAGTTCATTTAATAGATATCAGAACGACCATAATCAGGGTTACCCATGCTGAGATATGAACTTATAAAATTAGATAAAAGCAGAGACATAACAGGACTAGAAAAGCAAGCTGTTGCAATGAGATCTGCCAAAATCCAGTTACAGAGCTTTGCCATATCCTTGTCTTAAAAGGCACTCAACCTCAAACAAGTACATTCATGCTATATAAAACTTATGTCCTGTTTATTTATGCTGATTTCCCATCTTTCACACTAAACTCCAGGAAACTAGTTTGTTCTAATTTCTTATCTCTACAGCTCAAGGAAGCAAGCATTAAGCACGCCTGCTAGCAACTTTGATTCATCCAAAGTTACCATTCAAATTGGTAACTTGGACATAAAAGAACAGGACTTCAAAATCCAACTGAATGAAATGCCTCTGGTTAAGCAGGTTTTAAGTGTAACCTCTGATCTGCTTCAGGCCATACTTGTCTTTCCTTGATTCCAGATGAAGTTTGATCTGCTTACAACTGGGAAGTCTTTCCCCCTCTCTCTTTAAAGTAGCAACTCTACTTTAGACTTAGGTGGGGTACGCCTGTACTGCAAGCAGAATGTTCATGGTCCGAGTCTGCATGCTCAAACTACATCTTCATCAGGTTGAGGACTATAAAAGCCAGACCTGCCATAGTGTCCCTACTGCTGGTACCCAGTGTGGGCAGATGAGAGCAAGCTGGTGTACCTCCAGTGAATCTGTGCTCACATACCTCTGCAGGAGACACTTGAGAAGGTGAAAGGCAAGCACAGATCTCCTTCCTCTCTGCTCATGTTTCGTTGTACTCAGACATGTTACAATCAACATTTACCCATCTGCTTGTTGGTAAATTATGAGTCAGGAGACTACAGCACATTCCTTCCTAGAGAACAGGGATTAAATGATCAGATCCTTTAACTGACGAGATAAGCAGCCAGTCTCCCAGGAAACAGATCTATTCCACAAGATGTTAGAGGCCAGCTTTGTACTTCTGATCACAGATACCTGCTTGTTTGAATACTTGGTTATATGTTTATGCTGACAACTAATAGGGAAACATTATTTTACAAAGTACTACACCTCAAACCTGCTCAACCTGAGGCAGTTCGTTCAGTTAAATTTTTGAAGTCCCGTTCTTCTATGTCCAAATTAAGATTATTCTGAAGCCAGAAGGGTTTAACATATTACTATAAAAATAGCTGCACCTCATCAGACTATGTATCCATCTAACCCAATATCCTGCCTCCTGCCTGGAAGGCTCAAAACCAGGGCAAGCACGTGGTAGTTTACAACTGCTGCATGAGTGCACCAACAGGCTCTGCAACCCACTACCCCTACCTCCGAGTGCCCTGTGCTCAAGGCCAGCTCAGACACACACAGCCTGACCCAAAATTGCAGCTGCACTCTAAGAGCTGTGAGAAGCCTCATCGAGGCTTCCTCCCCTTCAAGCTGCATTTAAGTTCAGAGCTCACAATGGTCTGGCTGAGGAGATCTGAACTGTGTTGTAGGTAAGAATCACTGTGTGCTGTGCCTTGCTGATTCAGACCCTGATTCATCTTTCTCATTAGACCTTGGATGTGCCTCATCACTAGTGCCTTGTCTAGTGATGCCTGTGGCCACCCCTGGTAACTGCCACTGGCCCTTTTCTACTCTTACTGCACAAGTCTTGTGGGATTGGTGAGGCCACTTTCTCCACCTGCCTTATGTCATCCTCAGCTCTTGGCTTGCATACCTGCAGAGCAGCCCACTCTTGCTGCTCCCTGATGGCAGTATCTTTTGAAACAAAACAGGAAGCTTAACTCCAACCTAATGTGTAACTATACATCTTTTTGGTAATAACTGAGGTGAACTGGAAAAGCCCTTGATGCATGCAAGTCCCCTTCCCAGGTCCTCCTCCAAGCTCTATTGAGAAAGCATAACATACAAGCTCTCATATAATCTAGGTACAGAACAATTTAGGACAATTGACCCATAAAAGCAACACTTCAGAAGAAAATAAGATAAGAGCTTCTCTGCAGCTTTCTTTACATGTCTACTTGCTGGAAAACCTGCTGTGTGCCTCTAGCACCTTATACTAGAAGACAGATTCAGTAATCAGTAGGAAACAGAATTAGCAGTGAAGCAATGATATTCATGTAGTGCAATTTACCACAAGGCATCTGTCTGTACATGAATTAGTATTTTCCTTAATTATCTGTAATAGGAAATCCCAGTATTCCCAGCTGGCCCTGTCAGTTAGTATTAACTATAGACTTGGAAAATGATAGAAATAGAAAGGAAATTGAATCCTGCAGAGGCAGCAGTAGCACTTCACAAGGAATGCAAATAGAGCTTCACTGGGAACTGCTGTACTGGCACCATTGGCCTCACTCCACTGTAGAGTTTGCCACCATGCAATACAATATAACATTCAGTTAACTCACAGCTCTCACACAGACAGGAAAATGAGTAAAAGCAGCAAGTCCAGAGCAACACATGATGATTAGCCACCTATGCTCACCTTCTAATGTGCAACAGCTTCTCTGTTCAAAACTGTGGAGACGGGATCACAAAGGTGATACAGTTCTGCAGAGAACTATATAAGGCATAGTCCAGATTTTGTCTAAAGGAATCAACTTTTCTGTGTCAGACCTGGCTGCCTAATAGAACAGTCACATGCTACAAAAGATCTAATTTGAATCTAGCAACCAGCAACTCCAGGGACTTATGCTGGAGCAGGATAACCACTCAGAGACATTAGTTGGTTTTGGTGCTTCAGAGTACAGCTGACACAGAAATTCCTCAGACTGCATGACAAAGTCAATCTGCAGTTACACAGATTCAAGAGCATCCAACAGTTGTGAAATACATCGACTACAGACATGGTCTACAGGTTCCCAGATCAGCCAAAAACATGTATCTTCACCAAGTAGCAGCTACAGAAGACAGGTCATACAGCGTTTTGCAGAATGTCAGTCCTTCTGTGTAGTCATAGCTGTAATCATCATGGAGACAAGGAGTAAAAACTAGACACTTCACCACCTCATTCCTCTGCTCTATTCTTCTGGCACCTGACATCCATCTCTCCTTACCATATTCCTTCTCTTCTTTTCCTACATCTCCTGTATTTTCTACCTTGGCTTCTCTAACATGTTTAAGAGGAAAAAGGATGGACATAGAGAGGATAGCACAATAATATAACTGTCCTATTTCTCCATCACTGTATTTAGCTTCCATCAGATAAACTCAACTTTGCACTTTGGCTAAACTAGTAGAAACAGGTTAGGTTTTTCTAAGACACTGGAGTGTTTTTTTTTGTTTGTGGTTTGTTTTTGTTTTTTTTTTTCAAAAGGAAGTGGGCACAAACAAGTAAATAACTAGCTTAAGAGTTTTGCTCTCTCCTTACAGGCAAATCACTTTATACTTCAAAAAACATCAATTATTGTATAACAATACATTTCTATGTTAATCAAAAACTTTATTTTTTCACCTCCAAAAGACTCTACTCCCACAGTCATTTAATTTCTCTTCAAGGAGAGGAGTTAACGAAAGTAATTATGTTTCAAAATGGGGCACAGTCCATTCTATTACACAGATGCATTTACAGTCATTTCTTTATAAGCAGTGTATTGTGCCATGATAAGTTTGAATATGTAAATCCACTGCTTGCTCCCAACCTCTTCAGTCATATAATTTGTGGCTTGGAAAATGTCCATGTAGGTCCTGACATAAAATATCAGTGGGAATTACTTCTATTCAGTGGGTTTGAATAGTTCTGTTTGTTAAACAAGCGTACCTAAGAACCACTTTGTAAATAGGATTGACATGCCAGAATATTACTGCTTCCATTGTTCGCAAGTGCCTGCCCTTATATAAAACCCTACATATACTTAATATTTACTTGATAGCTCACAATACGTCAGTTACTAAGAAGCATTTAAGATACACATGAATATGGAATTTTTTTCTACACTAGAAAAAAGAAAAATGTTCTTAATTCAGATTAAAATAGCTATGAAGACAAAATAACATGCTTTTAACTTAGTTTTTCTTACACTCTTAAGAGCTACTAGCCAAAGTTAATACTAATGCTGCTAATGGCAGCATCCTCTGCACTGATACAAGAGCAACATGCTTGATACACAAGTCCTACACTGAAAACAGATTCTTCTATCTCCAAAAGGCAATAATAGGATAAAATTTTTCTCTCTTTCTAGGGTATTTGATAGAGGCAGACAGGGTTGATTAGGTCACTTCAAATATTTCCAGTAACATCACCTAAGAGTATTTTCATTAGTATCTCTGAACATAAATAATTTCCACATGCTGTAAACAGTGTCTGGTCTATTTCACATAATTATGATGCTGAGGTAGTTTCTGCTGCCACAGACTCCACTGACCAGGCTGCCAGGCAATTATAACCACCTTCAGTTCTGCCTTCAGTTTTTTCAACCCTCAGCAAATTCTCACCCACAAATAAGAGACTACATCTGTATTTGTCTGTACACAGACTACTGAACAGCCTACAGCCTCTCTGGTAGCAGCCATGAGGCAGAAATAATTTCTTTCTAGTAGAACGTAGACTTCTGCACAAACAAGGACAGAGAGGTCTTCTAAATGAGGCTGGGACTTGGGTAGCTGTGGACTTCCTGAATGGGTATACACAACCCTCTTACTCATATCATGTCCCGTTTCTGAAATACAAGATGAAGATACTACTTTTGTCTTCCTGCCTTTTTTGTCTTTCATCTGTATGATTTTGGGTGTGAAGAACACCCCCCCCCCCAGATGTTTCGTGGTTAAAGCACGTGGCTTGCACTGCGGAGCCTCGGCTTGCTCCCTGTTTGGACAAATGTACAGAGAACATCAGAACATACAAATCATAGTTTGTCAAATATCTTCTTGCAATAAAATAGTAAGTTGCCACCGTGATAAACTTACCATTCAGATTTTTTTTTTTTAAATCCTGCTTTTACAAATGGGATCGTTTCAGTTCTTTGTATAAAAACCTTCTAGCAAGTGAATACTGAGATATTGTTCTTGGTTCTGCTTTCTAGGCATGTCCAGTCTTACTCTGCTTTTCTGGTAATAACCTCTAATAGAAAAAGATTTTGAAAGGATTCATTTTGGCAGAAGTTTAAACTTCTGACGGTAAAATCCCACCTAGGGAAGAATATATTTAGATTTCTCTGTAGTAGTTATCATTCTTTCAGCTCCTTAGTAAAAAAAATATGTGTCAACCATAATAAAATTCAAATTACTTTTTCAGTTTAGTTTAAAGTTTACCTTTTCTTGATTGATAGGTATTGCTAGAAGCCTAATTCGGAACAGTTTCAAAATACTGCTCTCTCTGTTCTTGTACTCTCTGAAGGGTTGGAAATACAAAGTATCTGCTTTGGGTATCATCAGCATTAAATCTCTGGAGTATAATGGCAGTTTGTTCAGTACTTTCAAGTTTAACCAGTGAACCCAGTATCTCGGCTGTTTTTTATTACTATCTATGCAAGTTGTTGCATGGCAAAGAAAAAAAAAGTAGGAGAAAAAAGCAGCTTAGCTGCCACATACCTTATAGCATATCATAAGCTGAGCAGTTTGTATTTACTCTTGCTTTGGCAGAGACAAAGAGATACAGAGTGAGTATTGGTTGCTTCAAACAAAATGGGAATCTTGAGACCAGTCCAGCCCTGTTTGTTTTGTGCTGGTATCACCAGTGTGACTTGGGTTCTGCTTACATGTACGTATGGCTTGCTCCTGGACATCTGCTTTATGTTACATCTCCTTGCCTGCTCCCCACCGTCTCTCTCAAACACACAGTTCTGAGCATAAAAAATAATTTCTGACAAAGGGGGAAACTGAGGCGGGGTTGGGTTTTTTTTGTTTGTTTTGGGCTTTCAATTGATTGATATTTGAGGCTCCTATATCACTTCACCCAGCAATTAAAGCAAGATAGAAAATGTTTTAATCTAATTAGTAGCCTTCCTTAATTTAAGATTGATTTAAGATTTTAGGCAAATATTGACAGTGCCCTACACTGCACATGCACTGATTAGAGAGATTACCGATCAATTTCACACTGAAAAAAAAAGATGAAAAAACTCTCCTAAGTTGTTGTACAAGAGTAAGAATATTGAAACACTTTAAAAAATTATTCAGCTTTTTGAACAGCAAAACGAAGATTTCAAAAATCTTTGATCCATTAACCTCTGAATAACAGTAATGAGCCTTTGCACTTTGAAGAACAGAAGTTCCTTACTTAGATGTGATAAAATTACCTCTTGCCTCAAAGGTTCCAAGCTGAGGGAAAGAGTGCCTTCAAGTGATTCTACCAGCCCCGTACTGGCAAAGGTGTAGAAGATGCCTGTGAAAGCCAGATACAGGTGAGTCCAGCTTAGAGCTTGTACCAGCTGATCAATCTGATCTTCTTCCCACCTGCTAAATACTGCAGAATAGTTGGACAGGTTTATAGAATAGTTTAGCCACTGGTGCTGGAAACTTATTGATGAGTTACTGGCCTCTGATTAACTATTAGACAAACAAACCTGCTATCTTTGAAGAACTTGCTGAATATCAGCTGACATTTCTCCTGAGAGGTCCTGAAGATTGATTTTTTCCTTAGCCTAAAGTAAACCAAATGGAAATTCATTATGCTTCCAAAGAATCATAGAATGGTTTGAGTTGGAAGGGACCTTAAAGACCATCAAGTTCCACCCCCCTGCCATGGGCAGGGACACCTCCCACTAGACCA
>JAOXNG010000002.1:9697154-9708951 GCA_028566535.1 Scolopax minor
ATTCTAAATATATATCACAACTGCATGAGTAAACACATGTCCTGTGCAGGAGTGACTCACAACTTCTGAAGCTCTTAACAAAACACAGTTGAATCATCTAATTAGTAAAACTGTAAACAGAAATTTCAAAACTTCCATATGGCTTTGGAGGGGCTAATCTTTTTCTGTGTGTTCATACACACTTTTTCAGTGCTCTTGAAAATAAGGTACATATCAAAGAAAAAAAAAATAATTCGGTGCTGCGTTTAGTGGTTTTATCTGGATTTGAAGAGGCCTAGGATTAGATGCTCTACAAATGTGTAATCAGTACGAAGATAACACAATCTCCGTAAGTTCACAACCTGAATTTTCTATTATTACTTATGACTTACATGCCACTTAAATTATTTTCAATGTTATATAGAAATGAAAGGCATCACTCATTTTTCTGCTCCCTTGGAAATCTTCCATCTTACTGCCAAAGCTCTTAGTTTCCATTTTGTGTCCTCTAAGTGATTTCCTTAAGCCTCAGCCTCTCTACTATGACCATATGTCTCTGACTAGAATTCAGGATACCACTACACGATATGCTGCTGGTTCAAAGAGCATATTCTGCGTTTGTGTAAGGTAAATGAGTTAGCTATATTGTATTAAATAGATGCTCACTCAGAGCTGGGACTCCGAGTTTACACCATTAAGGGATGAATGCATCATGCCTGAAGAGCTTCTAGCATCTTCTATCTCCTGATGATACCAGCGGAAGTCCCTCAATGGACAGGACACAGAGAGATGAAGAGTGAGGATAAAAGATCTTTAAGAGTGCCATTTGAGCTTTACTTTTCAATATGTAAAAGGCTAATAAGTTTCATCACGATATTAGTTTCTTGATCTTAAAGAAAGGGAATTCAGTAGCTGGAACTTAAAGAATTCAACATAATTTTACTGGACCTGTGAAATCTCCATCTTCTTTTTTTTTCTGCCAGCTGTTCTATGTAAGACTACAGCCCCTTGAAATTTTGACAATGATGGGATGAGGGAGAGAATACTTTTTTTCTTCCAAGCCAAGTAATTTCTAGACAACCATATGCTTCTTCCAGTAAGAGAAGGCTAAACTCTCACTGTGAACTTTAACTCTGGAGCCAATTTGATGCCAAGAGAACACTTAAATTTCTTTAAGTCAGTACAAAAAAATGTAAACAATTATAAGGTCACACATTAATTTCATTGGACAGCCAAGGAGGAAACTTCACCTATCCAATGCTTTTGTCAACAGTCACTGTAGTTTGTACACATCTCAGACACAGATATAAAGAACAAAAAGAGTAGTATTAGGCATTCAGCCACACCATAGGATTTTACTTCATATGATTATGAATAATACATTGGAAATTTCATGCTTTAATTTTTTAAATGAGTCCTAGAGATTACTTTTGCTACCACCTAAATTTTGCATTAACAGAATACAAGTGTCGTTCAGTGAATTACAGTATGAAAGACAGTAGAATCAGATCTAATATTACATCTTGATTATTGCTGTCTCACAAAATATTTTATTGTATATCTATTAAGTATTTATCTTAAATTGCTTACATTTACATATATTTACAAGTTGTAGACTTTTTTGAGAGAAAGTGAAAAAACCTGTATGTGCATGGTAGAACACTGATTCTCATTAGAATTTTTACATTGGATACAGAAATGCATACTGTATCTGACTGCTTAACCTTGATTCCTTATTTCACTTCTCTTCAGTCAGAATTTTATTGTCAGATGGAACAAATCATATTTAAGCTGTCCAAAGTCTTTTGAAATCAGGATTGTATTAAATTATTTTTTAAATTTAATTATTCTACATTATTTAAATAATAGTTATTTGAGAAATGTACCACCCTCCCATATTTGAAATTTCTACCTAAAACCCCATGCTGGCTTGTATACCGAGAAAGTAAGCTTCCTACACACCACTAACAACTTTTCAGATCCATTAGTCTCTTATGTATTATTGATTTCAAGCCTTACTGATTGATGCATTAAGTAGACTTATTTCTGCTCTTAGAGAGTAAAGGACTGGCACTTCTTGTTACTGTTGGTAGATGAATGGTTTATCACTGCTTGCTTTAGTCTGTTCCTTGCTATGTCTCTTTCCTTCCTTCTGGTCCTGTCTGTGCCACACTTCACTGTTTTTCAGTTTTTTATTCACCTCCTGTGTAAGAGGAACTTTCACTAAACTTTGGAAAGTACAAGGTAGTACAAAAACAGAAGAGTTGTGCATGTGCAGCAGTATTTTCAAAGTTAAAAGGGTGGTGTTTCATGTTTATTGCTCCTTGCGGAGCCTGACCGCTACTTGCCACAAGTTGCTCTGTCCTTGGCTGCTACTGCTCTCCATGTACTGCAGTCTGCTGCTGACACTATGGAGGCTCCTCATCCCACCACCTCCAGGTTCCAGATTCTTTGCAGTTCCCAAGTATGTGGGTTTACTTAATACTGGATTTCTCATGTTTCACTCAGGGCAATACAGTGCACTCTGGGTTTGTGACCAAGCGCCATACAACTAGATCCAGCTCTTCAATCTCGAATTCAGAGGCTACAAGCTACAGCTCCTTTCATCTTTTTAACTACTAAGTTAGATGTTGCACGTGTTCCTCTGGCTGTTGTCTCCTGTTCTGCACTTTGGAATTACTTTATATGTTGAATACATACACTTTAGTCATTAGCGCCATTGTTCAGTACAAATTATATACTTCGGTTATTTATTTTCTGCATGTTATTCTACACGGGTCTGATAGCTTATGTCTTTGGTAGATCACAGATATTTTGCTCAATATAGTATTTAACTAATCACCTGTGCTTTTAAGTGCCTTGCTATCTTTGTTGCATGGCCATAATAATTAGATGTCACATTTAGGTGTCAGCACTGATAATCTACACTGTATTTCAAGGCCAGTCTTTTAAGAACCTAAATGATGTTTTGGGGAAGATCTTACTTAATAACAAGTTATCAAATGTCTGTAATATTTAGTCACCTAAGTTAATTCTCAAAATGGGAATGTCCCATCAGCTGTGTGACAGAGCAATGCAAGGATCACACACCTATGTATATTAAGGCTTGGTACTTTGATATCAAAGTGCAGGCGTTTGTAAAAGAAGACTTATAGAATACGAGTTTTAATTGTACCTGGTTCCACATGTCTGGGTGGTGTTTTTCTGTTAGACCTTGTCATCTAATAGCCATTATTTTTCTGCATGGAGACTCAAAGCCAAGCATTCTGTATGAAGTGAAGCAGAAAGTTCCTCAAGTAGGGACAGGTTGTTAAAAAGGGTTTTGGGTAATGTCTGTGAAGGAAAAAGATTGAAATTAAATCAACTCACAAGTGCCTATCTTTTGGTAAATAAAACACTGCAAAATTTTATCCCAAATTTAAACAATGTCAATTTCCTACTTCATACCATGCTAATTCATCCTTCCCTTGGCACTAATACCTTCTCTTTTCACTCATCACCTAATGATAGTACATTACATAAGAGAAGGAGGAGCACAGTTATTATCTGATTTCTGTTAGCATTAACTTTCCCCCCTTAAGTACACAAGATACTTAGCATGTATTTACAGAGTTTACATGGTTAAAAAGAAATCTATTTCTAGGTGTATGGTTGGAAATACAACTGTCATTTGCCCAAGACATTTTGGACCTCAGGACTCCTACAATCTTAAAATACTATAAGGACTTTCCTTTAGGAATGCCTTTTCCTTCTTTCTTGCTTTCCTTTGCCTAGTCTAAACCAAGAAGTTGGGGGTAATCAGTATGAAATCTTTTGAACTCCACCCCACAGGCCTATGAGAACAAGCCTTTGGATAAATACAGTTGCTATTAATTTATATTTATATGAATACCTAAGCGATATTAACTTGTAAATGTTTATTTACCTTGGTGCAAATAGGTACAGAAAATGTATGCTCTAAGCTTTAGAATTTCTAGCTGCCAATGTACTAGCAAAACAAAGAGAATAGTCAAAAATCCTACTTCCTTCTATCACTCCCCTAGCAACCACCAAAAAAATGCCACTTGAACTATAATTTCTGATTTTCTCCCAGTCACATACTATTCTTCCTTGGTCAAGCATAAGCATTCTGTAGTATGGCCAGAAGAAAAGGATCTGTTCCCATTCAAACCTGGTTTGCCCCCTTGTATGACAGGACAGAGTGTCACTATAAATGAAAATCAGACCCTTGAGCAAATTCATATTTTAAATGTTGAGCTGTGGTCCTCTCTTTAAGAGTGTATGTGAATGGTGCTCTTCTGCAGCAGGAAAGCTGTACCTCAGTGCCTCTGCTGACCTCTGGGAAATTCAAGTATGAAATTGTCCTTTCTGTCTCCTGCTGAACACAGACTGATTGATAAAGAAACAATTAAAAACTAGGAATACCTATGGCAATTTAATGGCTTCTATGACAAATTATGTTTGTTGCATGTTTGTTTATTAATAACATACACTATGTCAGAACTGTGCTGTCAGTTATGACACAGGTTGTTTTGTCTCTCCCTCATATATATCCTGCTTAACCCCTCATTCTCTAGCAGTAGAAACTCTTATTTTTAGAGTCAGTAACATCACATTCCCTATAGATAAACTGAAATAAGTCATCACAGAAACATGAAAACAGAAGAGTGAAAGCAAGGAATTTTCCCAAATATGACAGTGCAATGGCTCTGTAATTGCATTAATACTGTTTACTGGGACTGTTTGAATTATTTCACTGGCTACAGCCCTGCCGAGTTTTACTAGCTTTTCCTTGAAGACATGAAGATTCTTTAAGATTATTTTAGGAACAGATGCAATAATTTTCCTGCATTATCTATCATTACAGTGGTAAGCCCTTAAAATTTATTTTTGCTGTACTGTCCCATCATGAAGACTTTGAGGTTTTCAGGTATTTAAGGAGAGATTTGTTTTTTAACATACCATTCTAGTACACTGTTTCCTAAAAAGGAATCTCTTTCAATACACAGAGAGGTCTCCCATATGGTTTGAATGTATGACGTTTAAGTAGAAGAGGCTACTTTTGAAGTGGTGTCTGAAATAGTCCAAATAATAATGGAAAGCTCAAGACGAATTCTACGTCCTCTTTATTGAGTCTGCTAGTCCTAGTGGAACAGAAACAGTAAAGAAGTTAAAAAAAAAAAACAAACAAAATAGACCTCAGCATAATGAGATTTTTTTTTCATATGTGCTGTATTTCTCCCAGAATTCTGTCCTGAGGGTGGATTCAACTCAGCTAACCTTAGCAAGAGTTTTACAACTTGTTTCTGCTAGTCATCTATGCCCTCTCTATAGTGTGGAGACAGGAGGGCAGCCCTAGAGGGTGGGTGGTTTGTTCCAGCTATCTTAGACACTCATCTCAGTATGGGATGAGTTGGGATGGAGGCATTTAAAGAGTGCACACAGCTGGTTCACAAGAGACTGCTAAGTTTTCAATGGCTGAGGCTATTTAAGATGAATACCCACTTTTTTAAGGTCTATGTTGTATTTGCATAAAAATTTTCTGGTCAAAGTAATTTAATCCCTTTTGATAGTAATTATTTTTACAATGTCAGGAAGCAGTTGCAGGAACCCTAGGAGGTGTCTAAATATTTGCCATTTTTCCTTAATGTGGATACAGATTTGTATTTAGAGACACCATTTTCTCAGAAGATGCTTTACCTGGAGACCACTTCAGTTTCAACGCAATACTCTGCTTCTGAAATTCAGTACAGAGGAAATGAGAAGTTCACCTTATAGCTGACAAATAATGTTCTTATTCCAATTTGTTGAAAAAGGACAGCTGAAATGTCTGGACTTTGTACTAACAATTGATGTTTAGGAAAAACTATAATCTGTTCAAGCCTCTGGCAAACATGGCACACATCTGTTGTAAACAAAAAATCTTTGGTAGAATTCTAGATACTGCAATCTAACCTGAAGAAAGCTTTCTACATTAACCAGAAAGCCATGCAGAAAAGTTTCTAAATAGCTGGACTATTCTGTAATTGAAGTCCTGTGACTGTTTCCTGGAGAAAGTGAAGACAAAGATGGAATTTGGCTCAGGGAACAGCCAAAATAATCACATGTGTTTTTGCTAACAACAACCAAAGCAGAAGAACTGCTTAGTAATAAAAACTATTAAAATACTTCCATATATATTTTTTCTATACATGACAGGAATTGCTATTGACTACAGAACATCAATATAGATACTACGAATAACTCAGAATATTAATTTTAGTAATAAGCTTTTATTTTAACTGGTGAAATCTTACTTCTGTCAGATGGACAAAATTGAGTTTAAAATTGGATTTATTCAATAGCTGTGGGGTAAAAAAAGTGCTTCCATTGTGATTTCTCAAGTACCAGAAGAGGAAAAAAAACTTGCAAATGGCTGGACAAAGATAATAAATTATTTAATTTTATTATATTTATTTTTATTTCAACAAAGGAAGTATTTGTATATGGGAATATTCTGGGAAAAATATACATCGGTTACCATTTGCTGATGTCTACAAAGTCAACAAGTTATAACCAAATCTCATCAAATTCTAAGTTATATTACTCCAGAAGTTTTAAATGAGTTTGTAGTCTGTGAATAGCTGTGTGGCTGCTAACTCATGTCAGCTTTTGCTTTTGGGTTAGGTTGTGATAGGAGAAATTTTTTTCAGATTTTCATCTCCCCAAGATATGGCTTTTTTTCCCCCTAAAGCTTCATTTGCAGCTTGTCAGTGTGGAACTGTTGTTTTCATGTTTTTAATGTTAGGCTTTTTATCCCCTGCTACATTCTTACTTTTGTTCTGGTTAACAAACGTCAGTCAACAAGGAAGAATTCACTTTCCTTCCTACAGTCAGAGAGTCACAGAATATCTGGGATTTGACATTGTTTCTTTAGCTCAGTCAATCCAACCCCTGCTCAAGCAAGGTCAGCCACAGCAGGTTGCTCAGGACTGTGTCCAGTCAGCTTTTGAGTATCTCTAAAGTTGGTGATTCTGTAACCTCTCTGGACTTGTCTTAATGTTTTACCACCTTCACATTGAAAAAAAAAAAGTTTCCTTGTATTCAGATGGAAATTACAGGCTTTAAATTTGTGTCCTTTGCATCTTGTCCTGGTTATCTCCTTTGTATTAAAGCAAAAAGTCTGAAACAACATTTTCATTGTACAGTATTTGTTCTGGTACTGACTTTATCTGGATAACAGCTGCACTAAACAATCAAATGCCTTCAGCCTAGTTAAATCTAGCTCTTCAGAAGCATTAGGTTAGTATAATTTTATAATAATGTGACTATCAACAGAAATATTCATGTGACATCTTGTGGGGAAAATAGTGTGCTTATTTGTACATACAGTAAAGGTGTTCCTTTAACTTCTAGGAGTAGCCAGAGATATGAGTTACAGACTTTCTGGTATTCAGCCTTGACCAGTCACTAATATGTTATAGGGAAAACCTTTTACAAGACATTTTTTTTTCCTTTTCAAACATATTTATAGCTAGCAAAAATTGTAAAAACTCTGTTATAAAAGCATTTCTGTTCCTCAGTTATTGTTATATTTTATACATACTAGGAGTACCGATATTTGAAGTCTTTTTAAAAGTACAGAGCCAGCATGATCATGGAAAACTGCTGAGTTTTATCTTGGCTCAAACATAGTCATAAGGGTTTCTAGCTACATGTGACTGAAAACTGTTATTCCTGGAGAAATGGAAAAAAACCTTAAATAATCCAGCTCAGTTGCTGAATTTCAGATACAATTTGTGAGACTCAGCTGAAATGAACTACTTCTGTTTTTGTAAAACCTAAAATGGATGACAGACAGAAAACTGTACCATCACTAGGATATGGAGTATCTGCCATTCCGTAGTAAAGCTGGACTTTTCCTTTTTCAAAATTTTTATCCATATCTCCTAAAGTCCTCCTTTCCAGTTCCCAATTATTTTGTTGAAAAAGAAACTATTATTCTTAGAGGCCCAAATGGCTTGTCCTTTACCCTGTTTGTCACATACATTGCCTACTGCTGTATTTAATGTCCCTCTACAGAAACTAGCCTAAGATCAATAGATAAACAATTCATTATGATACTGGAAAATCAGCTGCAAATGATCTCTGTGGCCTGGATTACAGCTGCCCCTCTCCTTTGTTTTTCTCTACATTACCCATGCTTTGTTTTATCTTTTTAATGACAGTACTCCTGTGTTTTATGTTTTCTGGTGTAGATCCATTAATTTTGGGAAGGGATGCTATCAAGTCAGGAAAACACACCATATTTCTGTTGCTTTTTGCTGTAACTATTTTGGTGTAAAGACAGGTTGTTCAAGCTCTTTAGATAAATCTTTGATTGAATGAACTGGCATAATTGGAAAAATTAGATAGTTTTCAGACACACATACATTAATGTGTAGTTGTCAGGGCAGGTAAAAGCAGCAACTAAAACCAAATTGCAAATAATTCCTCAGAGTTTAGTTAGATAAGTACCTGGTACAAAAGTCCATCAGCATCTTTGAGTCCTACATATGTGCTTTCAGAAAAGTGCATCAAGTGGCCTCACAACAAGGATACAGGTGAAATTCCAGAAACAGTGCTCAAAAATGCACTTGCAAAGATCATAATTAAAGGACTAAAATACCAGGCTCCCTGTAGGTGAATACTTCTCATAGAAGATCTCTAATATGACCTCTCAATACTGATCATTAAGCAACACTTGCAAAACACCTGCCAGTTTAGGAGCATATATATTTATAGCTCTGCTGGTTACCAAAAATTAAAACTCAGCCCCAGTGGAATAGTTAGAGAATGCACAACAGTCACTTTTTTTTAAAGTCTCCTCTCCATTATTTTTATGTGCTGAGTGAATAATGAAGAGGCTTTTACTTCAGTAACATCTATTGAGCAGAGATCAGAAATTCAGTAAAAGTGCCATCAAAGTACTGCAAGAAAAGCCTGAGAAATAGCAATGACTAAAAACTATTTCCAGCATAGCAAATTTTAATGTTGCATTACTCTGTTAGGTTTCTGGTTTTATTCAACCTCTCAGTTCTCAAAGCCTAATTCCTATACAAAAATCATGTTCCTAAATCTTCAGATAGTCATTCTGGATTCTTCATTTGCAGGCACTTCCCTGGAATGCAAATCTCAGAGTTCTGATCATCAAGCCTTGAAGATCAAAGCTTTTAATAAAGCTATTTAGGATCTTCTTTTTAACAAAATAATAAATGTTGCATTAAAATCTGTGAACCAAAAATTCATTTTAAGAAGAATGATTTCTCTCCCGATCATTAGCAGAAAGGAGGGAAAGGGAATGTATCTCAGCTGGTTTGTTCTGCCAACTGTTTTGAAAGGCACTTGCATATCATGAAGAGAGTTGCTGAACTAAGATGAAAAATGGTTTTGTAGTATGACTGTGTTTTAAATTACGCAAAGCTCTCCAAGAGAGGCTGTGGTAGCTTTCAGATTTCTGTGCTTGTGCTCAAGTTCAAGAGTAATTTGACATGGACCAAAATAACTTCATGGTTCAGACTTCAGCCTTTTTTTCCCTGACTTTTATGTTGGCAACTTGAAACTACATTCTTTCTTACATCCAGAATCCTCTTACAAAACCACAAAAGCCCCATCAATGTTTGATTTAGATCTCTGAAATATGATTTGAGAGGCACAGATTTTTTAAGCTGCATTCTGAAAGAGTATGGGGAATCTCACAATGTTCTTGGACTCTTTCCTTTGCTTTTAGCTACTGGATGTTGGGTTAGACAGACCTTTGGATTGACCCAGAATGGTCATTCTCATACTCTTCTGTTCTTAGAGGTAGTTATTAAATACCAACATTTTTCTCTAATGCAACCAGTGATTTAAAATAATAAATAAATAAAAAATCCCTCATGAGATCTCTTGCTCTAACTCCTCAAATGTCAGAGGACTTCAAATCCAAACATAAGATCCTAAATACATGCTGGATCATAAATATGTATTTAAGGTTACATCAGTGCAAGGTAGTGAGACTGTATTTGAGGAAATGTGCTCATTTATTAACAATTTAGCAGAATTTAGTGGTGGGAATTTAATAAGAATTTGAGACTCAGTGTCTGTCAATTGCCCTGACCAGCCCCACCTGACACCTTCATGCCCCTCCTCTACCCATGGGTCCAGGGGCTGCATTTAAACTTAGGTTTGGGTCTGCACTCCTTTGTTTGAGCTATCACAGCTATGTCTGTACCATGGGTATCACTGACCCTGACCTGCTGCCTTTTGCTCCTAGCTTTGTCTCAGACCTATCTCACTGGCATAGACTTGCCTGATAACCTAGACTCTCAGCTGATCCTGACTGCCATCCTTGGATCTGCCTGGCTCACCTCACTCATACACCATGGGATGGTGCCCTGGCAGGTGAGTCTCCTGGTTTATTATTGTTCTCTGGTTCCTATACAGCAGCTGGCCTTTGCTGTTGCTTTACATGTCCTAATTAAAAAATTCTTGCTTTTATTTTAATTTTTGATTGCTTTAGTGTTTGAGCACTGGGCTGTTTGATCATCTTAAAACATCCCTAGGAAAAAGAGCTGCTACACTCTGCTATGCAGGTATTGAACTGGTGTTGCAGTGAAACCAAGTCACTTGTTAAACTGTCAAGAAGTTCCTCTGGAGAATGAGTAGTGTTCCTCTGTAGTGTTCAAATCAGCACAGCGAATGGAAAAAATCTCCACTGTTTTTCCCCTGTAAAGCAGCTCTGGAGAGCTTGTCCAGAAACTGGAGTCTGTCAGGTGACAAACATCATGAGTAAGGGAACGTGCTCTGGAAAATACATGGCAGAATCTTCCTTGGGAAACCACAAACCAATAAAATAGGAAACATTAAGACTGATTAGACTCTTAATATGTCCATAGTCGGCAATATAATAGCAACAGTTTGTACCACTTGCATGGCTAGGATTTTTTGAATTTATATTCACTTAAACTTGTGAAGGCAAAAGTGACTGTGTTTTTAATTGCCTTTTTCCCCTGACAGTTAATTAGTATAAATAAACACTGAAAAAAATGTAACATTTTCCCTTCTTGTGTCAAAGGCAGCAGCAATGCATTTGTTGGGTAAGATTTTCTTTATGCAGTAAGGGCAAGGCTTAACTTTTTGGCTGGGTAGGGTTCTTTATGGGAGGAGCAAGGAGAAGACAAGAATTTTACTTGTAGTAAATTACATTTTGTTACTAAATACTGCAAAAAGGGGTTAAAAATGCACAAAGGAAATGCTTGGGGAAGAATGCCTCTAAATGTCCATTCTTTATCAAGGTGTTCTGCTGTCTTAAATCTCATTACTGAAACTGCTTAGAGAAGAGCACATTGATTTTCTTACTAGGAAAAGTATCTGAATCATTCACTCAGAAGCGAGATAAGGCTTATATAAATCTGATGTTCCTCATCACTGGATCCACTTGTTTATTTGAAGGGAGAACTTGGTTGGTTGCTTTCTACTGGTGACATTCTTAAGTTTCAGTTTGTACAAAAAGAAAACTGTATGGTTGTATGCAAAATAGCTCCACTATTTTGGGGAATCAGATCCATAAATTAAGCCAATATTAAAGAAATGTTTTTAATGTGTTTTGGTGTTGCAAACATATTTGTAGACATCTAGAAAGAGTGGAAAGTATACATTGCCCAGCTTTCCTGATCATATATACAAAGTTCAGGATATTCTTTCAGTGAAAAATTCTTACAGTAAGTAGAAATGACATGTTTGTCTGTGTCTGTTGAGCCGCAAAATTACTACTCAGCTATATTTTAATGATTTGCACCATCATCTGCAAGTCATGAGC